>JZKD02S0349769.1:0-14567 GCA_000966675.3 Picea glauca
GGATTACACTGGCCAAAAGGAATTACCAAGAACTCATAGTGACACTCATGAGTTCTAATTGTTTCCTTGGGAATTTCTTCCTCTTTCATACATATCTAGTGATATCCAGAACAAATATCAAGTTTGGTAAAGTATTGAGCACCACTCAATTCATCCAATAGATCATCATTGATAAGAATGGGAAATTTGTCTTTGATGGTGAGTTTGTTGAGAGTCTGAAAGCATGGAAACATGCGCCAAGTGCCTTCTTTCTTGAGTACCATGACCAAAGGAGAGGAATAGGGGATGGTACTAGGATGGATAACACCCACATCGAAAAATTCTTGAACAATTTTCTCAATTTCATTTTTCTAGAAAAAGGGATGAAGATAAGGGTGAATGTTGGGAGGAAGAATGCTTGGGACGAGAGGAATGGAATGATCATGAACACCATAGGAAGGGGAATTCCATGGAGAGTGGAAAAAACAACTTGGTGTTTTGAGAGGATAGATTGGAGGTCAGGATGCATTGAGGGTGTCTCAACTGTTTTAATGGAATGGAGTTGGGAAATAATGCCCGAACGACCTTTTTCGAGGAGATTTTCCATTTGATGGAAAATGATGATCTCAGGGGAGCCTATTGTTATGCCATGGAACTTATATTGTTGTTTCTCTTGTTGGAATTGCATGGTTAATTCTTTAAAATCCATTAGAATGGGGCCTAGAGTGCGTAACCATTCAACATCAAGCACAATGTTCGCCCATGTCTATAGAAAACATAAGAGATTTCAGGTGGGACCGACCAATTTGTAGGTGCACATTTTCACAACAACCACCACATTTCATGGAACCACCATTGGAAATCATGATTTGAAAATTGTTAATGACACATATATAGAAATTGATTTCCTGGGAAATGTGGTGGGAAATAAAATTATGGGTGTTTCCACCTATGCTTAATGTAGCCAATTATCTTGAGGGTTTGGGGAGCAGAGAATCCAATGAGGGCATGCATCGAAATCAACGATTCAACTTCTAGTGGGTCAGCAGGGGGAGTAGTATCATCTATTGGGGGTAGCTCTTCCATAGGGGAGAATTCAACCTCCTCGTCAGTAACATCCTCTGAGATGGCCATAAAAATCTTTTGTTCCTTACACTTATGCCTGGGAAAATATTTGTCATCACAATTATAGCAAAGACCCTTAAGTTCATGTTCAACCATTTCTACCCTAGTTAATTTTTGGACCTTGAGAGGGGCGGTAGGAGGAACAAGAATTGTAGGTCGAGGGTAGGGAAGAAAAGAGGGTTTTTTGTTCTGGGAAAAGACAACCTGTTGTGATTCTTTGGCATGTTTAGTAGCTCCCAACCAAGTCTGGGGATGATCCATGAGGACCTGGGCTCATATTTTATCCTTTAGGTCACTAATAAAGCATTCCCTGAAGAAGGCATCTGTCATACCCTCAATTATTAAATCCAAGTTCTCAAAGATGGTTATAAATTCTTCCATTCTACAAGACTGTTTCAACTAGGTCAAATGACCTAAATAGTGGGTGTCTGTGTCAAAAATTTCATAAAGATCCACAAAAAAATGGGTTCAAGCAACATACCCATGGTGTGCATTTTTACGCCATTTCCACCATTGCCAACATTCAAGATATAGATAGAGAAAATCATAACAAAGTTTGGCCAACTCATCAGTAATTCCATGCAAAGAAAAATAATGCTCCATTTGAGTGACCCATCCCGTGGGACCCGAGCCATCAAATTTATTGTCCTCATCACTAGGAATATGGGGGTCACGATGAAAAGATTTGGATTGAAATTCCATTGAATGGGAGAAGTCATCATCATTTAAGTGTGATGGTTGTTCATAGAAGCAAGGGCCTAGGTCTCGGTTCAACAAATGGTTGAGAGTAGATTTCAGGGTGTCAAATTCACCAGTGAATTTGGTATCCATAGTGTCAAATTTGTTCTCGAGTTGGTCTTGGAAGTGTGAAAATATGGAATTGATGGAAGCAATGTCAGAAGTCACTTGTTCTATGTTCTCCTTGTTTTGTTTAACTTCATCTTTTAGGTCTTGGTTGTGAGTGTTGGCCATTTGGAGAAGAGGGGTTCCTATAAGGGGAAGTGGGTCCACTGGAAAAAAAAGGCGAAGAGGTGACCTATATGATTACAATTAGAGAGACAAGGGAAAGCCAATGGGATATATGTCAAATAAGGGTGTTGGGAAGGCTGGGTGGGACCACAGAATAAAAAAAGGATTATAAGTGATAGGTACTAGGGCGATCAGGGAGAAAAGAGAAATCTAATGGAATGGGTCCCGAATAAGGGCATCGATGGGACCAGTATACTTGTTTTTTTTCTTTTTACTCCCGCATATTTATACTCTATCTTGAAGAATACTGCAGTGACAAAGTTCCCAAATTGTTAGCATGAAAAATGTTGTAGGAATTTCACAACTAGAATAGAAGAGGCAAGGTTGTGGGGAAATAGATCTTGTATGTTCCTTTTATGTTATGTTTCCTTCCCAAGGGTTAGGTTTTTCATGGTTCTTACAAATAAGGGTTTTCCCTCTTCTATAGCTCTCTGATATACGTGCAGGGTCGAACATTAGTCCTTGACCCAATATATTAGGGCACCAACTAAGGAGGATCGATCGTACCCTTCGTTATACTATCTGATTACCCAAGTACTAGAGAGTATCTTCTCAAGTACTATTCTCGGTATCACTATAGCAATTAGGCGGCTAATTGACTAATCTAGAGTTGGTTTGAGGAGATCTAGGGGATTCTTGATATACCTACCGATACATGGGAGTGATGGACGTGTACATATTTTGTTTGATGCGATACTACTTGAGGGGTACCAACAGGGGTTACAAAGGTTTGCAACAAGGTGAAATGTTTGTTTCTAAGAAACCCCATGAAACCATATGTATTTCCTTTGTGTAATCTTCCCCATCGTAGTTTTACTGGCTGAGTGAAAAATCTCTATGCTTTAAATACGTCGACAATACATGTCTCTACCTTGAAAAAATTCCCACAAATTTCACAAAGAAAAGTGCTCTGATAACACTTGTTAGGTATCGGACCTATTATATTAAAACAAAAAAAAATACCACAGAAAATACCAATGGAACAACAAATGTAGAGAACCACAATAAAAAATGATACCTTTATTGACAGAAAGAAATGTTCACTTTCCTCTTCGAAGGTGAAACCTCCATCATAACAACGCTCTATTACAATAATTCTCAAGACAAGGCTTTCTCAAGAGAAAGATCCTTCTAGAAGAGGAAGATTCTATTAGGTCTTATTACATTTACTTGTTCACATTTATTAAATAGGCTTTATTAACTAATGTTGGCATTTATTACATGGAAAATATAGTATTCTACCTATGTGAGGGGTTACAGAGGTTAGGTCCCTAACAATTTCAAAGAAGCATATGCAAAATTTGAAAATCCAGTGAGTAGAGACAGAAGTCTATGGATGGATTACATTATACATGAAGGGTTATTGTTAAAGAGAAACCAGTTATGCATCCCAAAGTGTTCAATGAGTGAGAATTTATTGAAGGAGAAAGACAATGGAGGCTTGGCAAGACACTTTGGGAAAGATGAGACTTTTGCTCGATTAAGTGCATTTTACTTTTGGCTAGGTATGCAAAATAACGTTAAAATATTTGTGGAAAGATGTAGGATTTGTTAGCATGCTAAGGGTAGAAGCCAAAAAGATGGTTTGTATAAGCCTTTACCTATTCCTAGTAGATCATGAGATTCAACAAGTATGGGTTTTGTATTAGGATTGCAATAGAGTCAAAAGGGAAATGATTCAATTTATGTTGTTGGTGATAGATTCTAAAAAATGACACATTTTAATTCTTGCACAAAAACAAGTGATGCGACTAACATTGATTTTTTTTTCTTCAAGGAAGTGGTGAGATTGCACGGGCTTCCTAGAAGTATAATTTATGATAGGGACACTAAGTTTGTGGGTCATTTTTGGAGGACTCTTTGGAAGAAGTTAGGGACCAGTCTCAATTTCAGTATATCCTACCACCCACAGACAAATGAGAAAACATAGGTGGTAAAAAAAAGTATGGGAAATACATTAAGGATCATGGTAAGTGAACATCACAAACAGTGGGATCAAGTACTTGCATAAGTAGAATTTTCTTACAATGATTCACTAAACAGAAGCATGGGTTTGAGTCCATTTCAGATTGTATATGGAATGCACCTAAGAGGAATTAATGAGTCGAGGAATTTAGGAAAGCAAGAGGTGAGAGGTGTTGATGGTGAAGACTTTTCTATAAATATGCAGGAGCTACATGATCAAGTTAAGCATAAGCTACAGGGAAGCAACAACAAGTACAAACAACAAGCATATTTGAAAATAAGAGAGTTGAATTTTGAATTTGGAGATATGGTATTGGAACACCTAAGAAAGGAAAGGTTTCCCAAGGGAGAATACAACAAATTGAAGCTGAAGAAGATTGGACCCTGTAGAATTTTAAGGAAATATTCTTCAAATGTGTATGAAATCAAGTTTCCACACAAATTGGAATCTCTCCATGATCCGTATTTATGAGCGAAATGAATTGACTAACAGATAGAATACAATAACACAAAGATACAGAGAACAACAACATATGCCCTTTGAACAATAACTTCTATTGAATAAATGAAATAGGTTGACATTGTAAAACTACATAATTGAAAGCAACTTGCTCGAATGGTGGTAGCTATCTTTGAGAAGAGATGTGGCTGCTACACGTATCCGTCTGAGTAGAATGATTACAATGAGGCTCTAGAGGCATTTTTAACATAACTCATGAATGCAAAAACCCTAGACATCCAAAAACCTAACCCTAGGAGGTGAAACACCAAAAGTTATGTGGGCCCCATTTGGTAAGTTGGTACCTCAACTTCCTGGGGTCATAAATTTTGCATATGATCTATGTTTTAGGCAAGTGATAGCCCGTTGGAAAGTTCTTTTTGAGAAATACACATGATGCTGTCAAACTTTGACTTCATTTACAGTTTGACTGTGGCAAGACAAAAAAACATTGTTTAGCGCCCCAAAATGACCCTGGAAGTACAGAAATATGTGTTGATATGAAAAATTCAAAAATAATCCAGTTGGCTTAGTTGGGCAGCCACTAGTCTTCAACTGGAAAGTATGTATTGCTTTAGACAACCTCAAAAGTGTAGAACCCACAATTACAAAGAAGTATAGAAGAACGTAATGAACTAAAAAATGTCAAGAGGAGCTAGTTGGAATAGGTGGGTGGCCAATAATATCCAACTGGATCAGTCCTCCCCCCTTAGGAAGTAGTGGTCTCCATTGCATTGAGTTCCCCCATCAGGTGATGAATATTCTACTGAATTTGGCCCTGAGTGAGCCACTTTCCTTGGTGTAGGAGCTACCCTACCTTGGCAACCCGATAAACATGGATCCTCTACTGGTGAGTGCCCTTGACCTATGTGTCCACTATGTGATCAGTGGATTCCTGTTCCATGCAGTCAAGGTTGAGCTATGTTGGTGTCATCTATTCTATGATCTTTGAGGTGTCCAATAGTGGTGGAAAATATGGCTGAAGGAGGTCCACATTGAACACTGGGTGCAAGCCAAGGAAGGGTGGAGTGTTGAGCTCAAAAAAATTGCTACCCACAACCTTGGTGATAATGTAAGGCCCATAACGCAGTGGGCAGAGCTTCCGATGGGGCCCTGTAAGGCGCTATTTATGAAAATGTAACTAGACCTTGTCTCCCACCTGAAACTGGTGTGGTACCCTATGTTGATCGTGGCACTTCTTGCACTTAGCATTATCTTTTTGCAAAATCTCATGGACTTGTTGGCGGATGTGCTGAATCCTCTCAATGAATCTGGTCGTTTTGTCGGCCTAAGGCTAAACATGGGAAGATTATGCCTATGTGGTTGCAAGAGGTAGTGCAACATCAATGGGACCTAAGGGTTGGAATCCCAGCCCCACCTGAAATGGGATATGGTTTGTGGAGCTATGGAGAGCCCTGTTGTAGTTGTGTTAAACATAGGGAAGTATCTCATCCCATGTATGCATATGCTTAGAGTTGTACATGTGGAGGATTTTCATAATCATTTGATTAACAAACTTTGTTTGGATGTCAGTTTGGGGGTGGAAAGCAGTGGATTTAGTGAGCTTGGTGTCCAACAATGACCATAGACTCGACCAAAATGTGTTGAGGAACCCGTTGTCCTGATCGGAGTTGATGGTATGTGGTATCCAAAAATGGACCCACATGCATTCGAAGGAGAGCTTGGAAGTATATTTCACTGTGATGATCTTCTTGTAGGCTATGAGGATGGCCATCTTTGAAAACTGATCAACTACCACAAATACACAATCATTGCCTTGATCGATGGATGAAAGGCTAGACATGTAATCATCGAGATGGATTCCCAAGGCCTCTTGTGAGTAGGAAGAGGGGTGTATAGGCCTTGATTCTTGATGGTTGGCTTGGAAATGACACAGTCAGTGAAAGATGTGATATACTTCCTGACATCCTGTCGAAGTTTTGTTCAATAAAAATGTTTATGTAGAACGACCACAATTTTCTCCATGCAAAAATGTCCCGCCATCCGACTATAGTGAGCCTCCCAAATCATCTTTGCATGCTCTCTTGTAGGAACACAGAGATGGCTCAGATGGCATAATAGTCCATCCTGAATGTCAAAATCGGTGACATTCACTCTTGTACCTAGGAGATGATAGGTGGTGGTGAAGTCTGGATCTTGCTGATAAAGTTGGGGTCACTCAGATGCCTCATGCTCATAGGAATGGAGCATGGTTGTGAGTGCAGCCATGGGAGGTTGACTGAGGCAGTCAATGACATGATTTGTGCTCCATGTCTTATACTTGATGTTGAGATGAAACTGTTGTAGGTAGGTGGACCAATTCTGATGGTGGTCATTATGCAACTTCTCTATGTCTGTATGAACTACATAGGCTTGTGATCATTGTGGATGATTGTCTCCTTTCCCAGAATGTAATGTTTCCATTGACGACAGGATTGTACACTATAATACATTTGCTTGTCATAGGTGGGGTATTTCCGGATAGTATCTGAGAGTGTCTCACTATGGTATGCTACCAGATGACTATACTAATTGAGAACTACACCTATAGCATAGTCAGATGCATCAGTCTCAATCTCGAACGGTTTTTGCATATCAGGTAAGGAGAGTACTGTAGTTGAGCACAAGCGATGCTTTAGATCATCAAATGCTTGTTGTTGTTCCTTCCCCCACAGAAAATTTTCCCTGCCACCTCCCTTGGTCACTTGGATGAGGGCCCATGCAATATGGGAGAATCCTAACATGAATCATTGGTAGAAGTTAGACAATATCAAGAAGCTCCGAAGCTCAGTTAGTGTGATCGGGGCTGGCTAGTCACGGATGACTTGGATCTTAGCTAGATTAACATGTACCCCGTGCTCATAAAAAATGTATCCCAAGTATTGGACCTTGTTCATGCCAAATGATCATTTTTCCAAGTTGGCATATAGCTTGTGTTGCCACAGAGTGCTCAAAACCTACTGAATATGATGCATGTGCTCCTCCCAAGTTCTACTAAAGATGAGGATGTCATCCAAATATACCACCACACAAGAGTTGGTGAAGGGTCTCAATACATCATCCATCAACCTCACTACCTGTGTATCCTGTACAACTGTCTACCAAAAGTAATATTAACATTGCAGAGTCTAGACTCATACACAACATGTCACTTCCACAAATATGGTTTTCCTAAAAGAACATCACAAACTTCAAGGGGATAAATATCACACAATATCTCATCTTTGAAAGGTTTGATGCCATAGGGAAGATGTCACTGTTGGCTGACATAGAGATCTCTTCCTTGGCAAATCCAGTTGATGGTGTAGGGTTGTGGGTGTGGTGTCATTGGCAGGTCCAACTACTTGATGACCTCTACTAACATCAGGTTCTTCTGACTTCCACTATCAATAGTGATATGAAGCATAGCCCTCTTTACCACTTCTGTGAGTGAAAGAGGCGTTCCCCTTCATCTGGTTCTTTTGGTTCGCTTGGATGGACTTTGGTGGTAGCGAAAGTGGCATTGGGTTCAACATCAATAATACACTTCCCTCCTTTTGGATTTGATTCAGAGTCAGAATTTTCCTATGACTCAGAAGTTTTCAGCTCGAACACAAGTGACTGCTTGGAGCAGCATTCTTCGACGTTGTGCCAAGGGATTTTATGGTATTCACACCATTTTCCCATGTCCTTCTTCGACTTCTCATTACCCTTCATGTATTGCGGCTTGGACTGGTTGTCTTGAGAGTGGCCATATTTGTTCTGCCCATTTTTTTGTGGGTTGGGGATACCTTTTCCCTACTTCGACTGTGAGGAGTTTGTAGATCCAAACTCTTGCCTCTTTTTCTTAAATTTCTGATTGATCTTGACAACATATCTATAAGCCGTACCCAATGATGTGATGTCCAAAAACTCCATTTTTGTTTGAATCTATCTATGCAAATAACCACAATATTTGAGCACTCGATGTCGCTTAGAGTCTTTGATACCCAATTTGGTGCACAGGGTATGGAAAATATTGGTGAAATCTGGTACTATCTGGTCCCTTCCTTGATGCAGGGTGGTCCATCTTGTGTACTAGTCCTCGTAGCTTCCAACATGGTAGTGATGTTCTTTAATGGCATCCCTGAAGGAATCCCATGTGAGGGTGATTGTAAATATTGCATATTCCTCTATGGCCCTTTGCTTAGAGTAAGTATCCCACCAGTCCTTAACATGGGGGACGAACTTGAGGAGTACAAAAGTATTATTTTCCCTATCAGAAAAATTGGGACCGAAAAATACCCTTCGAGTAGATTCAACCATTTATCTACAACATCCGCATCTATCAGTCCTTCAAATAATGGAATATACAAATTTACATGTACCTTGAAGGGGGTTGCATGGCTGCTTGATGAAGATGCTTCTTCTGTGGGTAGTCGCCGAAGGATCTGTGTAAAGTTGTCTATCATTTCATTCCTTTGTCACGCAAGGGATTCCTTGAGCAACATTTTAAAAGGATCTCCTGCTCCATCATCTTTATTTTTATCCCCCATGTGTTTTTTCGGGCTCGACGTGACCGATCTTGCAAAGGCTCGACTGGTTCGAGTCCCAACTTCTTGTACCCAGATCTTGTCGGGGACATGCACAAAAATAAATAAATGAAGAGAAGATCGCTTTGATACCACTGACCCGAATTTATGAGAGGAATGAACTGACTAACAGACTGAATACAATACCAAAGAGATACAGAGAACAACAACATATATCCACTGAACAATAACTTCTATTGAATAAATGAAATAGATTGAAACTGTAAAACTGCAGAACTGAAAAAAACTTGCTTGAATGGTGGTAGCTATCTTTGAGAAGAGATGTGGCTACTACGTGCATCCGTCTGAGTAGGATGATTACAATGAGGCTCCATAGGCCTTTTTAACATTACTCATGAATGAAAAAACCCTAGACATCCAAAAACCTAACCCTAGGAGGTGAAACACCTAAAGTTATGTGGGCCCCACTAGGTAAGTTGGTACCTCAACTTTCTGGGGTCGTAACTTTTGCATGCGACCTCCATTTTAGGCACATGATAGCCCATTGGAAAGGTATTTTACATAACTATATATTATTCCATCAAAATCTGACCTCGTCTATAGTTTGACTGTGTCAAGACAAAAAAACATTGTTTAGGGCCCCAAAACGGCCCTGGAAGTACAAAAAGATGTGATGATACAAAAACTTCCAAAATAAGCCAACTGGATTAGGTGGGTGGACACCAATATCCACCTAGAAGATGTGTAGGGATTCAGACAACCCCAAAAGTGTAGAACCCATAATTACAAGGAAGTACAGAAGAATGTATTGAACTAAAAACTGTCAAGAGGAGCTAGTTGGAATAGGTGGGTGGCCACCAATATCCACCTAGATCACTCCAATTTTCAAGTTTCAGACCTGTATCATTACAAGCTAGAAGAAGTAGAATTATCAATAGATGCTCCTAATACTGATCAGACTGTACAATGGGAGAAATAACCACCTACAACATTGCCAAACTAGCTTGAATAATTTTAGACAAGAAGGTTGTCAAGAGGACTAAGGGCAAGGAGAACTTTTAGTACTTTGTAAAGTGGAAGAATCATCCAATTGAAGATTCCACATGGATGACTGAAGTAGATATTTAACAACATGCAAACAATATTGAGGCACTCATGGGAAGGAGCCCATGAGTCAATATTTTATTCCTTGGGAGTCTGATGCAGGAGCATCATTTCAAGTTGATTTTTTTCTAAGTTTGTAATGATTCTAGAAGTTTCGAGGGTGATCTAAATAGGGAGGAAATTTGTTGTAACCTTTTTCATGTTAGGTAGGAGAAAAATTTGCTAGATTTAGTATGAATATGGATTGTTAGAATAAAGTTTGGAGTTTGATTTTATATTTGCTAATAATGGAAGATCTCAATCTGATTAGTGGATTTGAGTCATATTCCTCATCAAATTGTATAAATTATATTAGTTGTAGCGTGAATAGGAGGAGATGAGAGAAGGGGATTAGTGATATTACAGGTTATAGGACTAAATTCACTCTCCTTTTTGTGAAATCAATACCCATGACTATAAATTTCTATTGTTCATTACATTTCTATTGCATTTTAACTAGAATTATGAATCCCTTATTGAATGGTTGTGTTTTGGGCAAATTCATTGTCAACGAGAGCAATTTGTCTTCGACAACTATGGTGAACAATGAAATTGTAGATCAGTTTGTTGCATGCAATCAAGCTTTAGTTGGGCATTTCCATCAATAGCCAATTGAATCAAAACTCCTATGTTTGAAAATGTAGAATGACGGGCAAATTTGCAAGTTAGATATTTTATCCTAGAGTATGAAGACTTGAGGCTGTGATTTGAGATTGAAGTCGATGTCCAACAAGGTTATCCATATGGAATTGGGATTCAAATATTTTACCAACTCATCATTTATTTGAAATTGAGGTCAAATTTGATCTAAGTGGAATTGATACAGAAAAACATAAATCACAGGGTGTTGAAATCGTAGCCTGTAGTGTGGTCATGATTTGCATTTTCCTCAACAAAGGGTAACAATGTATCATTCCAATTGAATTAAATCGTTGATATGCCATAATAGTTGGGTGTGGCCAATCATTTGCAGGAGTGGATCAAAATCTTGAAAAAATCTTACAGGTTTTAAAGGTTGAAATTTCTACGCCAAATGAACATTTAATAAGCTTGGATGGGAATGTTCTTCCTTTCCCCTACACCACTTTACCATAATGATATTAGTACTTTAATTTCCATCCTATTCATTCAAACATAGAAACAATATTGTAAAGAATATTTAGCATAATTCCTTATATTTATTAGATAATCTTTACTAATCTTAACATATAGCAAACAACATCATCATCGTTAACATACTAATGTATGAGAATATATTTGATTTAATGATTCCACATACACAAGTATTTCAACATTGTGGTAGATAATATTTCTAAGTTTGCTTTGGATAAGCAGGTTGGGAAGATGCTTTATGAAGAATTCCTTGATGGCTCTGTAGCCAATGCTGGCTCCTTCAATGTTTTTTGAGCACATGAACTGGTCTTATCCCTTTTGCAATATATGTAAACAATGTTTTGGTCTTGTATTCTCTAGACTTTGTAGTCTTCTAAGATAACATGTTATAGTCAAGGTGAAGTCATCCTAGTATATGTCTATAGGTGATGTTTTTTCAAACAGATAGAAGACACTTTGACAACAATAGTCATGGCTACTATCTCTAACTGTCTATTTTTGTACTAGAAAAATTCTTTTGATTCTAATGAATATAATCGAAAATGCTTTTTCCTTTGAAAAAAAAAAACTTTATTAAATTCAACTTTTATCTTATCTTCTTTATATTTGACATATTAGTAAACAATACATTATGTAAGATGTTTTAATTTAATTATTTAATAAGAATAATTTAATTATTTGACATTATATATATTTTATCAACCTTGATTTGATTAATTACAACTATATTTTTTTAATAGTACAACATTGAAAAGTAACATGAATACCATCAAAACAAGTGTTGCATGGCAGTGTAGTCCCTGCTGGGATGGGGCTGATATTAGTTGAGCATAATTTTCTTGTCAATAACTTAGGGGACATGATTAGACCTGAATGATGATTAGGCTTCTATTACGTTTCCACTCTAAGTCGTATAGTGTCTTTCACTTGGAACTTAGTGCATGTTCAAAGATAATGGAGACTATAGGAGGCTAGTATCTTACTTACGTTACTAGGACACACATTAGAATTCATAGATTATACTCTTAGTAAGCAAAGATAAAGAATTTTAGGAATTCAAATTGCATCACTAGGATATGACATTTAGATGTTGCTTACTTTCTTTTACCTCTCTACCAACTCGTTCACATTCGGAAACTTAGTCAATGTTGCACAACTTTATTTCTATATTTAATGAAAGCGGGTAATGGAGGTGGGAAGGAAACAAGTAGAGTTGAATGAGGCCGGGTGGATTAGTAGGAGATATTGTTTTATGGGTCAATATTGTTTGGGGAGGGGAGTCTGGAACATAGTGGGTGGATGCCATTACAATAGCATCCATATCACAGTTAGGTGCGGGGAAATTGTCCCACCTATATTACAATAATAATAGGGGGAAATATATCTAGACCCATGAGACCTACTAACAACCCAGGAGCCCTGAACCTAAGTAAACTTAAAACATAAAGGTGTAGATACACCAATAGTTTTCATAACCCTAAACTAACAATCATAATTTTTCAGTCCAAACCAAGGCTTTGCTAAAACAAGTGAGAAAAATGAATACATAATTAGATCTGCACAACTTCCATCATATTGTGAAACAATGTTCTCCACAACATATGCTCTCTAATTTGGTCAGATAAAGAGAATCAAAATTAAAATTGAATTTGTTTTAACGTCCAAAAATAATCAAAATAGATCAATGAGACTCATGTGCAAAGCATGTACGAACAAGTATGAAAGGCATGATTACCGCAAGTCCCATCAAAGAGAGAAGTAAAACATGCATTATTTCTATTGCTAAATATAACTAACAGTAATGCGGATAAGCCCCACCCCCAACAGGATGAGGAATAAATAAAACAATTACAGAAGGGTGAAGATCGGGCTTTGGATCCTTTTTCGCCATCTTTGAACTTGGATTCTCTTTACTTCTTATTTCTATGGTACCTTCCTAGATTTTCCTCAATGTATTTGGCCCAAAGTATGCCAGGCCTGAGGCCACTTGCTTCAAAAATCCCAAGCGAACAACGTTTGGCCTCTGTGGCGGTGGATTTGTTAAAGGATGATTTTTTCGCCAAATACCCATGTTTGATGTTGGACACAGTGTCCTTGTAAGGAACCACTCTTTATTCATCACATGTCAACCACATCCTTATTTGGCTCGTCACCCCGATCGTAGAAGGCGTCGAAGCACAACTTGTGGGAGAAGAGGGTACAGAGCGCCCATTCGAGGAAGAGGATTTTGGTTAGCATTGTTATTTTTCTTGTTCTGTTATGGTTTGTGAATCTATGGTATGTGAATATATGGGAAGGTATTTGATTTAAATCCAAAATATTCCACTATAGGTTTGTGCAATTCAACCACAAATTACTCTATTGCAGATTTTTTGTCGGAAGCTTACACGAGGAATAGATCATTTTAGAGAAGAAAAAAAGTGTGGTGATCATAAATAATCTACATCAACCTAAAATAAATGACTGCAAGAACCCATTAAGGTAATAAAAATGAACATTAACAAGTTAAACATGAGATACTGCAATAAATTGTGATTGAACCCAGTGATGTTGAAATAATATGATTGGTGCTTTCATAATAAACATGGAAATGTTTTGCAAAATCTCTGCTATAATCTGAATCCCCGAAGGGCGATGGATTAATTTAAATTACTTTTCCAAATCCCATCCACACCATTTTAGCAAGAATGCATCTCCAATTTTTTAATACATGTTCGAAAACACACATGAGATTACAAGGCCTAAAGCTGTGTTTATTTGCAGTTTGGACTAATGACAGGTCTCCAATCAGAGTCAAAGAACATTAGAAGACAAAAAAACTTCTAAAGAGAAACATGAAGATTTGAATAAGGAAGTCCGAATGTTTAAAATGTTCAAGGTGGTGATGTGAAAGTCAAAGAACATTACAAGACAAGACAACTTGTAAAGAGAAACATGAAGATCTAAATAAGAAAGTCATAATGTTTAAAATGTCCAAGATGATGATGTGAAATCAAAGGCACACATACCAGGGTTCATCCAACCTTCATGTCAAGTGTTGAGTATCCATTTTAACACTTCTAATTCCCTATATTACCTTCTATCTGAACCTATTTTACCTATTCCATGTGTATCTAATTGACTGTTTCCTCCATGATACACTCGATGACCTTGTTCACGTGCATAAGAGGTAACTTATGATTAAAGCATGATTTGTTTAGTTT
>JZKD02S0349769.1:17785-28139 GCA_000966675.3 Picea glauca
TAATTCACCTTACCTAAACAAGAAGAGCTTCATCTCTACAAACTTGGATAAGAAACGAGTTAATCATCTTGGGATGTATTCTTTTATGTGTTCCTCTCTTCAAATGATATCTAAATTATGCTTATATCACTTTTGTTTTAAAGGTAATCTAGCCAAGGGGGCCTATTAGTCAAAGTCATTATGAAAACTCTTGGCCACTATCCTATAATCGTATTAGTGTCACATCCACCCCTTTCTCCTAATTTTGATTGAAAATAGATTTGATAAGACTTAACTTCAGGGAATGCTTGATTGCATGAGGAGTATCATCAATTGTGAAATTTTGAAGATCATTGTTGCCTGAGGACACGCAATGACTTAAGCATGGGGGAATGTTGAGTCTCCATTTTTACACTTCTAATTCCCTATATTACCTTCTATTTGAGCCTATTTTACCTATTCTATGTGTATCTAATTGACTATTTCCTCCATGATACACTCGATGACCTTGTTCACATGCATAAGAGGTAACTTATAATTAAAGCATGATTTGTTTAGTTTTATTGAGTTAATTCGATTAAATGCTTGATTATGTATGATACTAATCAATTTGACTCTTAAGTAGCATGATCTGGTACCCAGTCTATTCTGGTACCAAGGCTCCGCCTATTCCAGTACCAGCCTGTGCTAATCCGGTACTAGAAATAATTCAAAATTTTGGAAAGTTTTTAGAGGAAAATCAGGCACATGGGTTTTTTCCAAAATGATGTTTTCATGAGGACATGTGGGTCATAATTCACCTAGTTCGCACGTGTGGACCTTCAGCTCAGGGGGAATGATTTTGCCAAAATTATAAAAAAAAACTCAAACTGCCAACTTGCGTCTTGATTTTCGTGCATATGGTATCAGATCTAGAAATTCTAAAACATGGGTTTTGTCCAGAATATGATAAATTGAGTAAAACATGGGTTTGTTTTTAAAATTAAAATTGGTTTGGGAGATATGGGTGGGGGAATAACTTGAATCTGCCCAAATTGTTAAAAAACACAGATTTTTGGGATTTCTCCTAAAATTGTAAAAATTGTTTTCTTAGTTTGGGGATTCGGTTTCATCCATTCTTACATGGATTTTATGTATAAATAATACCTCATAGGTCTGAGTAGAGAGGAATTATCATGATGTAAGAATGGTTCTTAAAGGAGAATTGTTATGATGTAGAATGGATTCATGAAAAGACTATTTTTGTAAACCTACTTGTTGGAGATAAATGAAAGATTCAATTCAGTGATTTTGTCTCTCTTAGAAGTTAACATCTGGTGATCTAAAATATTCCATGTTGGCATCGACAAGGGCCACCGATTCAACTTGGTAAGATTATTGTAAATTGTTAGTGTAGATTTTCATTTCATGTATTTTTTATTTTGATTTCATGATATTTTGTTTGATTTCACTATTCGAATTTGTTGCAAAGTTTGGTAATGTAGGAACAGTTGGATTTCCATATTTCACCATACATGAGCTTTAATGGAACATCCCACTTGTTAGTTTAGTTGCTCCAGGAGATAGATCTTAAGTTCATCTTTTCATTTCATGAGCCTCTAATGAACAGATTTGTCACCTAAGAAAGAACATTTCGATTCATTGTTTTCTTGAGAAGTTTTGTTATCATTTTTCCCTTCTAAAGTTTCGATTTGTATTGTTGAAGTGTGCCTAGATTTGATTGCTAGTTGTTGTTAAGAGTATAAATTACAAATAACTAATTCAAAGTCCATCTTTCCACTTCATGAGATTGTAAATGGGCAAGGCATTATCTGTGCAAAATCTTTTGAGTACATGATTGCAAGTTTTTCTTTCTAATTTTTGAATTGTGTGAAGAGTGTTATCTTTGAAAACAGAGTGTTTTGTTATTGTTGGTTTTCTTATCTAAGCTATACTAAATAGACATAGGAACCTATCTATTATCGACACATATAGTGCATCAAATCTTTTGATTACGAATCCTGGTTGATAATTTATGTTTGGTAATATATTATGCAAATAATTGCACCAACATCAAGCTTAGGTTCAAAGGCCATGACAAGCTCATAGCCTTCCGATGTACTTGTTGTGGTGTCTAAAGGACAGTTGGGAAGTCAACTCCATGCATTTTGAACTAGCATAGGTTGCAGGAAATCAGACCCGTAGCTAGTACATTTCTATTTCATAAGATTATGTGTAGTAACCAGAAATTGCATTTCCTTGGGTAAACAAATTGGTTATGCACTTCACTCTTTGGCCATGATCCTACTAAAATACTACTCTCAACTTCCACTTGGATGCTTGGTTCCATTATTATTTTTTGAGTACCTACCATCTGTGCCACTTTCTATGAACCTACAAATTATGCCATGTCCATGAACCTACAAATTATGCCATGAAGTGCCAGCATTCGTGCACAAGTTAAGGTGACTACATGGAGCCACCACCTAACCTATGACATATCAGACTTAGTAACTATGTAGAATGACGAGTTTATGAGTGAAATATTACAAATGCCACAACCAACAGATGTCAGTGTTATGTTGTTAATGCTTATCACAAATGGCAACACCAATATCACATGCCTGCCAAATGGTGAGGAAAACATGTTCTGAAGCTGTATCCTTTTCATATGAAGAGGATATAGTCAATAAATTTAACTGCGAGAGTTCCTCAAAATTATGAGGAAGTTCTTTGATATCAATGCAACCTTGCAAATTTAGTTTTTTAATAGAATTCAATAATCCAAAATCTTCTCATCGCTGCTCCAAGATCATGCAACCCTGGAAATTAATCTCTTGAAGAGATTGCAATGATCCAAAATTAGCTGCCAACTCCTTCAAAATCAAACAATAATCCAATCTCAACACTTGTAAAGATTGAATATTTGAAAACATCTTTGGCAACCGCATCACTGATCACCTAATTCTTCAGGTATTTTTTTCAACTTTGTCAATTTGACCAATTTCAATATTTACAAATTTTCAAGTGGTTGAAAAAACATGAAAGAGATTTGAGAAACACCAGAATGTAACCTTCCATCAAATTCCATGGATCTTAGAGTGGATGGTGGATGTCATCTACAAATTATGACACTAATATATCACACCCATAATACAATTAAATTTACCAATTTAAAATAAATAAATAAATAACATGAGAATTCAAATATGTGACAGGGACTTGCCTCAGGGATATGAAACTCTTCAGGTTCATATTTAAAGTATCTTAGCTTCTTTGACATACAAAACAGAATGTGGGAGATTCCTCCTTGGAAACAAACCAATTTTTCAAATACACTTTTGCATTGACCATCCACTTTTATTAAGTTTATGAGGACAAGAATTGTCAATGACTTATACATTGATTCTAGTTTTGATGCAGATATGGTACATGGATCTTTATTTTCACTGAAGGATATGCATGTGATGTTTTGAAGGTCCTACATGTCATTATAAAGTATAATAAGTCAATCATGTGAATCATAGTCAATAAAATCATTATATGAAACAAAATTGTATATTTGTTGTGAAGGTCAATGATTTGATACCTTCTCTTCCTTCCTATTTAAAAGCTTGTCGATTTGATTTGCAGTCTTTAATTTGAGTCTCATTCTCTCGGCCTTCTGGTGACCAACTTTCAACATGACATCATGTATAAGTACAGTGCCATCAATTCCTTTGCTCACAAGTGATCTATTTTCTAGCATATCCAACACATGATCTCCCAAAATACCTGCTACTTGTCCTAGTCCCATCCATTGAAAAAAGAGCAGACATCAAGAAATGGATCTTTGCACCATCCATTTCACAATGAGTATTCACATCCTTCAAATTTATCTAGTGAAAATACAACATCTCCAAGGGCAGTCTTACCTATTCTATCTATCCCAAGAAATATAACTGCGACCGCATTTTTCTCACTTCCCTATTCCAAAAGTTCAATAACTTCTTTCGTTGCCTCATCAATTCTAACTGTTTCCACAATATTAAGCATCACATCCATGTTTATGTTAATTAACAAGGTAACAAACATATGACAATATATTCACTTCAATGTCTCCAAATATCCTCATGCTAATTAACATTTAAACCATATCAGTAACAACATTGATTTGAGAATATATTCACCTGCATGTTCCGTATATCTTCGAGAAAGTCATGGCTTCTTAGGCACATTAACGCTATAAAGATGAATACCCATTTGGGCATTTATATGCGTGTACATGTCCCTTAACTTTTCTCTAAATTTAGACATCTCCTCCTTGTTTACCGACGCTTCCCAGAACCTACAATCAAACAATGAAATTACGTACTAAACCTGGGCCTTCATCCATATGTTATGCATAAGAGGCCTTTGCTATATAGTATAAACATGTGAATAAGAAATTACACCGCTAAAAAAAAAAGATGAGAGGTTCGATGTTCACTTGGAAAATTTTGAAGAGCCTATTTGAGTACAACATAAGAAGCAACCTTCCACTATCATTTCGGTTGCTTCTTTGATTACATTGTTTATTCCTTCAGTTTCCTTCAAATTAGGGAATTCTTGAAACTGCTTAACCAGTTTGGCCAAAAAAAACATTTTCTTGAGAAGATTCAGGCACTCATTTTTGTTCTCACTAGCATCTTCAAATATCTCTAAGATGTTTGCAACCACAACAAATCTTGTTGTAGCCATGTGCCGAATCCCCATTCCCTGTAAGACACCGCTAACGACTGTCTTGATCGCTTCGCTTAGAATGACATCTTTCTGAAAATCATAAGATAATGAGAAATGAGAATTTAAATAAATAACATAGCGTAATTAATTTATGAATCTGAAATTGTGAAAGAAATTTAATACGCACATCTACAGTTATTGCCTCGGAAAAAAGTTCTCTTAATTTGATGAATCTTTTTGAAGTGGTGGGAAAATATAGGCCAGTCCACCGCTTGGACAATTTTTTTCCCTGCTAAAACAAAACGTAACTTTTTAAGACTCTATGAATAATATGAAATATGGGTGAACCCTACATAGGTGAAGCCTCCATGAAATGAAAAGAAAACATGGCTCAAAACCTGCAAGAAAGTAAATTATCATGAAGAATTCTACGAACTTGTAACTTTTCACATCAAATTTCATTTATATTACAAATTATTTCATAAATTAATTTGATCGTTATATTATTGTACGAACTCAATTCATTTATATTAAAAAGTAATTTAATAAATAAAACATCAATGAATAAAAAATAAAAAATCCATATCCATGTTAAACTTAACCTATTAATACAAAGCACATTGCAAACAAACTTATTCAATTCAACTTAATCTTCAATACACTACAATGCATTGCAGAGAAATGTATTCAATTCAACCTAATATTAAATATAATAAATATGTATAAATTAAAAATAATTGGAAAAATTGTCCTTACAACTTTTTGGACAAAAATCAGATTGAATAAACCTAAGCAATGGAAACTTTCCAGAATGGCTCCCATAGCTCCATAGGATCAAGATCGTATTGTGTGGAAGGCATTCAAGATTGCAGTTCTACCATTTTATTCTGGAGATCATTGACTACACTTACACAACCATGTACAGGATCTCGAAATCTCTAGCTTCTTTCGTACACCATGTTGTTTACTGCATCACCTCTCTGTTCGCCCAGAAGATCCTATAACACTAGAACGAATTATCACGCCATAATCCCCGTCACTTGTATAGTTTCTACTAATTTGAAAGCTCAAAGCTCCAAAATCATCACTACAGTCAGATCTGAACTAGGCATGAAAAGTTCGATCAAACCTGTAAAGCAATGGAACATTAAATTTTTCATTATACTAAATCTGTCCATAACACAGTAAATCAATTGAACACTAAATTTGTGCTTTAGTTCTACTACCTGCGGAACTCCAATATAGCAGTATAATTGCAGTGAAAAGAGAAGAAGCCAAGTGTTAACCCATGTCTTCCAATGCCACCAGAACCCATGACTTCCAAAAATGTATTTACTGTTGGCTAGTGGTAGGGCCTTGGTGGGACTGACACTGATAAATTCGATAACTACATTGTCTAATCACTGGAAAATGCATATGAATTCTTGTCAATGTGTAGGAGCACAAGGTTTAGATTGTATACAGCTACAGAAACCAGGATGCAACAATGAACACTTGTCGAGGTTCATGGACCTTGTATCTCACGCAGTATCACAGGTGGTGTATAATGGGATGCAATGGTGAACATTTGTCGAGGTTCATGGGACTCGTCGGCCATGTGTTGGTACATGTGGTTCCCATTGTTGAAGTAAGTGACAGTCCTCTAGATTTTATGGAATTTCATTAGTTTATTCTCTCCGCTTACAGTTTCTTTCAGCTATACAAACTCTTCATCAGGAGACGTTTCTATGAGCATGAATCAAGCAGGCCCTGGGGAAAGAAATTATACTGGTAAGTCTTGATTACACCAGAGATTTCCAACATTATGGAGAAGTGCATGGTTTTGAGGAGGAGTTGGAGGGGGAGCATCACTAGGAGCAGATGGAGTAGCATAGTTTGTAAGGTAAAAAAGTGTTGTTGATACAGTGGGAAAAATGGCCATCTAATTGTTTTCTATGACTTGAGAGATGATGGAGTTAAGTGGCAAGTGCTGGAAATGACCAACAAATGACTGTCCCTCTCCTCTCCCCCTTGGTCAGGCTACTTCATTCCTCTCCCCCTTGGATCTTGTCTTGTGTTATTAACGCCTTCGCCTGGTGGGTGATTTGGGGGCTTCCCCCTATGCCTGAGTGCATCTGAGTCATGAAATGAGGATTTGAGCATCAAAGATACCATTTAATGCCTTAACAAAAAGAATATATCAACATTCGTTAAATTACATTATTTATTCCTAAGTTCAATAATGTTTGAGATAGCCTTTGTCATGCCTAAGAATAGGTCTAGAAGGATGATCCCACAAGGTAGGATAGCATGGGTAGGGTCTAATTGCATTAACTAAATTGGTGGCCCTTCCTTCCTTAGACAATGGGATAGGATTTCCTTCAAAGGGATGAAGATAAGGAAATAATCTAACTATAGAATACTATTGCTTTATATTCAGACTATATGAGGAACTTTTGACCCGTGTATGGCACTTGTATTGTTGGCCCACTACTATATTTTGGGTCGAAATTCGACATCAAAATAATCGATTTCTTAATCTATTGGATCATCGACAGATTCAACCAAATCACTTGGATAAACAACCTCTCTTTATTTCAAATAATGGAGACAACCTCTTTTGAAGTTAAAAATGAGTTTGCTCTCAATTTCGGCAATGGAGGACAAGAAGGAAACACCAATGAAAGGGACCCACCTGGAGATGGCATGGTGAGGCTAGGTCGACTAGGATGTTTAAGGCGGGACGAGAAGGTGGAATCAACTTGATTTCTTGGTGTTAGAGAGGGCAAGAAGGAATGACGTTCAATTCCAATTTGACAGATTTTACTCCAAACCAGATAAGTTACATAAATATCGAGATGTCATCACTGGATTGATTATTCAGGGTTTTTTTTTATCTTTACTAATGGAAATAATATTACACATTTGTAATTGCAAAATCTCTTCATGTAAAATGGTAGCACACTTGTTTAGTTGATGATGACTCTTGATCAAATGCCCGATGAGGTAAAAATTCTAAATTCAACATCATTGTTCAATTGGATAGGATTATGTTCTAAAAATTGAACTAATAACCATATTTTCAGCGCACAATACTCATGAAGCTCTTCTAATATGAACATATTACAATAAGTCAATTTGTCAATGAAATCAATGAGCATGTTTTTAATTTTTAAGTCATTCTTTTACCTCATTTTGACATCATGAAGCTTGCTTTATATTTTAGAGTAATTTGCAGCCAATTGACTATGAGCCTTCGTTTTTCAGATGTTGCAGCGAAGATGAAAGTAATCCATGGTACCTTCGTTTTTCAGATGTTGCAACGAAGATGAAAGTAATCCATGGTACCTTCGTTTTTCAAATGCTGCGGCGAAGATGAAAGTAATCCATGGTCCCTGACTCCTTTGAAAATGAAAGTTGGAGACATCAACAGTAAACATTTCATGATCTCTTTAAAGGTACGATCGAGGTTCATATCCAAATATTAAACATTTGTTTGCAATATTGTTTAAGATTCAAGCTCAATCTCAAAGAAATCCTAATTTACATGTTAAAAGCGTCCTTGACCCTTGTGAAGACTACTCTGTTGCTTCCCATAAATCAGATCTCCAACATGCATAATTTAACCCTATAAGGTATATATTTATTTTTAACAAGATGTTTCCTTTACATGCCCTCCTCAATCTGGGAATAATACAAAGCTTTCCATGCCATTCATTGATCGATCCCATCCAGTAGCTTTAGTTAGTTCCATAGCTTAGATCTTCCAAACCAATTGAACAACCTCCTCTTTCCCTTCGGCTTCAAACCATCTCTAGTTGTGAATTTGAGCTCGCAAGCAAGATATGTCCATCGTAAGATCGAAGTGCCCTCATCGAATCCATACGGTTTTGTTCCCCATTCGAAACGGGTTATCCATATTTAGAGCATTCGATAGAGGGTCGGCACTCACTTCATATTGGTAACTTGGGGCGACGGAGGAAAAAGGTCGAGATTAGGGGGAAACTCCTGGAACAAACATCACGTAAGAAATTGTAGAACTGCTAGGAAGGGCAGTGCTTTGATTCAGTCATTCCAACAAGTCGAGTATTCCAGGAGCGAGACTTGGTCAACTAGAAGAAGTGGACATCAAGGCAAAGTGAAATGGGTTTAACAAGTGAGATGGCTAGAGGATCGAATCCTGGCTAGTGAAGAATCCTAGCTGGCATAGCTAAAATCATAAGAGGTACAGGTGTAGCTCCGTGTTATCCATTTCCAATTGCTTTATCTGGCCTTGGAAATCTTCTAGATATTTACGTATTGTATATGAGTATAGGCATTTAACTCGGGTGGAACTATTCTGTCTGAATTTTCCAACCAATTGAATATTGGAGATGGGAATACCACATAAAATAATATAGCACATCCATAAAATACAACTCCCTAATCACTCGGTAAAACCAATCTCGAAGCATCGTTCAGTTCAATTGGCAGGCACGACTAATTCAAAGCTAAAGAGTTCCTCGTTACTCATTTAGTTTATGTGAGTCCAGGGCAAGGCAAGGTGAGGCAGGTTTATTCCAACCAATGGATTAGTCAACAGCTAATGAGAACCACTGAATGATAAGCAATCAAGATGAACCTTTACAAGCTTCTATAGAGTCTTTATATTATTCCTCCATTGGCTCTACTCTAGTTAACTAGCTAATTAGTAGCTAGTAGCTAGCATAATTGGGAAATGAAAATGAATTATGTTGGTTTTCATATGTATATGGGGTATTATCCTATCCCAATTTCTAACTCTGTCTGAACCCTGTTGTTTGAGCAAGGGATCTCTATAGCATTGATTGACGTATCGGTGGGGGCTACCCTATTCCCCTTTTCCTAGGGGTTTCTCCCTCCTATTCCCTATTCGAAACATCTATCTCGTCATCATCCCCAATTCACTCCGGCTCTCCTTAGGCTAGGCTAGTTCAGCTTTCAAGATGTTCAAGAAAGAGAAGGCGCATTGTATTCTTATACATCCGATGAACCTATCCGTCTGAATAAATAGAGGTATGAATTTATTCCTATCTGTTTGGCAATCCATCATTAATAAGAATAGTATGCACTTCCCTCGGCTGTTGATTCGGTTCTTCTCATTCTCTGCTTGCTAGAGGGGAATAGCTATACTCCTATATAGATAGGTGTTGGGTCCGTCCAACTATGTATGCTTGTTGGTATGTGCTGGCTAGAGCCATACCTATATATCTATCCGGGTCGGAACCACACAACTCCCGGGGTGAGCTAGCTCTATAGTAAGTAATGGGTTCTAAAGTAATAGGTATCTTCTTTCCTAGATCATTTATTGGATAGCTCCGGGAATAAAGAAATGTGTGTGCAGGTCCTCCTAGGCATGGGAAAGGAATGAATTGACTGGCACTGCCAAATAAGAAAATGAGTCAAGGGAGTGTGCCATGCGGGCATGTATAAATAGGAACTACATGGGGAAATAGGGGTCTCCTCAGCTTGCATTCTCTATCTATCCACTAGCGGGATTCAGTCTCCATTGACAGGGGCAGGCGGGACCGAGCAGGGAAGGAGTACCAGATCGATCGGGATGGGACATGCATTCATCTATTGCCGGTGGCATATCTCTCTCATACAAAATGGTTGGGAATGGATACTGATCTATTGGCTCGGTTTATTGGTTGGACCCTACTCACCCCATCAAACATATATGGACTGCTCTCTTGCC
>JZKD02S0349769.1:68221-94368 GCA_000966675.3 Picea glauca
TGCAGGAAGAATTCATAATCTGTCTTACAGGTTAGAGTTTGCTTGTACAAACAATGCCACTAAGTTTGAAGCTTTATTATTAGGCATTGAAAATGCCCTTAATCTTGGTTGTGGTCACCTTTCAGTTTTCGAAGGTTCTGAACTCGTTGTGAACTTGATACAAAAAATATTCTCTCCTGGCAACAAGATGATGGAACGATACTCCCAAACTGTTTGGGTGCTTATCTCGAACCTTTTATCCTTCAACATCACTCATGTTAAGAGGGACTTAAATTCAATGGTTGGTCGGTTGGATGTCTTTGCAACTTCTCCTAATCAACAACTTTTAGCTCACATGCCTGATTGTTCCTTTCAATCTCTATATCACCCATATATCCCTGACAATGTAGGATCTTGGAAGGCCCTCCTTAACGACGAGAGAATTTGTGCTTTCATTCAAGATGAACCTCTTAAGCCCGAAGAGATTATATCCATAGAAAACAATAAAGTTCTTGGAAGATTGACTCCTCTTGAGAGTTCGTTTTCATCAAGTGATGTAGGCAATAAAGAAAAACAAAAAGAATAGGAGTTACGAAAGAAGGTGGTTGAGACCATCTCCATGAACATTAGGACACTTGAATCTTCAACGAATGTTAAAATAAATGTCCAATGTTCTGATAAAGAAGAGACGAGGTTTGTCGAGCTACTCGGTGGATTTCAAATTTTTTTTGCTTCGTATTATGAGGATCTTAATGGGTTTGATCCCAATCTTATTCAACATACTATGAAAACATCTAGGGAAAAACAAGGACTTGTTAACTCTGCACTGAAAGCAACCTTTCAAAGGGAGTTGGGAAATTTCTTAAGGTCTAGGATTAATTTTTTTGTCCACCCCAAATGGGTTTCCTATTGGGTACCTGTTCCGAAGACCACTGATCATATTAGAACTTGCATTAATTTTCGAACTTTCAGGCAAGCTATTATGAAAAATCCTTTTCCTCCCCTCAGTATGAAAATGGTTCTGCAACAAGTTGTAGAATCACAATTAAGACCCTTACTTGACAGTTTTTTGAGTTGCAAGAAAATCGAGGTAAAAAGGGGCAAATGTTCACAAAACCACTTTTATTACTAATTGTGATATTATGTCTTACATATGCCTACCTTCAGGATTACTTGATGCAGGTACCACTTTTAAAGGGCCTATACACACAACTTTCGATGAATTGGTCACTCTCCATATTTATCTTGATGATTTAATCGTGTGTGTCAAGGGGGTGATAATGACATCATATTTCAAAGTATCAGGTCCTTTCCAAATTGCTTTTTTTTTTTACACTAACTCTTACATATTAAAGGATTTACAGAAGCAATTGTTTTCCTACAGCACTAACAGTCCTCGTTTGAATTATTGAGAGGGGACAACGTGAAAAGTTTTATTGCTGATTGGATTTTCTGTATATTAGTAGCTTAGCTCTGCTTTCATTTTTTGCACTATTTTCCTTTCTTCTTTATAGTAGTTTGATTTCTTCTTTCTGTTTCAAAATTTTTCTTGCCGCTTCTTCATTTATGTCTTTTATTGCTGCTATTTTAATTTCTGCATTTTACTTCTGTCATGATTTTACTTCCTACCGTCTTTTAGTTAATCTGGTCAATATAGGATGTCGGATCGACTCTGCCACAATGACACTCCTACAAAGCATTGTTAGTCAATAACAATAAATCTTGAACAACTGTTATGATGTCTCCTTTGAAGGAACCTTGAAATTGTTATATATTTCCTCTGATGTCTTGTAAAGAACTGGTTATCTCCTGCTTCTTCTTGCCATTTCTTCATCCATTGAGATTTTAAGAGAAAGTCTAATTTTTTTTTTTTCTCCTCAAAGTTGATTCTGGTCGAATGATTATGCATACAGTGGTTAAAAACCCCTCATACTTATCAATTTTCATGAATTATTCCCAAATTCCCGTTCATCTTTCGATAAAATCCGCTCACTTCCCCCTGTTGCATAATCTTCCTGATTATATCTTCTTGACCTGTTGTTTCCAGTCTACAAAACCATGAGTTATGAGTTCTAAATCTATTGAAAACAAATCTCCCTGTGGAGTCACCAGTTTATTGACGATTAAAATCACAACGGAGTTCTACCCACAAAGTGTTGCTAAAGCCTATTATTATTAAAGCTAAATAATACTAGTAGGTGGGACCCCCTTGTAGATTGGAGATCAAGTCTGGTGCTTATTTGATGTTGTGATACTGTCTGACATTGCTTACATGGTGTTATGATGTTAGTTTATTGGCAATTCAGAAATCCTACTCTGTGTTTTTTACTGCTTTAGGTTCAATTTTATTTTACAATGGCCTATGTTATCCTTGTTATCACTACTATTAGTTATTGGGATCTATTGCGAGGAGACCTGCACAATAAACATGTTAGCAAATAACACAGACAAGCAATTGGAAAGAAATGAAAAGCAATATAACAAATGCAAATGGAAGAATTTAAACTATGCTATATATTATACTACATGCATCCATTTTAAATGGATTGTTGTTATCCTATCTATTAAGTTAATAGCTATGCAATTTTTTTGAGTTATATAGTCGATATGCATGGTGATTATGTTCTGGCACATGTTGATGTGGATCGTGCTATTGGTGATAATTCGATACATGGTTTATTGGATCATATAGTTGATATGCAATATGGTCAAGTTGGAATGGAAGGTATGATGTGGGTGGCGTGTTTGACAAGTAATAGATGCAATTTCCAATGCATGGTTTAAATTGTTGATATTATGGTAGTTGCGGGAGGTATTTACCTCCACGTGTAAACCTGACGAGAATCTAATATTCCGGGAAGCAAGAAGAAACCCTAATGAGTTGGATAATAACCCTAGAAGACATGTCGGCTCAAGAGCATAACTTGTATCAGGTTATTATCCTCCAAGAGAAGAAGTCGTCCATAAGAAATAATATATACTGAACAGACAGATACCTAGAATGAGAAGTCATCCCAGGCAGTTAGCCATAATTACTATAAATATAGGAGGCCAATCTTCATTCTGGCAGGCAGTCTCAGAATTGCAGAGCAGCACTTGTGCGCACTGTAGTGCCCAGTTTTGTGTGCAGGTTTGGAGGAGAGCTGCCATTGCAGCTACTATAGCTAGCAGATCACGTTTGTCTTGGACTATCTCTTGGTTAGGGTTTGGACTATCTGATTAGCTCTTGTTGGTGCTCTATCCTTGGGGAAAGGTGCACTCCTCTTTTTTTGGCTATCTAGCCTAGGGTTTGCTTCCAGAGTAATTCTCAGTCAAGGTTAAGGTGCTTGGAGGGTGTCTTCAGCTTATGGTTGGGTGACAATAGTAATATTGTCAATGGTAAAATGAGCACATCCATTATATTCTAACAGGTTATGGGCCCACACCTCCTTCATTCAGTCTAATCGCTGGAAGGAAACATAGCTGTAAGGATATTAAGCTCGTTGAAGAACTATCGCTAGGGTTTCTAGCAGGAGCAGTCACCATAGCACTGTTGCTAGGGTTACTAGCAGGTGCAGTTGCAGAAACCCTAATCCTCTCATTGAGGCACCTTAAGTGAAGGGATTGACCTAATTTCTAGATAGATCAATGTTCCCTAGCCTAGCGCAGCTCCTGATATTCTCAACAAGCCAAGACATCAAGTTTGAATTTCTGGTCAAATCTAGGGTTGACCAAGTCAAAGCAACCATGACTTACTCTATGAAGTTAGAAAACAAGTTAGATGGAGCTTCTAACTTCAGAGCGTGGAAGACAAGGATTGACCTCATCCTTGCCAAGAATAAAGTGCTAGATATCGTGAAAGGAAAGATCGCGGAACCAAAGTTTGAAGAAGGAAAAGAGAAGGTACCGCAAAACGTTGCAGTTATGGAGAAGTTAAAAGATGGTGACATCAATGCTATGAGTATCATAGTGGAAATCTATAAAATACCACTTGATATCCTACATCTCCCATCTTAACTCATCGAAGAAGATGTGCGATTCCCTAACAAACCTTTTCTCAGTCATATACATTGGACAAATAATGAGTCTGAAGAATGAGCTCCATGACATGAAGATGAATGATGATGACAGCATAACATCATACTTTGTGAGAATATCTCAGTTAAGAGATCAACTAAAAGCTATTGAAGAAATCATTTCAGAGAAGGAATTGGTAAACATAGTACTCAATGGTCTTCCCAAGACGTGGGATGCATTTCCTACAAGCATGAACACAAGGAAGGAGTATCCTACATTTGAAGAACTTTGGACTTGCTGTGCTCAAGAAGAATCCAGGATCAGTGCAAAAGAGAAACCCCAAAAGAAGTACGATGATCAAACCTTCACAACAAGATTCAAGAATTTCATGAACAAAAGAAAGCTTGGTTCAAGGAGGAAGCCAAGTCAAGATAAAGATATTTCATAAATACAATGCTTCAACTGTCGAAAGTATGGTCACTACAAGAATCATTGTCCCGAGCTAAAGAAAAGTAAGGAGAAACACGAAGCATCAGTTTCCGAAGAAAAGGAACCTACAAATAAGACTAAGAAAGATGAAAGAAACTTCTTCTTCTGAAGGTAATAATACTGTTTTTATTTCTTGTACATATCTTGTTTGCACAGTCTCTATACATATCTTGCATATCTTGCCAATCCATGACAGAGATCTCATGATGACAAAATAAGTTCCACATGGATATGTTCCAGTTTGAACCTTGCCACAATGTTGTGCGCTAGCAAGAACCAAAGAAGAATCCAACAAATATATACTTTATTGATCAGAGCTATATGAAGCCTTCAGAGAAAAACCAATGTTCCTGACCAAAGTACATTTAAGATCAAGAATTACATTATCCGTGATGAAGTCCATAAAGGAGAAAGTGGTTCTCAAATATATATCTCCATAGATGAGCAGATAAACAAACATTTTGGTAAAGATTTTATCCAAGATGAAAGAGTTTGCGTACTCAAGCTGGAGCTTGTGGAGACGACTTCCTTATTGAAAAAGGAAGAGATGAATCCCAGGTTGGGAGGGAGCACTGATGTGTTATTGATTGACGGACAATCATTTTTCAGTTTGAAAAATGGTCCATGATGAGCAGTTCCTTTCCAGTTCAGAAAGTGGATTGAGATTTCTGACGGACAGACATTTTCCAGTTCGGAAAATGGTCCAGATTGCTGATGTACCATAGACAACAAATTCCCATTGTGGTTAACATCGGGAGTGGTCTAGGGTAGTCTCTCTTCTTGAGAGTTACTTAAGAAGACTGGCCCACCTCGCCAGACAACAATTTCCCATTGTGGTTAACATGGGGAATGGTCCGTTTTGGAGGTTGGTGCAGGACAGTCATTTCCTTTGGAAATGGTCCGGACAATCATTCCTTAGGGTGGATTCATTCTCTCCAGGTTGCACTTTGTTTAGTGCCAAAGGAATGGCCCAAGGTGGGGAATGGTCCAAGTTCAACAATCAGGGATATACATTCCTTAGGGAAGACTCATTCTCTCCAGGTTACACTTTGTTTAGTGTTGGAGGAATGGCCCAAGGTGGGGAATGGTCCAAGCTCAGAAATCAAGATAGTTATTCTTCCTTTCTTGAGAAGAATAGTCCAGATAGCTCATCATTGATGTCTTACCTTTTTTAGGGCAGATGCTCTTCCGAGATCTCATAGATGTGAGTGGAAGAATGGCCAAGATGATTTAGTTTATATCATAACATTATTTCTGTGTAGGTTGATATCAGATGATTGTTATAAAGACCGTATGTCTCTAGACAATAGATGTATGCTACTGTGGTGGATGTGTTCCACTATTTGATCAAGTATCTATGTGCTACTTGGTGTGGTAGTGTACCACTAGATTATAGTTGTGTACTACTATGGATAGACACAATTGTGTTCTATTGAATGATATCGTTTTGATTGCCTTGAAGACTATCAGCAGTGTTGAAAATGATTATCAGTTAGATGGATGATCAATGAACAGAGATTTCCCAGACAGAAAATGGTTCAGAACATTTAGTCTTCTAGATTAGAAGAATGGCTCTTGTGTCACTTTGTGGAGTGAGCATCATGTTTGATTACTTAGACGGTGTATGGTTTCGAGAGATGATGCAACTGATGACACTGATGGTGATGATGGTGCTCATGATCTAGTCATGAGATAGTCTATACAACTATGTTGATGCTACCGGGTGAATGGTATGTTTGTGATTAAGACCATTACCTGTAATACCTCCCTAGCTAGGAGGGAGTGTTGATATTATGGTAGATGCGGGAGGTATTTACCTCCACGTGTAAACCTGACGAGAATAGAATATTCTGGGAAGCAAGAAGAAACCCTAATGAGTTGGCTAATAACCCTAGAAGACATGTCGAGTCAAGAGGATAACTTGTATTAGGTTATTAGCCTCCAAGAGAAGAAGTCAGCCAAAAGAAATAATATATACTAAACAGACAGATACCGAGAATGAGAATTCGTCCCAGGAAGTTAGCTAGAATTACTATAAATACAGGAGGCCAGTCTTCATTTTGGCGGGCAGTCTCATAATTGCAGAGCAGCACTTGTGTGCACTGCAGTACCCATTTTTGTGCGCAGGTTTGGAGGAGAGTTGCCATTGCAGCTGCTACAGCTAGTAGATCACGTTTGGCTTGGACTATCTCTTGGTTAGGGTTTAGACTATCTGATCAACTCTTGTTGGTGCGCTATCCTTCTATCCTTGGGGAAATGTGCACTAATCTTTGTTTGGTTATCTAGCCTAGGGTTTGCTTCCTGAGTAATTCTCATTCAAGGTTAAGGTGCTCGGAGGGTGGCTTCGGCCTATGGTTGGGTGACAATAGTAATATTGTCAATGGTAAAACGAGCACACCCATTATATTCTAACATAAATGAATTGTTGGTATATTAATGGATGGCGTGTACTATTGAATTAATTGACTGTGGGTGGAGGCGATGTGCATTTACTGCACGTCACCCTTACTCCTTCCGTTGGATGCCACCCTAGTCAAGCTATTGCTCAACCTTATTGTTGTGGTTATGCTCTGATTTCTTAGCAGAGAGGAACCGCTCAATCAACTCGCGTTTTAAGGTGTTTGATTATAGGTATGTATTTTTTTGGCCATTCATGAGTCTGCTCTAGTTATGAAATGATTATTGGCTCAAGTGTATTGGTTTGTGCTTTCTTTAAGTATTGCAACTATGTAAAATTATGATTTTGGAATGAAGCATCAATGGTTTTCTCTGTAATAATGTTGAAGTCATAGTGTTATTGGTTATCCTGGGTGTTAGCAGCCATAAGGGCTCTCTGTTATCCTTGTTGGTTTAGTTGGAGGGTATTTGCTTGGTCTTGTGTGGCTAGCTGTCTTCATGCATTCGTATCCCTGTATCCAATCTTTGGCTTTTATGAGTTTTAATGGTTGGAAGCGCTTGTGTCACCGCGCGTTGTCCACTTGGGAATTGGTTGTTTTCCCCGCTAAGGGTTGTGTAGTGGGTTATTTTCTTCTTTCTCGGCCTTGTCTTCACTTCAACGTTGTGGTTGCTTGACTAGAGAGACACGAGGGTTATACCCTGCGTGTCTTAAGTATCACTACGAGGCCGAATTATAGCCTCATTCCTTTGTTATAGCCTCTCCCATCACAGGTTTTCATCACCATGTCCACGAAGTAAGTTGTGGTGTTCCCTGTGTAAGCCCTGTTCATCTTGGAGGTTTCACCATTGAAAGGAGTTGGCTCTAGCTTTCCCTATGTTGGCCACAGAGAAAACCCTTAACTCTATAGGTCTGAAGGTTGATAGAGAAGACCGACGTGGCCTATCGGGTTTACTACTTGGTTGTTGTTGGGTGGTTGTGTATTGTCAACAAACTTGAGTACAGGCTCGCCCAATTGGTCATGTGACAATCGTGTTGGTTTTTGGTATCTAGTCACTCCTGTGTTATTACAATGGACAAACCCTGCATTGTTAATTGGACAGTTCAAACTACACAGTCACTCTCCTTGTGTTTGATAACCCAATATTGTTTAATTAAGAAGGTCACATCCTCTCTCCATGTCGATGCATGGGTATGTGTGGTTGCCACAGCATGTTAGGTCGGTTGTTGACTGTTACGATAGTCCAAATATAGGCTCAACATTGAATTGGTTGATTGGTTGATATACAATCACTGTCTTTTTGCACTAAAGATTATTGGATGTTTAACTCAGCATTGGTTACAAATGTTCAATGATGTTCATGCATAATGAATGTGTGGTGTTCCTCGACCATGAATAAATGGTCATTGTAACTATGAGTTTTTTTGGGTGAAATGGTTATTGCAACTGGGATGACTGTAGCAATTTCATCCACCGTATGCGTTATGGTTATTTGATTTCATCATTAGGAATGAGACCGAGCTTTACACAACATGGTTGATTGCAGTTTGATTAATTTGAAGCAATACTATATTAGATTGATAGCTCGACACGATGGGTTGAGTTAATATTGTGACTATGTTTTTGGAATTGTAAAATGGGAATGTTACATCGTGGTGTTTTGGGTGGCTACCCATTGTGTATGATATGGACAATTTTGGGTTCCACACTCAGAGATAGTCACAGAGTTTTAAGAACGACTTTGTTGCAATTCGATTATTTGTTTTATGAAGCCAGACATGTTGTTGGTACCTCGTGTTGGATGGATAGCCCATCATTTTGATTATTTAGAGTCACATTGAATTGGGCTTGTACATTGACAGAATGACACTTTCATGATTGAGTTATTTTGTGCATAGCATGTGTTGGAATAATGGTTGTTGTCTGTCTGTTTAAATGATGATCAAGGTTTTTGCAATTTAAATCTGGATTATTGGGTTGGTTGCCCACTATGTATGTTTAACGAATATCATGCATTTTATGATAGGCCCGATTGCAGTAACATTATAACTTCATTGCAATTTTGAACATGACGTTGGAGTGTATTTGATGATTGAAGTGATATGTGGCAATGGTTGTATTTGATGATTAACATAGTGGAAATGGTTACTATTATACATTTGAGAATTGTTATAAGATGTAAATTGGATAAATATGAGGAACTAAACTCCCTTAGAGATTCTTGTGCAATGCATACTATCTTGTTGATGGCACTATGTTAGACATTTGACTATGAACAACGAGCTAGTTAATACATAATAATTGTTATTGGGTCACAATGATCATTTGGTTGGTGTATCTCCTTTTGACAGAATGATTATATGGATTACTTGATCAATGTTATGAACAATACCCACTTTCATTCCCCCACCATTATTTCGATTTTCGCTAATTGCAACCCCATGGCCTTCCCACATTCATTTTTCACTCCCTGTTCTAAAATTGATTACAGTCAAGAAAATTTTTGTGTTGAAATAGTTGGTAGTAGCAATGTCTTGGTTGAACTACAATGATGTTTTCTTTGATTTCCAGTTGATTTTTGTTGTCTTTGAGTAGTAATTGTATTTTACCCCCCTCATCATATGATGTTTCGCTCAATACAAACCCCTCACATAACCCATGACTCTTTATCCACCCCCTGCTCACTGATAAATAGTAAAACAATTTGTATGGATTGGATTGCATGAGTCTGATACATTGTTGAGACAAATCTATATCATATTTTTAACAGTTTTCATGTATGGTTATTTAAAATATTATTTGTTAATCAATCATGCATGCAGGAATGAGTTTTTTCAGTCGAGGTAGCCATGGTCGAGGAAAAAGAGGGAGAGTTAATTGGAACAAAGGCCCAAGAAGGCCAAGGATCTCCATACATTTTGATGCTGACTCACAAGATCTTGGCCAGTTGTTTCAGGCAAGATTTTTCAATTGGATTGGGTAGGGAGTAGTCAAACCTAGGCTTGAAAGGCCTCATTTCCAAGTTCCGCAAGCCCCTGGTATCCTTGTGCCTCCTCACATCTCATTGCAATCCGAGGTTCCTGAAAATGATGGATGGAAAGAGATTTTCCATGCTACAGTCTCCCAACATCGTGGCTAGCCCAATTTGTCCTTGCCTGCTCTTCCTCCTAACAACCAGATTGTCCAAGATGCCCCTGACCACTCGCCAGTGGAATCCTCCCATGCTAGCAAGAGATTGAAAACTAAGGCCCACCATGCCCTTGACAAAGGAAACGCCATTGCTTCCCCTTCCTCACCCTCCAATGGATCTGACAAATCCGTGTCTTCCCGGATGCATTTGAGGGATGATTGTTTCCATGTGATCAGCGAGATTAGGCCTAAAGGCTTGGCGTAGCCAAAGGAAAATTCAAGAAAATCGAAGGGCAACAACAATAATCAAGGAAAGATTGCATCTCAGAGTGGGAAATATGGCTTTTGAGTTTTTATTTTATCTATTGTTGATGACAGTTGACTTCAAGAATTTTTGGACAACATGATTTATTTTTGGATATATGAGTAATATTTTTTGAAAATAATTTCAAATATCATGAGCTAAATTGTCAAATGTGAATATGTTGATGGGAGTCACAAGGAGGTGTGTTTTGATTAACTAACTAGTTATGTTATCATTGTTATGAGCTAAAGGGAGTCACAAGGGGTCCCATCTACTAGTTATTATTTATTTATAACCCTTATTATGATTATTACATTTCCCCCTTAACTAAAAAGTTGGTTGAGTCTTTAGTTAACTTAACTAATGAGGTAGTTCAACTACCTCAACCAATTCTGAATTTCTTAAAGCCAAAAGGAAAGAGAGGAACAAGAGGAGGATAGAAGCATAAGCATACTAAGGTTTGCTCTTTGAGTTTATGTTGAGATAGTGCAGTTTTCATTAATTCATTATTCATCACAAGCCTAATTATCTTTTATGATAGCAGGGTCTTATTGTAGACAACAATATTTAGGGCTAAACCACATCATTCACACACTTGTTTTTCAGAGGTGTTGATCTATCTTTGATATTCCGTGTAGACTTGTTTGTTTGTGAATTATTTTTCATGACTGACAAAGGCTATTGTGCAGAGTCGAGTGGGAAACAATCTTTGGCAAGATGATCCATCTTTTAGAGTTCAGTTTTGGTTTTCTGTCAGAGGTCCTTTTGTATGTTCCATCGGGGATGTCTAAGTTTGACTTTGGTCCAAAATTTTTGCATGAGATTTTGTAAAGAAAATGACTCTTTGGTAAATTTGAATGAAATAAAGGATTTATTTATGTCTCATCTGTCTTGATTATCATCTTGGTGACTTTACTTCTATCTTTACATCTATTTCAGCAACTGATATGTTAAGAAAATTACATAAAAAGTAAATTTCCAGCAAGCTTTTTATTGATAAAAGACTAGCCTAAGCACTCGTAATTAATACTTGTGAGTTAGGATGTTATTTTTGTTGGCTATAAATATAGGGTGATATTCCCGTCTACTTCACTTTATCCAAGAAAAGTATGAAAATTCTTAAGTAAGATCATTTCATATCTTTTCCTCAACACAACCATTTTGGGTTGGGACCATTTTGTATAAATACATAAATTAAAGACTTATTTCAGGCTGCTTCTTGCTGATTGTAACAGAGAAGACTCTCCTTATAGAGTATTAATATAAGTGCAGACAGAGATTCCAAGTTTTTTTCAAATCTAGGTTATGTGTCTCTTTGTCTTCCATTGCTCATTTTCTTTATATATTCCTGAATAAATGTTGATTCCAATTTAGTACTACAACTACTGAAATCTTATTGTATCAGTAATTTATTGAGTAAGTAGCTTTTCCTCTGTATTTGCTATGAGTAATACAAGACCTACTTGTTGTGTGGATCACTATATTTTTATGCTTTATTCAAGGTTATACTAATCTACTTTCTTCTACTGCAACAAGGTGGGACTCTTCTGTAATTGATGCCCTGCTTTGTTTCACAGTTTTGTTATTTTCCTTCACTTCATTTATTATTTCGATTTTGACTTAGATACGAAATACGATCTCTGTGCTGTTACAAGGTTAATTTCATTAAGGAATTTTTATCATATAACTAAGGTAGGAAAAGCATTTTAAAACACACTCTTAAACAAATTTCCTGATGCCTGACATTATCCTTTGAGCCTTAATTTTTATCTCAGGACCAACACCGGGGATGAAATTCGTTGTTCCAGAAAATACTTGAGGATATGGTGATCAATTTTAATATGGAATCATTTACCCAATACATAAGGATGCCAGAGACCTTTGGTGTGAAGAATAGCCAACATTTCCATTTCATATATTGATTGGCTCAAATGTCTCTCCGAAAGTTGTTTGCTAGTTAAGGACAAAGTCCTACCATCTTGCATGAGAACTACCCGAATTCCTTTCCCTGAAGCATCACATTCCAAGACAAAATCATTTGTGAAGTCAAGAAGTGCTAGGACAAGAATCGTGCACATAGCCTCTTTCAAGGCGTGGAAGGATTGATCAACTGTTAAAGTCCAAGTGAAAGCATTCTTTTTAAGGAGAGCAGTGAGAGGTGCTGCAATTTTTCCATAATTTTGAACAAACTTATGATAATATCCCATTAAACCTAGAAAACCACATAAGATCTTAAGAGTTTTAGGGCGAGCCCAATCCTACATTGTTTCAATTTTCTTAGGATCCACCCATACAACATCCTTGCTAACAATATGACCTAGGTACTCCACTTTCGAGGCTCCAAAGGCACATTTAGATTGTTTGAGGGAAAGTTGGTGTTGAGAAAGTAGATGGAGAACTTGATCCACATGGGCGAGATGGGATATCCAAGTTTTACTATAGATGATAATATCATCAAAGAAAACTAAGAAAAAATGATGGAGAAAAGGACGTAAGACATGATTCATGAGACTTTGGAAAGTGGAGGGGGGAATTACACTAGCCAAAAGGAATTGCCAAGAACTCATAGTGACGCTCATGAGTTCTAATTGTTTCCTTGGGAATGTCTTCCTCTTTCATACATATCTGGTGGTATCCAGAACAAATAACAAGTTTAGTAAAGTATTGAGCACAGCTCAATTCATCCAATAGATCATCAATGACATGAATGAGAAATTTGTCTTTGATGGTGAGTTTGTTGAGGGTACAAAAGTCTGGACACATGTGCCAAGTGCCTTCTTTCTTGATTACCATGAACAAAGGAGAGGAATAGGGGCTGGTAGTAGGATGGATAACACCCACGTCAAGAAATTATTGAACAATTTTCTCAATTTCATTCTTTTGGGAAAATGGATGAAGATAAGGGTGTACGTTGAGAGGAAGACTGCTCGGGATGAGAGAAATGGAATGATAATGAGAAACATGGGAAGGGGGAAGTCCATGGAGAGTGGAAAAAACAACTTGGTGTTTGGAGAGGATAGATTGGAGGTCAGGATGCACTGAGGGTGTCTCAACTGTTTCAATGCAATGGAGTTGGGAAATAATGTCTGAATGACCTTTTGTGAGGAGATTTTCCATTTGATGGAAAATGATGATCTCAGAGGATAATGTTGTGATGCCATGGAACTTATATTGTCGTCTCTCCTGTTGGAATTGCATGGTTAATTATTTAAAATCCATGAAAATGGGGCCTAGAGTGCATAACCATTCAACATCAAAAACAGTGTCACAAACACCCATGTCTATAGAAAACATTTGATATTTCAGGTGGTACCGACCAATTTGTAGGCACACATTTTTACAACACCCACCACATTTCATGGAACCACCATTGGCAATCATGATTTGAAAATTGTTAATGACACAGATATAGCAATTGATTTCCTGGGCAATGCGACGTGGAATAAAATTATGGGTTTTCCCACCTTCATCAAGGATGATGACTTTACTATGCTTAATGTAGCCAATTATCTTGAGGGTTTGGGGAGTAGAGAAGTCAATGAGGGCATGCATCGAAACGATTCAACTTCTAGTGGGTCAACAGGGGGAGTAGTATCATCTATTGGGGGTAGCTCTTCCATAGGGGAGACTTCAGCCTCCTGGTCAATAGCATCCTCTGAAATGACCATAAAAGTATTATGTTCCTTACACTTATGCCCGAGAAAATATTTTTCATCACATTTATAGAAAAGACCCTTGAGTTGGTGTTCAACCATTTCTACCCTAGTTAATTTCTGTACCTTGAGAGGGGTGATAGGAGGAGAAAGAATTGTAGGTCGAGGGAGGGGAAGAAAAGAGGGTTTTCAATTCTGGGAAAAGACAACCTAGTGTGCTTCTTTGGCACATTTAGTAGCTTCCAACCAAGTATGGGGGTGAGCCATGAGGACTTGGGCTCATATTTCATCATTTAGGCCACTAATAAAACATTCCTTGAAGAAGGAATTTGTCATACCCTCAATTATGAAATCCAAGTTCTAAAAGATGGTTATAAATTCTTCTAATGTGCCAGACTGTTTCAACTTGGTCAAACGACCTAAACAGTGGGTGTCAGTGTAAAAAAGTTCATAGAGATCCATAAGAAAATGGGTCCAAGCAACATACCCATGGTGTGCATTTTTACGCCATTGCCACCATTTCCAATGTTTAAGATCTAGATAGAGAACATCATAACAAAGTTTGGCCAACTCATTAGTAATGCCATGCAAAGAAAAATAATGCTCCATTTGAGTGACCCAGTGCACGGGACCCAAGCCATCAAATTTATTGACCTTAGCTCTGGGAAGATGGGGGTCACAATGAAAGGAGTTCGATTGAAATTCCATTGAATGGGAGAAGTCATCATCATCTAAGTGTGATGGTTGTTCATAGAAGGAAGGGCCTAGGTCTCGGTTCAACAACTGGTTGAGAGTGGATTTGAGGGTGTCAAATTTTCCCATGAATTTGGTATCCATGGTGTCAAATTTGTTTTGGAGTTGGTCTTGGAAGTGTGCAAATTTGGAATTGATGGAAGCAATGTCAAAAGTCACTTTCTGGATGTTCTCCTTGTTTTGTTTGACATCATATTTTAGGTCTTGGTTGCGAGTGTTCGCCATTTGGAGAAGAGCGGTTCCTGTAAGGGGAAGTGGGTCCACTGAAAAAAAAGGTGAAGAGGTGATATATATGACTGTAATCAGAGAGATACGGGAAATCCAATGGGATATGTGTCAAATAAGAGTGCTGGTAAGGGTGGGTGGGACCACAAAAGAAAAAAAGGATTATAAGTGATAGGTACCAGAGAGATCAAGGAGAAAAGAGGAATCCAATGGACTGGGTCCCGAATAAGGGTGCCAATAGGACCATTATACTTTTTCTTTTTCTTTTTACTCCTTCATATTTATACTTCGTCCTGAAGAATATTGCAGTGACAAAGTGCCCAAATTGTTAGAAAGAAAATTGTTGTAGGAATTTCACAACCAGAATGTAGGAGGCAAGGTTGCGGGGCAATAGATCTTTTCTATTCCTTTTCCATTCTATTTCCTTCCCAAGGGTTATGGTTTTCATGGTTCTTACAAACAAGGGTTTTCCCTGTGCTATAGCTCTCTGATATATGTGCAGGGTTGAACAGTAGTACTCAACCCAATATCTTAGGGAACCAACTAAGGAGGCTCGATCGTACCCTTATCCGTACTACCTGATTACCCAAGTACTAGAGAGTATCTTCTCGAGTGCTATTATTGGTATCGCTATAACAGTCAGGTGGCTGATCGACTGATCTAGAGATGGTTTTAGGAGATTTAGGGAACTCCCAATATACCTACCGGTACGTGGGAGTTATGGATGTGTACAGATTTTGTCTGATGCGGTACTAGTCGAGGGGTACCAACAGGGGTTACAGAGGTTTCCAACAAGGTGAAATCGTTGTTTCTAAGTAACCATGTGAAACCATCTATATTTCCTGCGTGTAGTCTTCCCCACCGTAGTTTTACTCGCTGAGTGACATATCTCTATGCTTTAAAGAAGTCGACAATACACGTCTCTACCTTGAAAAATTTCCCACAATTTTCGCAGAGGAAAGTGCTCTGATACCACTTGTTAGGTACCCGATCTATTATATTAAACAAAAACAAAAATACCACAAAAAATGCCAATGGAACAACAAATGTAGAGAACCACAATAAAAAATGATACCTTTATTGATAGAAAGCAATGTTCACTTGCCTCTTCGAAGGGGCAACCTCCAGCAGAGCAACGCTCTATTACAATAATCCTCAAGACAAGGCTTTCTCATGCCTCCTACTCTTATTTATACTAATTTTATCTTCTAAAGAACATTCTAGAGGAATATCCTTCTAGAAGACGAAGCTTCTATTATGTCTTCTTACATTGACTTGTTCACATTTATTAAATAAGCCTTATTAACTAATGTCGGCCTTTATTACATGGAAAATATATTATTCTACCTACATGAGGGGTTAGGGAGGTTAGGTCCCTAAAAATTTCAAAGAAGCATATGCAACATGTGAAAATACAATGAGAAGAGACAAAAGTCTATGGATGGATTACATGATACAGGAAGGGTTATTGTTCAAGAGCAATCGGTTATGCATCCCAAAGTGTTCAATGAGTGAGAATTTATTGAAGGATAAACACAATGGAGACTTGGCGGGACATTTTGGGAAAGACAAGACTTTTGCTCAATTAAGTGCATTTTTTTTTTGGCTAGGTATGCAAAATGACGTTAAAATATTTGTGGAAAGATGCAGGATTTGTTAGCATGCTAAGGGTAGAAGACAAAAAGCTGGTTTGTATCAACCTTTACCTATTCCTAGTAGATCATGAGATTCAAAAAGTATGAATTTTGTTTTAGGATTGCAAAAGACTCAAAAGGGAAATGATTCAATTTATGTTGTTGGTGATAGATTCTAAAAAATGGCACATTTTATTTCTTGCACAAAAACAAGTGACAACTAACATTGCAATTTTTTTCTTCAAGGAAGTGGTGAGATTGCATGAGCTTCCTAGAAGTATAATTTCTTATAGGGACACTAAGTTCGTGGGTCATTTTTGGAGGACTCTTTGGAATAATTTAGGAACCAGTCTCAATTTCAGTATATCCTACCACCCACAGACAAATGGGAAAACATAGGTGGTAAACAAAAGTATGGGAAATATATTAAGGATCATGGTAAGTGAACATCACAAACATTGGGATCAAGTACTTGCATAAGTAGAATTTTGTTACAATGATTCACTAAATAAAAGCATGGGTCTGAGTTCATTTCAGATTGTATATGGAATGCACCCAAGAGGAATTAATGAGTTGAGAAATTTGGGAAATCAAGAGGTGAGGGGTGCTGATGGTGAAGACTTTGCTATAACTATGTAGGAGCTACATGATCAAGTTAAGTAGACGCTATAGGGAATAAAAAACAAGTACAAACGACAAGCATATTTGAAAAGACAAGAGATGAAATTTAAATTTGGAGATATGGTATTGGCACACCTCAGAAAGCAAAGGTTTCCCAAGGGAGAATACAACAAATTGAAGCTGAAGAAGATTGGACCCTGTAGAATTTTTAGGAAATTTTCTTCAAATGTATATGAAATCAAGTTTCCACACAACATTGGAATCTCTCTAATTTTCAAGTTTCAGACTTGTATCCTTACAAGCTAGAAGAAGCAGAAGTATCAACAGTTGCTCCTAATACTGATCAAACTATACAATGGGAGCAATAACCACCTACACCATATCCAAAATAGATTGAATCATTTTTAGACAAGAAGGTTGTGAAAGGACTAAGGGCAAGGAGTACTTTTAGTACTTTGTAAAGTGGAAGAATCATCTAATTGAAGATGTCACATGGATGAATGAAGTAGATATTCAATAACATGGAAACAATATTGAGGCACTCATGGGAAGGAGCCCATGAGTCAATCTTTTATTCCTTGGGAGTCTGATGTAGGAGCATCATTTCAAGTTGATTTTTTTCTAAGTTTGTAATGATTCTAGAAGTTTTGAGGGTGATCTATGGAGGGAGGAAATCTGTTGTAACCTTTTTCATGTTAGGTAGGAGAAACATTTTATAGTTTTAGTATGAATATGGATTGTTAGAATAAAGTTAGGAGTTTGATTTTATATTTGCTAATAATGGAAGATCTCAATCTGATTAGTGGATTTGAGTCATATTCCTCATCAAATTGTATAAATTCTATTAGTTGCAACGTGAATAGGAGGAGATGAGAGAAGGGGATTAGTGATATTACAGGTTGTAGGACTAAATTCACTCTCCTTTTTGTGAAATCAATACATGTGACTATAAATTTCTATTGTTTATTACATTTTTTTTGCATTTTAACTAGAATTGTGAATCCCTTGTCGAATGGTTGCGTTCTGATCAAATTCACTGTCAACAAGAGTAATTTGTCTCTGACAATTGTGGTGGACAGTGAAATTGTAGATCAGATTGTTGCATTCAATCGAGCTTTAGTTGGGCATGTCCATCAATAGCCAATTTAATCAAAACTCCGATGTTTGAAAATGCAGAATGACAGACAAATTTACAAGTTAGATATTTGATCCTAGAGTATGAAGACTTGAGGCTGTGATTTGAGAGTGAAGTCGATGTCCAACAAGGTTTCCCATATGGAATTGGGAGTCAAAGATTTGACCAACTCATCATTTATTTGAAATTGAGGTCAAATTTGATCTAAGTGGAATTGATAAAGAAAACCACAAATCATAGAGTGTTGAAATCGTGGCCTATAGTGTGGTCATGATTTGCATTTTCCTCAACAAAGGGAAACAATGTATCATTCCAACTGAACCGAATTGTTGATATGCCATAATAGCTGGGTATGTTCAATCATTTGCAGGAGTGGAACAAAAGCTTGAAAATATCTTACATGTTTTAAAGGTTGAAATTTCTACGCCAAATGAACATTTAATAAGCTTGGATGGGAATGTTCTTCCTTTCCCCTGCACCACTTCACCATAATGATCTTAGTACTTTCATTTCCATCCTATTCATTCAAACATAGAAACAATATTGTAAAGAATATTTAGCATAATTCCTTATATTTATTAGACAAGCTTTATTAATCTTAACATATAGAAAATGACATCATCATCGTTAACATACTAATGTATGAGAATATATTCGATTCAATGCTTCCATATACACAGGTGTTTCAACATCATGGCAGATAATATTTCTAAGTTTGCTTTGGATAAACAGGTTGGGAAGATGTTTTATGAAGAATTCCTTGATGGCTCTGTAGCCAATGTTGGCTACTTCAATGTTTTTTGAGCACATGAATTGGTCTTATCCCTTTTGTTGTATATGCAAACAATTTTTTGGTCTTGTATTCTCCAGACTTTGTAGTCTTCTAAGATAGCATGTTATAGTCAAGGCGTTCAATCATCCTAGTATATGTCTATAGGTGATGTTTTTTCAAACATATAGAAGACAATTTGACCATAGTAGTCACAACTATTGTCTCTAATTGTCTATTTTTGTACTAGAAAGTTTCTTTTGATTCTAATGAATATCATCGAAAATGCTTTTTCCTTTGGAAAAAAAACTTTATTAAATCCAACTTTTATCTTATGTTCTTATTATATTTGATATATTAGTAAACAATACATTATGTAAGATGTTTTAATTTAATTATATTTAATTATTTAATAAGAAAAATTTAATTATTTGACATTATATATATTTTATCAACCTTCATTTGATTAATTACAACTATATTTTTTTTAATAGTACAACATTGAAAAGTAACATGAATACCATCAAAACAAGGGGAGTTGTAGAGAAACAAGTCCCTGCCAAGAATATCTGAGTATATAAGGAGAAGACCGACCTTGTCCTATTGAGGAAGGATCAATTCACACTATGGTTTCTCTTATTAGCAGGTTTTGGCACCAATACCTCAAGCAACTCCAGTGATCGAGAACATGTGATGTCGAATACTTCAGATAGATACAGTTGTCCTTAATGGTGCACGAATGGCCAGGGACCAACAAAGGACTAGCAGGTGCTGGAACAAGAAATTCAGCATGTTTATTCAAGTATGATTATGTTATTTAAGGTGGACCTGAACCCCTTCTCTAGATAATAAGCCCATTATGAGATCTGTTTTATTATTTAAGACGAAATGGATTATTTGAATAAGAAACCAACTGAATAAAGAGATTCTCTAGTTCTTAATATTGTTGAGTTCTTAATATTGTCGAGATTTGAGATTGCAGAAGGAAACATAAATTACTCGATGGTTGAATAAATTATTTAAGAAGAACCAGCCTGGCGAACTTGCACAGGTTGATTAAGCTCATAAGGGTCGATTTCCTCGACTAACTGGAGTTTCATTTCATTGAATAATTCCAATGCCTCACGGGGTTGTCTATTCTAGAAATAATGAGCAATGATTGCAATCTAGAACCGCATGGGTTGATTAAGCTCTCAAGGGATGATTTCCTCGACTACTTGGAGTTTCATTTCATTGAAGAATTGCAATCATCGTTTGCTGTATCACCAGGAAACACAGATGATTATTCCCTATTGGAACTTCATCGTAACTCATATCTGAAGACACCAACGCTTGTTGGACACCCATTTTCACATAGATATTGTTACCCCAAAAATAGGGTTGTTCAGACGAGATCTCCAGGACACAGACAATATATAGTTCTTGAACCCACTGTATGGACCTCTAACTTCGAGCATTAGCGAGGAAACGTGCATGGATATATTGATTGGGAGTGAAAGGACTCGTCTGTGGTGTGATAAGTAACAAGCATCCCAGACAGTGAGAGGCCCAATGCGACACCATATCAACAATCCCCTCACAACATGATTATTTGATTAGTTGATAATTAGTTATCCCTAGGCTTAGGTGCGAGGGGCTCGTTTGAAACTTGGTAATGACCTCGTTTCATTGACGACATCAATGAAATTTTTTTTTAACCAAAATATAACAATCACTTAAAAACATTAAATATACTTTATTTTCATGTAAACTTGGTATATTTTATATTTTCAGATAATTCACCAGTGTATGCTTTGACTGTCCTTTCAATAGAACCAGAGAAAATCTAGGGATACAGTAAGAGATATGTTGGCCACTATATCCCATTCCAAATATAGTTAGTAAATTGCATCTATGTATTTATCGTTCAATTCTTGCTAGATTGTAGGCATTTGAGTGGTTTCGCGGGCACTTGGTTCTTTCGAATTCCCACATACATTATACCCACAATCTGTTATGGGACGTGTGCTTGGGTGGTTAAGTGAAATCTACAGAATCAGAGAGTTCCTTCATGTATAGCCTATGCGTTAGGCTTGGGTGTTTTGCTAATTAAAGCCCTTAACAAACAGTTGAATCTTTTTTGGAATATACAAAGCCCAGAGACGTTATATCCAATTAATTTGTTGTAACTAGTTGAATAAACATTCCAGCAATGGCTCAGCACTGTATAGTATTTTTTAATGGTGATTTGCAATGTGACATTACTGGTGATTTGGCAGAATTTCTGAGTGGAAAATTTTCATGGCCGCAGATACCGGATCTAGTATGTAGATCAATGATTACTGTAGGCAGACTTACTTCTTATCCATATAATGTTGGATGATCAACACAATGATTGGTTGAATATCCAATGTTACAAGGAAAATCTCTCTATGGCTAGGGTAAACCACAACAGACGGAAATGACTGCATAAATCAACTCTCTTCTCAAGTATGTTATGTAAACAAATATGCTAGAAAGACAAGATAAAATGCCTACCTCATCCAGATGTTCGATGAAGTCCACCGTTGAGCACTTGACCCAAAGCAATATACCTACAACTAGTCTTCAACAACCAAGCAAAGAAAGCATATGGTCATAATAAATGATGTTAGCACATTCAATAGCATAATCCATTAATAAACATGACAAATACGCCCATGGAATAATAATTCAAATATTTGCAAGATATCAATTGGACAAGAAAAGAGAATTTCTATTAATATATGATCAGTAGAAGTAAAAATGTTACAGACTTCTATGTCGGCACGATTCGGAACTGAGAAACTAAGTTCCTTCCAGTTGGGCCTCCACCACTTCAATCCTCCACCAAAGGCAAGCTCATAAAAGAGAAACAATGAGGTTCTCAGTCAATAAGGGAAGATATTGGGGGCTAAACACTGTGTTCAGACTTAAAGGACAAAGGGATGCAGACTTAATATGAAGTAAATAATTTCTCCAGAGTAACTTTGCTCTCAAAGTTGAATTCTTTCTCCTCTTTCCATAGCTCGGAATTGGCCCATTTATACCCTTCAAATGGAACTAAAGGGCCGAGTCGGAATGTTTCCATTATATGGAAGGCCAAGGATCATAGATCTCCTATTGTGACATGGAAACTTGACATTAATTTTCATTTTGGCACAAATCCCAATGTACGTGGGCTGTAGTGGTGTAACCTGCGTATACGCATGTTGTATAGTAGGAAAGATGCATACATGTGGAAAAATATGTATTTTTAGCTCTGGGATTTACAAACAGGGATGATAAGTCTACATGGGGAAATGGAAAAAGGCCTTATGTGCAAGATTACATAGGGTGAGGCAAATCTTGCTATAACAGATGCCCCCTAATGTGTGAGGTCAGAGGAGTATCTGCGATGGCTGAAATACATTATAAACAACCCAAAAGTGGAGTGATGGGGAACCAACTGGAAGAACTAGTTTCTCATTACATTATGTACTAACTTTGCATACATGGCTACCAATAGAATTACATTGCAGATCGATGTGAAAATATACCAAACAACTGTCTATGGCCACGAATGGGAAAATACAAATGCGGTTATATGCCAAAAGTTGTCATAGTCACGAAAAAGGCCCAGTAGAACCAGTCTCAAAATCAATCTGAAGATATCTGTATACAATGGAGTACAATCTGATCTCCCATGATCACTGAAGTCATATAGGTACTGGTGCAATGAAAAGGAAGCAACAACTCAGGAAATCTGTAGCCACAAACTGATGTCTTCAAGTCTTCTACACAATCCACCAAGGGTGCAAGTCTACATCATGTGAATAAAGGAGTTGAGGTCAAACATAATGAGACATTGTTTGATTAATAGCCATTGAGGTATATCGTTAACAAACGCGAGACAACCTACCGATAATGAAAGTAGGTATCAAGGCACTGAGTACATTCTTACAAGTGTGAATCAGTTTCAAACGCCTAAAGAATCTATCGATCAGAAGACATTGATGTATTCCCAACTGTCGATGGAGAGAGAACCTGCCACTAATGATTGCAAGCCTCAAGGTACTCATAAGACTATAGGTCTCGTCTCCTAGAATAGATGAGATGAATTCGATGGAAAGAGACCCGCTAAAAGGAGAGCATTAAGGAATATCTCATCATTCAGCATGAGGTACAAAGTAGGAGCTTCATGATTTGGAGGAAATCAGACGAAGAACATGTTCATGAACCAAGGACCTTGTGCATCTTTCGCGTGTGCCAAGTGCAAGTGATACACGAAAAAGACCCTTTGAATAGAATCCAATGAGTAAAACTACTGACAAAGGTGAGGAAACCACCAATAAGGCTAATGGCATCCAAGAAATTGCATGAATCCCAATGTGTGAATAGATGTCTTACTGTCGAACACAAGGGAAACCACCCAGTCAATGACCAATGATGAAATGTCGACTGTTGGGTTCAAGGTTACCTACCAATGATAAAAGTAGGACCATGGTGCGTGATAGGACTACAATATCATGTGACTTTGAGACAAACTGAGGGTATGGCCGACATGCAAATTCAAGAGTACTAAGGAATGGCCGACACAGGTTGATAGACTTCCTTTGAACAAGAGCATGAGACATATGGAAGACTCCGACATCATAGACTCAATGATGAAACCATGATATGCAGGAGGCATCAATGAAATTCTCTATAGGCACTGGAAGAGTAACCATTTAGTAGAGAAGACTCTGTAACGAGTTCAGCTTCCTAAGGCCATGATAATCCCAAAATTATGATGACAAATGGACTCAATAACTTGGTGCTCTGTTCAAAGGCGACATGACTGCTACCAATATAAGATAATACTCATTTCTCGTCCGTATTTTTTTGTTTTTCATATACAAATGAATGTTATGATACATAGAAGGAAATGAGTGTCACAGGTAATAAAAAATAGTTCCAGCAGTGGATCATACCTATGCTCAATGCAAAGAGATGCATGTGGGAGATAAATGAGTTCCAGCAGTGGATCATACCTATGCTCAATGCAAGGAGATGCATGTGGGAGATAAATGAGGCTCTTCTTGGTTGAGGATGAAAAAACTACTAAGGAAAACGGTTTATAACTCAAAGAGAGAACCAACTATAGACTCAATAATGAAAGCAAGGGCATGAGATGAAATCACAACTTAACGCCAAAAAATGTCCCTTTTTATGACATTTAGTCTACTTGGAGTGAAAAAGGGATAAACTTGTGCCAAATAGATGTCCTTTCAAATCCAATTTATGAGTGTGAAAGAGACAAATTCACTCGTCAATGTTTTCTCTTTTTGAAAACGAGTATGAAAAGGGCTTAACTAAGACTCACGATCTTTCAAGTCCAACTTAACAAGTGTGAAAGGGACAAATCACTCGATAATCTTTTCATTTTTTGAACGAGTTGGAAAAGAGCTTAACTCAGACTCGTTTGGGAGCTTCTAGGCGGCAAGTCATGGGGGAGGCCAAGGCTCTCGTGCTGGACTTCTGTGGAATGTCAGTATCTTACAAATAGCTGACATAAGCTTTGGAAAACCCAAATCTCTCCAAGTCAAGGAGGATAAAGCACTAGCGGAGGATATCGTCTCCGTGATGTATCGGATCATGTCTCTTACCAAAAAAGACATAGAAGGGGGCATTGGATACCCCACAAGGCCATCCCAATTGAAGGAAAATTCCTCAAGAATTAGAGGGAGAGTACTTGGGGAGAGAAGAAATCTCTCGTGTTCATAAGGATCATTATTAGGAATGCTGACGACATGGTTGAAGGATGCATCACCCTCCACGAGGGGAATAGAATTGACCAGAGATTGCACTGGTATGACCACTTCTTCAATTCTAGGTTGAAGAGGATGCAGGATAACAGGGATAGGGGACACATCACCCTCGACAAAGGGGGTATGGTCAGGAGAATATTGTAGAGGCATTACTGTCATGTCAATCAAAAGAGAAAAACGGTATGGGGAGACCACAAATTTCTCAGAATTCGAAGGGCCCTTAGGTGAGACCCACGCTTCTGGTATCCCAACAGTAACTGGACAAAAACGAGTAAGGCGATCTACTTCACAAGTCCTGCAAAGGAATTTAGGCTTATGTATGAGGCATCTAGGCTTCTAAATTACCCCAACATCGGTCCCAACGACTGGTGACATGCTCTCAATGTGAATGAGAGAGTCATCTCCTACATGATGTACAGAGGTTGGATATGTGACATTAATATGACTTGTGGCGACTAGAGTGATGCCCCCAGCATGAATAGCAGAGGCTGGGTGTGGGTTGTCAACATGACTTGCAGAGGTTTTCGACCCATCTCCAACATGACTAACAGGGGTTGGTGATGGAACTCCAGTATGAATAGCATCAACAATTTGTGGCATTTGATACCAAGGTCTTGGGAAATATTGGATTTAGAACATTGTAGGATAGGAAGGATCCTAGTTTACCAAATGTCCCTATCCGGAAAGGTAGTATCCTCCGCCTAACTGGTCCGAAGAGGCGTGTACGGGCATCATCACTGAAGTCTGGGAAGAGACGAAAGTATGATAAGGACTATTCAAGTGAGGATATATGTTTCCCCCTTGTGAAGGGGTTCTATGAAGAGGGTATCCTGAACCGTAGGACTGATGATCTCTGTATGAAAGACCTAGGGATATGTGTGGACCCGCCATGGGAAAAGTGTTCGAAGGAGTAGGCATGGCAGACGAAGGATACGCGAATGGGGTGTAATAAGTAGAATAAGCACCCATTTGAGTACTGGCTCCTGACAGAGCATAAATAGGATTAGATCCGTAAGAGGGTAGGTTCCAACCTCCCATAGTGAGAGTTGGTTGAGGGACATGACTCATATCAAACAAAGACGTAGGCATCGGGGCCATGGTGCCCCCAAATTCAATGTTAGGATTCATATAAGTGGACCAGGGAGAGGATTGAAAAGGTGAAAGCATATCAACGGGAAAATGACTAGAGACCCAAGGCATGGACTGAGCATCATAGTTCTGCATACCATTATGAAAAGCGGATGGATTCACCCCCATAAAATGAGTGAACATCATGGG
>JZKD02S0349769.1:127715-138172 GCA_000966675.3 Picea glauca
TTTCCTGATCATTGTAAAAACCCATTGTGCCCTTGAACAATAGATAATGTGAATGATTTCTCATAGCATAATTGTAGCCTTGAATACATCCTAAATGATTCTAATTAGAACTAATATTGGGTGGTTTTGAAGATGATGTAACAAAACATTTTTTGTTCAAAAAATAGAGCTTAATACTTCCCTCCCTCAAATACTTCTATATTCATACCTTAGTCAACCAATCTCACATTAAAATTATAGTGAGCAGAGTGAAGTAGGTGCATCACATACTCCTCCTCATCTATGTTCTTTGTAGTGAAGATGATGTATCTATTGTTTTTTTGAATCTCCATGGGGTTGGGCAAGTAGAAAGAAGTCGATCTTTCTCCTACAAGTCCTCTGAGTCTAGTAATTGTGTCTTTAACTGGCCCAACCAGGCCCTTGATATTGGTTTATTACAATGACAAGGGAAAGTTTAGAATGGACCCCAAGGCCATTGACACTTTGCAATGTGTCAAATGGCATCTTAGTGTCATTTATAACTATAGTCATGAGTGTCAAGGAGAGAGATTCATTTTAAACAAGGTTTGTGGTGAAAATATTTCATGGACAATCTGTGTTTGTATATTAGCAAAGAAATAGTGATATATTTCATTAAATGTGAAAAATAATGGTGTATTTATTGTGATGTACTCTACTATATATAATTAGGTCTCTAGATTGGTAAAAATAACACATAATGAGGTAGAATCTAGGGCATTTGAGATTGTGTGTAGTTTTACTCACTTGTGTATTAGCGGAATAAATTGTTATCTTTCATTAAATTTTAAATTAGATTGTGGATTTTACTGTTAAACTTCAACTTAGGGCATATACAATGTGATGTAAATGATTTTTGATTTTATACTTTAATGCATGAAACCCTAGGCATTTTCAATGAATACTTTGCAACTAAACTTTTAGATCAATATAATATATTCAATTTAGAGTTTATATAGAATCATTCCTTTATATTGGTGAAATTAATCTATTCAAGTCATGACAAGGTGCATTCATAAAATATAGGGATTTTGTGCATCTTGATGAAAGTACATTTCTATATTCATTTATATTTGCAATTAAATGGTGGATTTTATTATCAAATTTTAACGTACAACATATAAATTGCATCTAAGATAAATTTTAACTTATGACATCAGAGATGCGGGTAAGATAAATTTCAAATTTAATGTGTGAATCTCTAAGAATTTGCATTGGAGATGTTCTAAATGATATTTTTATGATTTCATTATATTTTTTTACAAGAATTGGGAAATATATATTAAAAATTGTGGATAAATCCATTGTAGTACAAAAATAAGGTCATGAGAGACCTTCGAGAAGTAAAATATTTGAAGCTTGGAAATGCTAAAAAAAAAATTGTGATCATAGAGTTTCCACCTTCCCTAGATATACTGCATCTATTGTGTTTCTCATAATACAATCTATAGAATACTCTGTTTATAACAATATAATGAAAAACAAAGCATAACATCTGAATTTTACAAAACATAACATCCATGTTCACTCAACAAATTCAAACTATGGAAAGCCAACATAAGAAAACACAATTCATCAAGTCTTGGACTAAGTGGAAACAACAAAGACAATGATGGATCTAGTCAATCAAATAGAGGATGAAGCCACTAGTTGAATTTCCTATAGCTAAAGAAATAAATATATTTTCTAAAGTTATCAATATTTTAGGTATTTTTTGTAGGATATACGCCTACAAATATTTCAGTGTCATTTTGTATTTGAAACGTTTTTGGTATCTAGTTGTATGTTGGAACACTATCTATTTTTGTCTTGTGATTTGTTGATTAGAAACAGTTTTTAATGCACCTCTCTTGCGAGCTTTGTTGCAACCTTTTATTAATACAAATCTTTGAGTTATGATTAATACACACACACACACACTTTATCCTTTTATACAAGCTTGTTATAGTAATGTCATACTACGCTCCTACTACTAATGAACATTTCATATAACCACCATTTGTCAATAAATTATAATCCCAAATTTGAAGGAATTTTTTTACCAATAGACTTCCATTATCATATTTCCATTATTAATTATTTTCATGCTACGAACCTAAAAAAGTGGTTAGCTTAAATTGTAAAACAATATGCTTCATTTCCTTGTTTCATTGCATGCTTCATGATTTAAGGTAACACTCCATTGTTACATTGGACATTTGAATTTTCTAGGATGGGAATTTAATTTCCATTTTCTAAATGGAAAATTTTAATTTTCATTTACCATTAAAATGAAAAAATGAGTTTCACAAGGAAATAAATTTAAATCAAAATCTTACAAATATTTGAATGTGTGAGAGAAAAGAATATATTTGAGTGTGTAGAATAAGGAAGGATGAGCTATCCCCCACCTCCTAGACTAAGAGTTAGAGGGGTGATACCCCTCCCCTCCCCTCCCCTCCCACATATTCAAATATTTTCCACATAGTCCCATGGAGGGGAGAGGCCCTCCCCTCTACTCTCCTACACATAAACATGTTTCCACATAAGCGCGTCCCACATATTCAAATATTTTTCCACATAATCCCATGGAGGGGAGAGGCCCTCCCCTCTACTCTCCTACACATAGACATGTTTCCACATAAGCCCATTGTAGGGTGAGGGAATGCCCCTCCCCTAAAGCAACATGCACACATGACAATCAATGTGCAGTATGGTGTGTTTTCTTTTAATTTTAATGGGTTAAGAACCAAAGAGAATACTATTTACTTATTATTATTATTATTATTAATGTTACCAGAGTTTATGCATTACATCACCTATTCTATGCATTAAATCACCCATTCATTTGGCCAATACAACTTCCTTCCACCATTCCTTTGTACAAGTTTATTGCTTCCAAGTGATTACATGGATCTGAAGATAGTTGATTCTTGAAATACATAGATATTGTGCATATGGTGAGTTTTTTCCCAATGTTTTGTGTCTAGGTAATAAGTTTGTATAACATACATATACATATACATATATGTATGTATGAAGATTTTTCATTGAAATAAGAATTTTGGTTAGAATATAAAATCTCTCAAGTGTTTTTAAAGAGTCTTTGATTATATATTAGTGAAGTAGATTGGGTGAATACTCTTTATTAGTCCTTTCCTTTTAGCGACTGTATGACGTGGATGATGTGGATGCTAATGGCTTCATTGCACTACCACTACCTTCAGAGGATCACATATTTGCTTGACTTCTTTTTATGACCTTCACTCTTTTCATGAGACCAATCTTAAGTATTATCATGTGCTTAGTTTATCTAAGAGATTATCAATGCTACAAGGTCGTCAATAAGGGTAATTTTCTATTTCTATAACCACTGATGAGGGAAATATTTTGTTAATGGAGGAGTTGATCTATAACTATTGTAGCTATGTAACTATAAATCTATTGTTCATGATTTACTATGAAACCAACTTTGGAGCTTTAGTGACTTGTCCACAAATTCAATTCCTTATATAAATAGTCTATTGGGATCAATAGGATTGGGACTCCAACTATAGTACGAGCTCTACAAATTCATGTTTTATTGTTATTATTAATTATTTTGTTTCCATTGACAATGAATTACTCCATTTATATTTTACAATTCTCAATCTAGCTTAACAAACTAGTATGACCTACTTCCAAACATAATTATGATTATCCTTTCAAGGCATAAAGATAGGAGAGAATCAAGTTGGAACTACATGTATAAAATGGATAGAAAAAAGTACATTAGAAGGCTACATAATGATACTTTTCATCTTCCTCTCCCACTAACATATCACTAATAGAGGTAAATGACATGCTGGACTTTCTATAGATAAATGAGAAGTGATTCCCCTTCAAATACAGGTCACAAAGACACAATTCCCAAGATGCAATCTATATTCATTGTAGCATTAGTAAAGGTCACTAAAATAAAAAGAATTTTCATGAATTTCACTATGGAAATACATAGAAGTGAAGCTCATTTCAATTCAACTGAAACCATTGGATCGATCAATAAGTCAAAATACAAGACTTTATTTTAAGAGTTGGATGAGGGGAAACATCAAGCACCATGTCGTAAGCCAATCATTATGTCTGGTTGCATCCTGTCAGTTGGATACACATTATTTATCATCTAACATATATGATGAAAAGGCAGTGATAAATGTTTAGCTCACTAGATTGTGTTTAATATTTCCCATTAGATAAGTTTAAACTAAACAATAAACAAACAGAGAGAGATCTTGATTGCCACATGTGACACATACAACTTTTGTGTGGTCAAGGTGCAATGAATGCATCCATTTTGTAGTGATGTGTGTTTAGGAAATGTATCCCTTACCCACAAAAATTGTCAATAGCATTCATGTATCCACTTAGGTTTGCAAAGATTGAAGATATGTGCTACAAATTTATACTTGCAAAGTGCATGGGGAAAAAGAGTCGTAATTGTGTGTCATCTCAACTAAGTTAACATTTGTGTGTCATGCATTATGGTTGTTCATTGGTTACTATAATGGTCATAGTGAAAATTGATTTATGGTTAAGAAGTGCATAAAAGTTGATGCTATCTTTAGTTTTCTCATTCATTTTGTTGCATTGTTTTTGTCCAAGGAAGTTCCTTTGGCTTGGAGAAATCTTCTTGTTTAGATTAGAACTATAACTCTTGTTTTAGTATTAATTATAATTTGTTAGTGCATGTCTAATTGACCCCTTTCTATAATGTTTCAAAAGTAAATTATGTATGTATTAATTATGTTTCAAATTATGTTTTTTTAGTTTAGGTAGCTCATTTTTTTCCTCATGTGCAGTAGCTCTTATGCCACTACAAGCGCTTACAGTTCTCAACTCTCTTACATTGTTCCCTTGTATATCAGTTGTTGTTTTTACATGCAATCAATCATTTCACCTTCGAATTTTCATTTGGTCATTTCACCATTGCCTTTGCCTTTGGTGGTGGATAAAACCTTACCTAGGACTCGGTCTTGAACAAAAATCAACTTGACTCCATAGTGTAAGTCCATAGAGATAGCCTATAGATTAATAATTCTCATTTATGCCTATCATTCCTCTTTTCTCACTTTTGATCAAGGAGTCCTCTTGACTAGGATAGAGGATGAGAAAATACATATTTATATACACATTTCTACACCCTTGTATCAATATAGGAAAGCACAATCACTTCACGCATGACCTATACCTATGAATTTAAAACAAGCATAGTTTATTTTTTATATTTTTCTTGATTCAATGATTCAATTTGGTTGGTGATCGAAACTAGTAGATCGACTAACGAATACCCTTGTAACACTACAAAAGATAGAGCTAATTTGGCAATTTTCTTTTATGACATGCCATCTTCGCTGATATCCTCCATAAACCAGCTACTTGCAGATTGGAAGGAGGTTTCTCATTCATAAGTTGGGGATTTTGTCACCATACCATATTGAAGAGGTTGTATCCAACCATGTCTAGTAGAACAGAAACCCCCTATTAGAGTATAGTATGTAGTAGGGACATGGAAATCACCTACAACAATGATAACTACCCTCCCCGTCTCTCCAACTATTAGAGTATAGTATGTAGAAGGGACATGGAACAAATATACTTTTTTCAATTAAAAAAAGGCATTTATTCCATGTTTACGTAATTTTTCATCTTTGAGTTCATGTTTAAAAACAATTAATTACTTTTGAAAACTTTTTTTTATGTTTTTAGTTCATCATTTTACAAGTTTCGAAGCATAAAATTAACAATACGAACTTTTTTTTGAGATAGATAAACAAACAAGGGCAAGAACAAGAGCACAAGTTTTCTAGGACGAATAACATTAGAAAATTATACATTACACATTGTGCAATTATTGTCATTGTATTTTATTTTGTTTTCATGTACATGTTGCTACATTTTGATGCTTGTTAGATAGTAAAATTAAGAAGTAACTTAGTTTTATGCTTTTGAGTTTTTCTTGTTAGATAGTAAATTTAGGAAGTAATTTAGTTTTATGCTTTTGAGTTTTCAAAAGAAATAGGGTTTTTTTAAAACCCTGTAACCTAGAGAAATTAATACATTCAAACACTACACATTTAGCTAACTAACACTATTTATCGTAAAATTGAAAAGTACTTCCAATGCATTGAATCAATTGAAATGGCTATGTATAGTCCAAACAGAAAAACATGTTAGGCATGTAATATTCTAAAAGCATAACTTGTTTGATTAAAAAAATTCTCTTACTTGACTAGAGACTATTTGTTTGACTACTTACCAGTCTTATTGCACTTTACATACACATCAATATAACTGAGAAAAGGAACAATACAATATAGTACAAGATTTCTAAAAGAACAAGACGTCAAATCAATTATGTGTTAACATGAGATTCATTAGGAATCATTGGTAGAAATGAAAAAGGTTAGTGACCAAGATATTTGCTTACAGAAAATGTTGAAATCAACCTCAAGTGTTATATCACTAGGAGTTGAAGGACTATGAGAAGATATTTTATGTATACATTGGTTCTTGAACTAGTTGAAGATATTAATTAGGGTTTGGTCAAATACTCAAATGATAATTTATTTGTACTTTAATTAGACTATTAGAACAAACATGTATGACATATTGTTCCATAATGAGAATCATATAAGTGGCCACTTTGAGCCACTTCTTTGGAAAGAAGGAAATGATATTTTTTTTTCTTCTAACCAAAAAAATGAGCATTTCTATGAGCACATATAAATAAAGTTTATAGGAGCTAATGCATTCATGAGAACAAACAATAGAGTATTGATATTCAAAATAATATATGGAGAGAGTGCAATTGAAACAATTTACTAGTTAGAAAATAATGAATATAGTGTTCCACTCTCTTGCAAGACCTTCTTAGATCACAATTATGTCAATAGACTAGGTAACATAACCCAAATAAGGGTGCCCTTTGTGATTGTAGTGTGAGGATCAAAACACATAGTCCAAGCCTTCATAGATAAATACAATGAATCCTAGTACCACTTCCTTTCCAAGATCTTCCTCGCAACCTCCTCTGATCCAAGGAGGAAGTCAGTCCATCCCTTAGCCAAAAGGTGAAATACCGACCCATGGCCCAATACAAGAGTCCATGAAATTTGTATCCATTCATTTAAATACCTTCCCATAGTAAACCTTCCAAATAATTATCCAATAAGGGATTTACTTGTATACTCCATAGCTTGCTTGATTTGTAAGTCATCTCCTATTACAATTCTCACCCTTTGGCATCTCTGCATAATTACCTATTTTCCTCCCTTATCCCTTGGACTCTCCAAAACATTCTTCTCCTTAATATTAACTCTCATAGACCTACTCAAGGATTTATAATCCAAATATTTCCCAATGAAACCTTCACTAGAGCTTTGATGGACAACATGCTTCCAAAAATCTTAGGATCAAGAAGCTTCCAAAATCCACTCTAGAGAGGAATGAATGTTAGTTCCAACACTAAGTAATGATCTTTAAACAACTTGATCTAGGTTGCATACATCACGATTTGCAGTGTTAAGTGATACCTCCTTGGTCGATGAACCCTCATTTCCAACCATTGATCTAATGCGAGATCCATTTGGCCCCATACAATCGTACTCTAGTGATTTATTTTCTCAAGATATAGAGGTACTTCCTTTAAGGATGCTTTTAGAATACTTGTTTGACCCTATAGCAACCAACACTAGATCTACCTTATCCACTTTTGATAAAAAAATTATATTCGCCTTGGTTTGATCCTCATTCCCCCATAGGGTTTGAAATATTGTCTTCTAGGGGCAAAACTTCATCTCTAACAACGAAAGACACAAACATATATTGTTCATCATACCAATACTTTTTCAACATAGTAGCAATAACATGATTTTTCTCCTTCCAAGTAATAGCTCTGAAATTTAACCTTGGTTTCTCAATCAATTCCTCTTTACAGATCTCCCTCATTTTCTCATAGGTAATTTGCTTCCCCTGAGGATTCAAATATATCTCTGGATTACTCTATAAATTTGGATTTGTAAGGCCTCACATGGACAAGGGTGTATTTTTAGGTTCTTCTTCATAATTTGGGTGATGTGTGATATGAAGGAGGCTCTTAGATGGTGGTTATATTTCCTCTAAATAGACATATGAAATCACCTTCTAGTGAACACACACCTGTCTCAAATAAAAAAATATCTCTCCAACAAGTCAAGGCATCCCTACTTAACTTTACAATGGTTTACAAACACATGTTTCTCCTTAGAAAACCAAACACAACTTCCTTCATCTCACAAATTTTAGATGAACACATTCTTTAGTGAATTTATTTCCTTCCAAAATGATATTTGTTTATTTGTGCATCTATCCATCCCTACTAGTTGGATGTCCTTGTCCCAACAATCGAATCATCCCTCCTTTTCCTAACAGTGGCCTCATCCCTCTCATTCAATGTGTCTGAAATAAAAAATTTCACCTATTCATTACATCATCATCCATGTGTCATCCTGGTTTTCCATCTTCTAGTCGGACATCATGCTCAAGGATTAGAATATACTCCCCCCCTCTGCCATTCTTTCTTGATCATTGTAAAAACCCATTGTGCCCTTGAAAAATAGATAATGTGAATGCTTTATCATAGCATAATTGTAGCGTTGAAGACATCCTAAATGATTCTAATTAGAACTAATATTTGGGTGGTTGTAAAGATGATGTAACAAAACATTTTTTTTTCAAAAAATAGAGCTTAATACTTCCCTCCCTCAAATACTTTTATATTCATACCATAGTCAACTAATCTCACATTAAAATTATAGTGAAGAAAGTGAAGTAGGGCATCACATACTCCTCCTCATCTATGTTCTTTGTAGTGAAGATGATGCATCTGTTGGGTTTTTGAACCCCCATGGGGTTGGGCAAGTAGAAAGAAGTTGATATTTCTCCTACAAGTCCTTTGAGTCTAGTAATTGTGTCTTTAATTGGCCCAACCAGGCCCTTGATATTGGCTTATTACAATGAGAAGGGAAAGTTTAGAATGGACCCCAAGGCCATTGACACTTTGCAATGTGTCAAAGGGCATCTTAGTGTCATTTATAACTATAGTCATGAGTGTCAAGGGGAGAGATTCATTTTAATCAAGGTTTGTATGAAAATATTGCATGGACAATCTTTGTTTGTATATTAGCAAAGAAATAGTGATATATTTCATTAAATGTGAAAATTAATGGTGTATTTATTGTGATGTACTCTACTATATATAATTAGGTCTCTAGATTGGTAAAAATAACACATAACGAGGTAGAATCTAGGGCATTTGAGATTGTGTGTAGTTTTACTCACTTGTGTATTAGCAGAATAAATTGTTATCTTCCATTAAATTTTAAATTAGATTGTGGATTTTACTATTAAACTTCAACTTAGAGCATATACAATGTGATGTAAATGATTTTTGATTTTATATTTTAATGTGTGAAACCCTAGGCATTTGCAATGAATACTTTGCAACTAAACTTTTAGATCAATATAATATATTCAATTTAGAGTTTATATAGAATCATTCCTTTATATTGGTGAAATTAATCTATTCAAGTCATGACAAGGTGTATTCATAAAATATAGGGATTTTGTGCATCTTGATGAAAGTACATTTCTATCTTCAGTTACATTTGCAATTAAATGGTGGATTTTATTATCAAATTTTAACGTACAACATATAAATTGCATCTAAGATAAATTTGAACTTATGACATTAGAGATGCGGGTAAGATAAATTTCAAATTTAACGTGTGAATCTCTAAGAATTTGTGTTGTTCTAAATGATATTTTTATGATTTCATTATTTTTTTTTACAAGAACTGGGAAATATATATTAAAAAGTGTGGATAAATCCACTGTAGTACAAAAATAGGGTCATGAGAGACCTTCGAGAAGTAAAATATTTGAAGCTTGGAAATGCTAAAGAAAAAATTGTGATCATAGAGTTTCCACCTTCCCTAGCTATACTGCATCTATTGTCTTTCACAGAATACAATCTATAGAATACTCTATTTATATATAACGAAAAACAAAACATAACATCTAAATTTTACAAAACATAACATCCATGTTCACTCAACAAATTCAAACTATGGAAATCCAACATAAGAAAACACAATTCATCAAGTCTTGGACTAAGTGGAAACAACAAAGACAATAATGGATCTAGTCAAGCAAATAGAGGATGAAGCCACTAGTTGAATTTCCTATATCTAAAGAAATAAATATGTTATCTAAAGTTATCAATATTTTAGGTATTTTTTGTAGGATATACGCCTACAAATATTTCAGTGTCATTTGGTATTTGAAATTTTTTTGGTATCTAGCTATATGTTGGAACACTATCTATTTTTGTCTTGTGAATTTGTTGATTAGAAATACTTTTTAATGCACCTCTCTTGTGATCT
>JZKD02S0349769.1:138365-170321 GCA_000966675.3 Picea glauca
ATTATAATCCCAAATTTGAAGGAATTTTTTACCAATAAAATTCCATTATCGTATTTCCATTATTAATTATTTTCATGCTACGAACCTAAAAAAGTGGTTAGCTTAAATTGTAAGACAATATGCTTCATTTCCTTGTTTCATTGCATTCTTCATGATTTAAGGTAACACTCCATTGTTATATTGGACATTTGAATTTTCTACGATGGGAATTTAATTTCCATTTTCTAAATGGAAAATTTTGATTTTCATTTGCCATTAAAATGAAAAACTGAGTTTCACAAGGAAATAAATTTAAATCAAAATCTTACAAATATTTGAATGTGTGAGAGAAACGAATATATTTGAGTGTGTAGAATAAGGAAGGATGAGCTATCCCCCACCTCCTAGACTAAGAGTTAGAGGAGTGATACCTCTCCCCTCCACTCCCGTCTCATCTCCCACATATTCAAATATTTTTCCACATAATCATGGAGGGGAGAGGCCCTCCCCTTTACTCTCCTACACATAAACATTTTTCCACATAATCTCGTTGTAAGGTGAGGGAATGCCCCTCCCCTAAAGCAACATGCACACATGACAATCCATGTGCACTATGATGTGTTTTCTTTTAATTTTAATGGGTTAAGAACCAAAGATAAGACTATTTACTTATTATTATTATTATTATTAATGTTACCAGAGTTTATGCATTACATCATCTATTCGATGCATTACATCACCCATTCATTTGGCCAATACAACTTCCTTCCACCATTCCTTTGTACAAGTTTATTGCTTCCAAGTGATCACATGGATCTGAAGATAGTTGATTGTTGAACTACATAGATATTGTGCATATGGTGAGTTTTTTCCCAATGTTTTGTGTCTAGGTAATAAGTTTGTATAACATACATATACATATATGTATGTATGAATATTTTTCATGGAAATAAGAATTTTGGTTAGAATATAAAATCTCTCAAGTGTTTTTAAAGAGTCTTTGATTATATATTAGTGAAGTAGATTGGGTGAATACTCTTTATTAGTCCTTTCCTTTTAGGGACTCTATGACGTGGATGATGTGGATGCTAATGGATTCATTGCACTACCACTACCTTTAGAGGATCACCTATTTGTTTGACTTGTTTTTATGATCTTCACTCTTTTCATGGGACCAATCTTAAGGATTATCATGTGCTTAGTTTATCTAAGAGATTATCAATGCTACAAGGTTGTCAATAAGGGTAATTTTCTATTTCTATAACCACTAACGAGGGAAATATTTTGTTAATGGAGGAGTTGATCTATAACTACTGTAGCTATGTAACTATAAATCTATTGTTCATGATTTACTGTGAAACCAACTTTGGAGCTTTAGTGACTTGTCCACAAATTCAATTCCTTATATATCTAGTTTATTGGGATCAATAGGATTGGGACTCCAACTATAGTACAAGCTCTACAAATTCATGTTTTATTGCTATTATTAATAATTTTGTTTCCATTGACAATGAATTAGTCCATTTATATTTTACAATTCTCAATCTAGCTTAACAAACTAGTATGACCTACTTCCAAACATAATTATGATTATCCTTTCAAGGGATAAAGATAGGAGAGAATCAAGTTGGAACTACATGTATAACAAGGATAGAAACAAGTACATTAGAAGGCTACGTAATGATACTTTTCATCTTCCTCTCCCACTAACATATCACTAATAGAGTTAAATGACATGCTGGACTTTCTATAGATAAATGAGCGGTGATTCCCCTTCAAATACAAGTCAGAAAGATACAATTCCCGAGATGCAATCTATATTCATTGTAGCGTTAGTAAAGGTCACTAAAATAAAAATAATTTTCAGGAATTTCACTATGGAAATACATAGAAGTGAAGCTCGATTCAATTCAATTGAAACCATTGGATCGATCAATAAGTCAAAATACAAGACTTTATTTTGAGAGTTGGATGAGGGGAAACATCAAGCACCATGTCGTAAGCCAAGAATTATGCCTGGTTGCATCATGTTAGTTGGATACACATTATTTATCATCTAACAGATATGATGAAAAGGCAATGATACATGTTTAGCTCACTACATGGTGCTTAATATTTCCCATTAGATAAGTTTCAACTAAACAATAAACAAACAGAGAGAGACCTTGATTGCCACATGTGGCACATACAAATTTTGTGTGGTCAAAGTGCAATGAATGCATCCATTTTGCAGTGATGTGTGTTTAGGAAATGTATCCCTTACCCACAACGATTGTCAATAACATTCATGTATCCGCCTAGGTTTCCAAAGATTGAAGACATGTGCTACAGATTTATACTTGTGAAGTGCATGGGGAAAAAGAGTCATAATTGTGTGTCATCTCAACTAAGTTAACATTTGTGTGTCATGCATTATGGTTTTTCATTGGTTACTATGATAGTAATAGTGCAAATTGATTTATGGTTAAGAAATGCATAAAAGTTGAAGATGTCTTTAGTTTTCTCATTCATTTTGTTGCACTGTTTTTTTCCAAGGGAGTTACTTTGGCTTTGAGATATCATCTTGTTTAGCTTAGTACTATAACTCTTGTTTTAGTATCAGCTGTAATCTGTTGGTGCATGTCTAATTGACCCCTTTCTATGATGCTTCAAAAGTAAATTATGCATGTATTAATTATGCTTTTTTAGTTTAGGTAGGTTCTTTTTTTCCTCATGTGCAGTAGCTCTTATGCCACTTCAAGTGCTTATAGTTCTCAAATCTCTTACAATGTTCCCTTGTATGTCAGTCGTTGTTTTTACATACAATCAATCATTTCACCGTCGAATTTTCCTTTGGTCATTTGACCATTTCCTTTTCCTTTGGTGGTGGATAAAACCTTACATAAGACTCGGTCTTGAACAAAAATCAACTTGACTCCATAGTGTAAGGCCATAGATTAATAAGTCTCATTTATGCCTATCATTTCTCTTTTCTCACTTTTGATCAAGGAGTCCTCTTGGCTAGGATAAAGGATGAGAAAATACATATTTATATACATATTTCTACACCCTTGTATCAATCTAGGAAAGCACAATTACTTCACGCATGACCTATACCTATGAATTTAAAACAAGCATAGTTTATTTTTTTAATTTTGCTTGATTCAATGATTCAATTTGGTTGGTGATCGAAACTAGTAGATCGACTAACGAATACCCTTGTAACACTTACAAAAGATAGAGCTAATTTGGCAACTTTATTTTATTACATGCCATCTTAGCTGATATGCTCCATAAACCACCTACTTGCATATTGGAAGGAGGTTTCTCATTTAGAAGTTGGGGATTTTGTCACCATACCATATTAAAGAGGTTGTATCCAAGCATGTCTAGTAGAATAGAAACCCCCTATTAGAGTATAGTATGTAGTAGGGACATGGATTCAACTACAACAATGATAACTACCCTCCCCATCTCTCCAACTATTAGAGTATAGTATGTAGAAGGGACATGGAACAACTATACTTTTTTCGATTAAAAAAAGGCATTTATTCCATGTTTACGTAATTTTTCATCTTTGAGTTCATGTTTAAAAACAATTAATTACTTTTGAAAAGTTTTGTTTATGTTTTTAGTTCATCATTTTACAAGTTTCGAAGCATAAAATTAACAATACAAACATTTTTTTGAGATAGAAAAACAAACAAGGGCAAGAACAAGAGCACACGTTTTCTAGGACCAAGAACATTAGAAAAATAGACATTAGACATTGTGCAATTATTGCCATTGTATTTTATTTTGTTTTCGTGTACATGTTGCTACATTTTGTTGCTTGTTAGATAGTAAAATTAAGAAGTAACTTAGTTTTATGCTTTTGAGTTTTGCTTGTTAGATAGTAAATTTAGGAAGTAATTTAGTTTTATACTTTTGAGTTTTCAAAAGAATTAGGGTTTTTTTAAAACCCTATAACCTAGAGAAATTAATACATTCAAACACTACACATTTAGCTAACTGACACTATTTATCTTAAAATTGAAAAGTACTTCTAATGAATTGAATCAATTGAAATGGCTATCTATAGTCCAAACAGAAAAACATGTTAGGCATGTAATATTCTAAAAGCATAACTTGTTTGATTAAAAAATTCCTCTTACTTGACTAGAGACTATTTGTTTGACTACTTACCAGTCTTATTGCACTTTACACACACATCAATATAACTAAGAAAAGGAACAATATAACATAGTACACGATTTCTTAAAAAAAAAGACGTCAAATCAATTATGTGTTAACATGAGATTCATTAGGAATAATTGGTAGAAATGCAAAAGGTCAGTGACCAAGATATTTGCTTACATAAAATGTTGAAATCAACCTCAAGTGATATATCACTAGGAGTTGAAGGACTATGAGAAGAGATTTTATGTATACATTGGTTCTTGAACTAGTTGAAGATATTAATTAGGGTTTGGTCAAATACTCAAATTATAATTTATTTTCACTTTAATTAGACTATTAGAACAAAGATGTATGACATATTGTTCCATAATGAGAATCCTGTAAGTGGCCACTTTGAGTCACTTTTTTGTAAAGAAGGAAATGATATTTTTTTTTCTTCTAAACAACAAAATGAGCATTTCTATGAGCACATATAAATAGAGTTTATAGGAGCTAATGCATTCATTAGAACAAACAATAGAGTATCGACATTCAAAATAATATATGGAGAGAGTGCATTTGAAACAATTTACTAATTAGAAAATAATGAATATAGTGTTCCACTCTCTTGCAAGACCTTCTTGGATCACAATTCTGTCAATAGACTAGGTAACATAACCCAAATAGGGGCGCCCTTTGTGATTGTAGTGTGAGGATCAAAACACATAGTCCAAGCCTTCATAGATAAATACAAAGAATCCTAGTACCACTTCCCTTCCAAGATCTTCCTCACAAACTCCTCTGATCCAAGGAGGAAGCCAGTCCATCCCTTGGCCAGAAGGTGAAATACCGACCCATAGTCCAATACAAGATTCCATGAAATTTGTATCCATTCATTTAAAGACCTTTCCATAATAAACCTTCCAAATAATTATCCAATAAGGGATTTACTTTTATACTCCATAGCTTGCTTGATTTGTAAGTCATCTCCTATTACAATTCTCACCCTTTAGCATCTCTGCATAATTACTTATTTTCCTCCCTTAGCCCTTTGACTCTCCAAAATCTCCTTCTCCTTAAGATTAACTCTCATAGACCTACTCAAGGATTTATAATCCAAATATTTCCCAATGAAATTTGCACTAGAGCTTTGATCGACAATGTCCTTCCAAAAATCTTACGATCAAGAAGCTTCCAAAATCCACTCTAGAGAGGAATGAGTGTTAGTTCCAACACTAAGTAATGATCTTTAAACAACTTGATCTAGGTTGCATACATCGAGATATGCAGTGTTAAGTGATACCTCCTTGATCGATGAACCCTCATTTCCAACCATTGATCTAATGCTAGATCCATTTGGCCTCATACGATCGTACTCTAGTGATTTATTTTCTCAAGATCTAGAGGTACTTCCTTTAAGGATGCTTTTAGAATACTTGTTTGACACTATAGAAACCAACACTAGATCTACCTTATCCACTTTTGATAAAAAAATTATATTCGCCTTGGTATGATTCTCATTCCCCCATAGGGTTTGAAAAATTGTCTTCTAGGGCCAAAACTTCATCTCTAACAATGAAAGACACAAAAATATATTGTTCATCATACAAAGCTCCACATAATCGATGTCTTCACCTACAAACTCCATCATTCAACTTCATCCCCCTCCTAAAATGTAAAGGACATGGGGGTGAGATTTGATCTACTTATGCATGCAGTGATCAAAAGATCATTTAATATAATCCCTCTAGGTGTAACTAACCACACATTTGACCAAAACCTCAAGGTGACCGATGGCTATGGGAAAAGTCCTCATCATAATTGAACCTTTCCCAATAGTGAAAAATTCCTTGCTTCTGACCATTGAATCCAACCTCTTTAGATGATGTAAGAAATTATTAATTATTTATAAAATTCATTTTCATAGAAAATTTATCAAACATTAAAATATTCAAATTTGAATGATATTTTTTTTCAAATTTTTACACAATCTAAAAAAAATTATTTCAAAAAACTAATCTCTAAATCAAAATAGATTAAAATTTTGTAAAGAGATTAGACATTGTTATGACCTATTATCAAATTTAACTCAAAATAGATTAAAATTTTGTAAAGAGATTAAATATTGTTATGATCGATTATCAAATTTAACTCTCTTATTTAGATACATTGAATTAGCCTAAAAAAAAAAAACGCTCTTTTGATATACAATTGTTTAAGATGTAAGTTAATCTTGTAGTAAATAGACCCTCTTTTTATCTAAATTTTTAAATTTTGTGAAATGAACAAAATTCAAAATCCATACATAATGCAATAATATTCTTAAATATTTTGCTCAATTCTAAACCGAACTAAAACATCAAAAAAATTTGGATCAAAGATTTAGAGTATGAATTTTCTTATCATATAATGCAATTGAAATAATTGAATTTTTGTTTATAAAATTAAACAACTCCTTTATCAAATTGTTAAAAAACTCAAACCATACCACAGTGAGTTCAATCCCAATGGGACATTTGCTATCTTGGAAAGAAAAACGTAAAATCTATGGTAGAAAATCAGGGATTCAGATTTTTAGTCGCCATATGCAGTGTTTTCTAAACTGAACTTCCAATGTCAACTACGTGGAGGAGCTGGTACACTATGATAAGCTCACACCAACCACTCTCCAAACAAACTTCTGGTAGTTTCTTTGACCATGATGTCCACACTCCCAATCAAAACGACTTTTCTGTCTGTGTTTACTCAGTAATTTCTATTCTTCTCTGAAGTCCAACGTCAAACCACATGGGGTGGAGGTAGGATTCTATTCAAGTCACACGAGCCCTGGCAAAAACCAACTACCATTGATTTTTTTGAGTTTCTGGCACCTTCCAGAGTCAAGAGCCCGTTCTCTTTCTATGTGATTGCTCTACAGTTCCCAGCCTACACGGCATCTTCTCATTTTTCCACACACGACCTTATCCGTGTACAGTCCCAGCTTGCACGGCATCTTCTCATTTTTCCACACACACGACCTTATCCGTGTACAGTAACGAGTTCTCGTTTTTCAACAACACGACGTTATCCGAGAGATGCAGTGTGGATGTATATCTATATATAACGCGAAGAACAGAACGCAGAACTCAGAAGCTTCAAAGATATCCGAGGTAGGTCAAGGAGAAATCATGGATAAAGGTGTTACCATGTTTGTGTGGTTTGTATTTGTATTGAAAACTGCAATAGCAGCTGGTAGTTATTCAAAAGAGCCATATTCCCATATTCATCGTGATGAGGATCACTTGTATCTGGATGACAATATGGGTGAATTAAGTTCTCTCCCTCCTCGGAGCATTTAGAAAAAAAGGTTATGATATCTAGATTTAAGGATAGATGCAATATATTTTTTTAACATGTTATTGTGTGTATTTTCTCTTAGGTAGCGGAAGCATAAACATAACAAGATTTTAATGGTAAAGAAAATAAAACCAAAAAAAAATTAGACACAAAAGATTTTAATGGCAAAGAAAATAAAACCAAGATTAAATTAGACAAAGCAGCAATCACACAATTTACACAATGATTTACATGGAAACCCAATACGAGAGAAACCACAGGCCAATAATAATCGATATTCTTATTATTCAAGGGAGAATTACAATAGCCAATCACAAGCATACAACCATCATCTCCTCATAAATATATCACATAGTTACATGAACTGATCATAAATTGATCACACAGTTACACAACCTATTCATTGTAGTGTGCATGCATGCACATTCTATTTTTAACCGAAAAAGTTGTGTGCATGCGTCCGCATGGGAAATTAGTTGGCACTTTTTCAACAATCTCCACCTTGACAATAATTTACCTGATATATCATGCCCGAATTAATTTATCACCTTTTTGGCAAGCCAAGAAAAGCCAAACACTATCACAACTCCACAACTTCTCTACCAATATTGTTACATGAACATGCCTGCACGTTTCACTCCAGTATGGACCACTCTGTCTCCATCAATAACCTGTCTTATAAACCGATGCACTTGTCCATTTTGATACGCTGGACTATTAGTCAAATGCACAACACTTTGACCACCATAGAACAACTCATCATGTACCTGTCCAAACTTTGATCCATGTGGATATCAGTGGCCACCCACCTCTTCTAGCTGGCTCACATACAACTTTCATCTTGGCAGTTACAATTTTCATCTTGACAGTTTTTTTCTAGATTTTCGAGTCCCAAACTTCCGAGGCCATTTTGAGGCCCTAAACGATGTGTTTTTTGGACTTTTGGAGGGTTAGGGGTTGTCGATGATTTATCTTAACCCCCAATGAAATGTGTACTTCTCAGATAGACCTCTCTGACGAGGTATCAAATGCCCCAAACGAAGATTGTATGCAAAAGTTATGAGCCCGAAAAGTTGATGTACCAACTTACCCCAACGGGGCCCACATGACTTTTGGCACTTCATCTCTTAGGGTTAGGTTTTTCAATGTCTAGGGCTTTGGCATCAATGTTTAATGTAAAAATTCTTTTGGAGCCTCATTGTACTCATCTTCTTGTGAATGAGCGTAGTCCTCACATCTCTTCTCAAAGATAAGCTGCCACCATTCTAGCAAGCTTGTTTCAATCTGCATTTTACAGTTTCAGCATATTTCTTATTTAATAGAATTCCAATTTTATTATATTTCTGTTTTTATTCATTGTGTCTCTATGTTAATATTATATTTCGTTCTGCTCATAAATCTGGATCAGTGGTATCAGAGAGGTCTGCTCCTTGTCGTTTTTTAGTGCATGTCCCCGACGAGGTCAAGGTATAGAGAGTTGGGTCTTGAGCTTGTTTCTATTGGGGAAAACTGCTCTCACACGCCCAAGAAACCTCCCATGGTGGGTGAAAAGAACGATGATGGGACAGGAGATCCTTTCAAAATGTTGCTCGAGAAATCCCTCAAGCGACAGAGGAATGAGATGATGGCCAACTTTGCACAAATCCTTTGATGGATGTCGACAAGTGACACATCTACCTCGTGTGGAGGTGCCACCCCCTTCAAGGTACAAATTAACTTTGATATTCCTATATTTTAAGGTCAAATAGACACAGATATTGTAGAGAAATGGTTGAATCTTCTAGAAGGGTATTTTTCTTTCCATAACTTTTTGAATAGAGAAAAGATTACTTTTGGGCTCCTCAGACAAGATTACTTTTGTGCTCCTCAAAGTCGTCCTCCAAGTCAAATATTGGTGGGAGACTTTTTGTGAGCAAAAGGCAACTGAGGAACCCTCATTATTTATAGTCGCACTTACTTAGGAATCCTCCAGGGATGCTATTAAGGAACAATACTACCCTGTTGGAAGTTATGATGACCTGTATACAAAATGGACCACACTGTGGTAGGAAAGAGACCAAGCAGTGCCATATTTCACAAATATCTTCCATACCTTACGCACCAAGTTGGGTATCAAATATTCTAAGCGACATATGGTGCTCAAGTATCGTGATGGTCTACAAAGATACATCCAGGCAGAAATGGATTTTTTGGGAATCTCATCCTTAGGCACGGCCTATCAATATGTCATCAAAATTGAGCAAAAGCTTAAACAAAAGACGCGACAGTTTGGGACTGAGAACCCCTCACAGCAAAAGTAGGACAAGTGCAGCCCCAACCCATAGAACAAAGGATAGAGAAAAGATGGATAGCCTCAGGACAACTAGTCGAAGCCGCAAGCAAAGAAGGACAACAAAAAGAAGAAGAAAGATACCGGGAAGTGGTGCAACTTCCATAAGATCCCCTGACATAACACTGTTGATCGCTGCTCAAAGCAGTCATTAGTGGTAGAGGTGAAAGCCTTTGAATTAGATGTGGATTCAGACTCTGAGTCAGAACCGGAAAAGGGGAGACAGATCATTGACGCAGAACCCAGTGCCACCATTGCTACCACCGAGATCCAGCTCGGTGAAATTGATGAGATAAAGGAAGTCAAGCGCCTCTTTCATTCACATATGTGGATGAAAGGCACTCCGCTGCACTTCATCATTGATAGCGATAGACAGAAGAAACTTATCTCAATGAAGGTCGTCAAGTGGCTAGCCTTGCCGAAAATGTGGTGCCCACAACCCTACACCATCAGATGGCTCCACCAAAGGAGTGATCTTTGAGTCAGCCAACAATGCCTCATGTCATACAACATCAAGCCATTCAAAGATGAGGTATTTTGGGCCAACCTTATTTATGGAAACGTCATATTGTATATGAGTCTAGGCCTCACAGTGTTATTATTACTTTGAATAGGAAATTGTACATGATACCCGAGGTAGTCCTACCTAGTGCCATTTCCTTGATCTCTTCCAAGCAATGCAAGAAGGTCATCTCTCAGACCGGGAAGTTTTTCTTCTTTGTGATTCACTCTCAGAGTGAGAGAAAGACTACAGCCACATCCACAGCCTCCGTGGTTGACCTCTCCACATAGAAAAAGAAAGTGGATAAAGTCATGGAAGAATACAAAGACAACTTCTCCTCACCTACTGGGGTACCTCTACACTTTCAAGTCAATCATGCCATCGATATGACCCTCAACACACCGCTACCCAATGGACTAGTATATCGTCACTCTCTGTTTGAAAACAAGGAGATCCAATGTCAGATCCAAGAACTTCTCCACAAGGGGCACATCCGGCCCATCTCATCACCTTGTGGTAGTCCAATCATGTTTGTGCAAAAGAAAGACGATACCTAGAGAATCTGCATTAAATATTGGGCCCTAAATAAAATCACTGTTAGGAACCGATACCCAATTCCCAGGATCGATAATCTTCTTGATCATCTCAAGGGAGAAAAATGCTTCAGTAAGATTGATATGAAGTCTGGCTACCATCATATCCCAATAGAGAAAACAGATGTATGGAAGATTTCCTTCAAGTCAAAAGAAGGTATTTTTGAATGGTCGGTCATGCCCTTTGGTTTGACAAATGCCCCAACAAATTTCATGAGGCTAATGGATGATATTTTTTGGCCTTTCACCAATTATTTTGTAGCGGTGTATCTGGATGGCATCCTCATCTACAACAAGACTTACAGCACATTCAACAGGTTTTGCACACTCTATGGTAGCACAAGCTATATGTCAACTTGGAAAAATGCTCCTTCAACATGGATAGAGTCCACTACCTAGGTTACATTGTTGATGTGCATGGTGTTCATGTGGATCCAACCAAGATCATAGTCATTCATGACTGGCCAGCCCCAACCATGCTCATCGAGCTTCATAGCTTCTTAGGCCTTGCCAATTTCTATCGCAGGTTCATGTTGGGATTCTCCCATATTGCATGGGCCCTCATCCAAGTAACCATGGGTGGTGGTAAGGAAAAATTTGTGTGGTTCATGCCCCAAAAACAAGCGTTCGATGATCTGAAGTAGTGCTTATGCTCATCCCCATTGCTTTCGTTACCTGACCTGCAACAACCTTTTGAAATTGAGACAGATGCCTCAGACTATGTTGTGGGTGCAATCTTCACTCACCATGACCACCGTGTGGCCTATCATAGTGATACATTATCAGATATCGTTCGTAAGTACCCTACTTACGACAAAGAAATGTACTCCATTGTGCAAGCCTGCCTCCTGTGGAAGCATCACATTCTTGGGAAGGAGACAGTCATCCACACTAATCATAAGCCACTATAGTTTATGCAAACACAAGGAAAATTGTAAAATGACTACCATTATAAGTGGTCCACATACTTGCAGCAGTTCCACCTCAACATCAAGTATAAGATAGGTAGTGCCAACCGGTTCGTTGATTGCCTCAGCCGACCTCCAATCGCGGAACTCACCACGGTGCTAGACTCTTGTGGCCATGAGACCTTCGGCTGGACCCACCTCTATGAGACAGATCCTGAATTCGCCACAAACTACTAGATGTTGGGAACCAACATAGCTGTCACTAATTTCCATATTCAGGATGGGTTGTTGTTCCATGTGGGCCATCTCTTTGTTCCATCAAGTGAGCGAGAAAAGCTAATTTGGGAAACCCACTACAATCAGGTGGTAGGGCATTTCGGCGTCGAAAAGACAGTGGCAGTGCTACAGAAACATTTTTACTGGCCGAAACTTCGATAGGATGTCAGCAAGTATATCAGGTCCTACACTACATGTGCTATTGCAAAACCAACCACTAAGAAACAAGGCATGTACACCCCTATGCCTACTCCTGACAGGCCCTGGGAATCCATCTCTATAGACTACATGTCAGGCCTTCTGTCCACCAAGCGGGGAAATGACTGTGTTTTTATGGTTGTTGATCGCTTTTCCAAAATGGTGATTCTACCTGCCTACAAGAAGAGCATCACAACAAAGGCCACTGCCAAGCTCTTCTTTGAACGAGTGTGGGTACATTTTGGGATCCCACAATCCATTATCTCGGATCTAGATAGTCGATTCCTCAACACATTCTGATCAAGCCTTTGGTCACTGTTGGACACCAAGCTCACCAAATCCACTGCCTTCCATCCCCAGACGGATGGCCAAACCAAGGTTGTCAACCGGATGATCATGCATATCTTGCACATGTACAATTCCAAGAACCCCCGCACATGGGATGAGAGTCTTCCCTATGTTCAAAACAACTGCAATAGAGCCATACATAGCTCAACCGACAACAACCCCTTTCAGGTGGGGTTGGGATTTCAACCATTGGGTCCCATGGATGTTGCACTACCCGTAGTGGCCACCCAGGAAGACTCGTCCCATGCTCCAAGTGAAGCTGACAAAGCCACCCGGTTCCTTGAGTGGATCCAACACATCCGCCAGCAAGTTCAAGATATTTTACAAAAGTCCAATGCCGAGTACAAGCAGAGCCATGATCAACACCGAGTGCCACACAAGTTTCATGTGGGAGACAAAGTTTGGTTGTACTTGCAGAAAGACTGTCTTACAGGGCCCCATCAGAAGCTTTGTCCACTGTGTTATGGACCTTACACCATCACCAAGGTTGTGGGAAATAATACTTTTGAGCTCAACATTCCCCCCCTCCTTGGCTTTCACCCAGTGTTCAATGTGGATCTCCTTTGGCCCTATTTTCCACCATTATTGAACACCTCAGAGATAGCAAAACAATTGACACCAACAGAGATCAACCCTAACTGCATGGAACATGAATCCACTGATCAAATCATGGAAACATGGGTCAAGGGAACTCGCCAACAGAAGCTTCAACTTTATCAGGTTGTCAAGGCAAGGCAACTCCTGCACCAAGGCAAGTGGCTCACCCAAGGCCAAATTCAATAGAAGTTTCTTCATCTGATGGGGGAACTCAATGCAATGAAGACCATTGCTACCTAAGGAGGGATGATTGATCCAGGTGGATATCGGTGGCCACCCACCTCTTCCAGTTGGCTCACATACAACTTTCATCTTGGGGGATAAGGGTTGCCAACAACATAACTTAACCCCCGAGGGAAGTTATACTTCTCGGATAGACCTTTCTGACCAGGTATCGAACGCCCCAAATGGAGATCATATGAAAAAGTTACGACCTCAGGAAATTGATGTACCAACTTACCCCAACGGGGCCCACATGAATTTTGGCGCTTCATCTCCTAGGGTTAGTTTTTTCGATGTCTAGGGTTTTGGCATTCATGTTTAATGTAAAAAGGATTTTTGATGCCAGTCGTCCAACCCTCGTTGTCCGACCCACTCTCACCAGGACCTTCTTCGTCTCAGGCCCAAAGAGTTAAGGAACTCTTCCAACTCCTCTCGGGAGTCTTCACTCCCCACAGTACTCTCCACTGATCCCCTTCGCTTATCGGGAAATCGGAACTCACAAGTTCGCGAGTTCGACGCTCACGAGATCGGGTCTTTCAATTCCCTAAACCCTGATGGTCAAAGATTCAACACTTCTATTCCGTCGGGGATTTCTCTATCGGGAAATCGCTATACGTGATGTCAACAACTTGGACTTACAATCCCCGATGCCCGAGGTGCCGATCTCTGATGCACGTGTGGGTTGGGGTCTTCCGCCTTCGAAACCTTCCTTCCTTCGAACTCCGGTACAGCTCCACCTGTACTCCACTAAACCTCGTGGTCCCACTCAACCACGTCACTTTCATTTCTCGTGCGATCGGGAATCGTGGGATCACAATTTTGCTGGTCAAAACTCCTTTGCATTGAAACTGCCGAATGCTGAATCCCGACCTCTTGGGATCTCGTGCCACCTGTCTCGTGGAAATCAACAGCTCCGGTTAATTCGGGAGATCGCTACTCGTGATTTCGACGAGCATGAAACACTTGCCCTTGCAAACTCCGATATGCCGATATGCGATGGCTATGGGTTCTTCCTGCACTCAAGAGTTAATTTCCTCGCTGCTTCTCCAAGATCTGACGGTTCACGGGATTTTTGCGAATCTGCCTTGCGAATCCCGTCTGTCTGTTCTCCTCCTTAGAGATTTTCTCCCGCTTCAAACTTCCTCTGCTCGAGTCTTCCCCTGGATCTATTTCCATAGTATCACGCAGGAACTATCTCTCCTGAGCTTTGTCACTTCTGACCTTTCCCGAGACTTTGCACACAATCCTCACACTCGGCCTCCAACAGCTCTCGAAGTGTCTAATTCTTCAGACTCTGCGCACCTCCTGTAGCAGCCATCCTTAGCTCTTTTCTCAGAATCGCAACCCTGAGTATTCTCCTAGCCTGTGCACACCTTGCACAGCTCTATGGTCAATCCTGCACTCCTGGGAATTTAGAACAAAAGCTTCCTCTATCTGAACCCTGCAGTCACACACTCCTTGCGGACAAATTCTACTGCACTCTCTGCAGGAATCTCTGGTTCAGACTAGAGAAACAATTGAAACTAATTTTCTATCCTCACATATTTCAAATTAACTATGAAATCACATACACAGCATATCAAAGCAAATGCATGACAAAAAGCAAACATCCATGAGCATGATATCAACACAAAGAAACAACACAAACCATGGAATTGAATCAAAGTCCTTCTTCTATTAAGTCAATCTGTACATGGGTGTTCTCCGCAAGTTCTCTACTCTGCTCTTCTCTTCTGAATGTTTGATAATTCTCTCTAAATAATCCTACAATGTACAAAGGAGGGTGTCTATATCCGTTTTCCCTGTCGAAATCTGAAACTATCAAATCTACAATTAAATTCTATCTAATAGCATTAAAACTATTAAATGCCTCAGCAACCTAAGGATGTGAGCTTATCCACTCAAGGTCCATTTACATTACAAGTGCATCTCTTTATGAATGCCCTCCTTTAAAAGGGCGGCACAACAAACTTCCAAGGTGTTCAAAATTTATAGGCGCTGTCCAGCTGTCTTTTCTGCTCCATGCGCTGGCTCGCTTGATGAGTGAACGATGCTCCTACATCATACTCCTCGGCTCAAAATTTTCATGGGCTCCTATCCATGAGCTCCTGCATGGCGTGTCCATGCTTCTGTATTACTGCCTCTGTCTCCCAGCTGGCATCCTCCACTGGGTGATTCTTCCATTTCACCAGGTACTCAAAATACTGCTTTCGCCTGGTCTTCTTTCCCAATCGCTTGTCCAGTATATACTCTATCTGAGGCTTCTGTGCAACTGGTAATTGCTTCTGCCACTGGATCACTGGTTCCTCAGTCCCAGTGTCTGTTTCTTCAGCTCTGTATGGGTATAAATCCGAAACATTAAAAATCGGAGATATCCCGATGCCATCCGACAATTCAAGCTCATATGCATTCTCCCCAAACTTCCTCAGGACTCGGCACGGTCCGATTTTCTTCATCTTGAGATTGTTATATGTTCCCCTCGGGAACCTTTCCTTTCTCAAATGTGTGAGGACAAGATCACCAACTTCAAATTGAAGCTGTCTCCGATGTTGATCTGCCCTGTGCTTATACTCCTGACCTGACTTCATCAGTCTCTGCTTCACCTTGCTGTGAAGTTCTTGCATCGCCTCAGCAAACTCTTCAGCTCTCGCGCTGCTAATTTCAGCCTGTTCTAACTCCTTGAGTTCAAAAACTCCCCTCGGTTGTGTCCCATATAAAATCTGAAATGGGCTTCTTCTTGTACTCCTGTTCACAGAGTCATTGTATGCGAACTCTGCTTGGGGTAGTATCTGATCCCAACTGCTATGGTGTTCTGTCACCAGGCTTCTCAACAGGTCTCCCAAGCTCCTGTTGACCACTTCCTTCTGTCCATCTGTCTGCGGATGATAAGCAGAACTAAATGCCAAGTCAGTTCCTAGCTTCTTCCATAGTGTCCTCCAAAAATGACCTATGAATTTTGTATCCCTTTCCGAGACTATGCTTCTCGGCAATCCATGCAATCGGATGATTTCTTTAAAAACAAATTTGCGATGTGCGTCGCATCATTGGTCTTCTAACATGGAATAAAATGTGCCATCTTTGAAAACCTGTCCACCACCACAAAGACGAAATCAACTCCCCTCTGCGTTCTTGGCAATCCCAGAACAAAATCCATACTAATTGCCTCCCATGGCCTCTCAGGTATGGGGAACGGCTGATAATACCCCGCATTTTTCTTTCGACCTTTTGAATGCTGAAAAATCCGACATCTGTCAACAAACCTCTTTACATCCGCACTCATTCCCGGCCAATAATACGATTCGCTCAGCTTGGCGAATGTTTTGTCATGTCCAAAATGACCTGCTAAGCCTCCGCTATGCTTTTCCTTCACCAAATTCTCCCTCATCGAGCAATTCGGAATGCATAGTTGATTGCCCCTGAACAGCAATCCATCCTGGATCATGAAATCTATCCATGGGCTCCGATCTCTGAAAACTGGATTCTCAACTGCTTCGTATGCTTCTCCGAAATCTGCGTCTCCAGCGTACATGTCCTTCAGATTTTCAAAACCCAAGGTCTTGACTCTGAACTCCTGCAACAACAAACATTTCCTGCTCAAAGCATCAGCCACTTTGTTAGCAGTTCCTGAAATGTGTTTAATAACAAATGTGAAATTTTGCATGTACTCTACCCATTTGCATGCTTTTGATTCAACTTCTCCTGTTGACTTACAAACTGCAATGCGTGATTATCGTTGTACAATACAAATTCTTTGGGTATCAAGTAATGCATCCACTTCTTCAATGCCTGGATGATGGCATAAAACTCCTTATCATATGTGGAGTATTTCAGCTTTGCGTCGTCCAGCTTCTCGCTGAAATATGCAACAGGTCTGTCATCCTAACTCAAGACCCCTCCAATAGCATATCCACTAGCATCACATTTCACCTAAAATGTCTTCTGAAAGTCAGGGAACACCAGAATTGGTTTCTCTGTGATCTTCTACTTCAACAGATTGAAGTTGATTTTAGCTTCGGCTGTCCAATGAAAGACTTTATGTCGCTTTTTTACCGTGTCCATCATTGCGGCACTAATTCCACTAAAATTCCTAATGAATTTTCGGTAGAAACTAGCCATTCCATGGAAACTCCTCACCTCAAAAACATTTCTGGGTGATGGCCAATGCCTGATTACTTCCACCTTCTCAGGATCCATCTTCAACTCATTTGCCGAAATCACAAAACCCAAATAAATGAGCTCTGTCTGCAAAAACGAGCACTTCTTCAAATTGATCAACAGTTTCTCCTGCTGTAGTCTTCTCATTACAATGGCCAAATGCTTCAAGTGTTCAACCTTGGTCTTACTGAAAACTAGTATGTCATCCAGATACACGACCACAAATTTACCAATGAATTCCCTCAGGACTTCATTCATCAGCCTCATGAATGTGCTCGGCACGTTTGTCAAACCAAACGGCATGACCAGCCATTCATACAAACCCTCGTTTGTTTTGAATGATGTCTTCCATTCATCTCCTTCCCTCATGCGAATCTGATGATATCCGCTCTTTAAATCTATTTTTGAAAAATAATTTTCCCCGCTCAGGCAATCCATCAAGTCATCCATTCTCGGCAGTGGAAATCTGTACCTGATGGTGATTTTGTTAATCGCTCTGGAGTCTGTACACATTCTCCAGCCTCCATCCTTCTTTGGACTTAGTACTGTTGGCACAGCACACGGACTAAGACTTTCCCTCACCAGTCCTTTGTCCAACAAATCCTGCACTTGCCTTTTGACCTCCTCATTCTCCTGTGGCATTAATCTGTACACGGCTTTATTTGGCAAATTGGCTCCTGGTATGAGATCAATGTGGTGACTCACACTCCGCATTGGTGGCAATGAACGAGGTAGTTCGTCCACGATGATATCAGCGAACTCTCCTAGCAGTTCCTGGATCTCGTCTGGCAAATCATCCACTCTTGTGCTAGTCAGAACAATTTTCGGTTTCCTGACCACAAAGAATTGTGGATCTTTCTTCTTCTCCATCTCTGTGAGAAGTTCCTTCCCACTCATGAGGAGTATCATGTTGCTCACTTCCGGCTTCACTTCCTTATCCCTTATCGGAAGCAAGGTATGTGTTTTCCCATCCTTCTCCAAGGTATATGTGTTCATCCTTCCATCATGAACAACATTTCTATCATACTGCCATGGTATACCTAATAATACATAACAGACATCCATGGGAATAACATCACATAAAATTTTATCCCTATATTCACCCATTTTAAATTCAACCAAGCATTGTTTCGTAACACTTACCTGGTGTCCTTTCTGCAGCCATGATACCTTGTATGGACTTTGGTGATTGGTCGTCTTCAGCTCTAATTTCTCCACCATCTCGGTTGAAACGAGATTGTCGGTGCTTCTGCTATCCACTATGACCTTGCATTTCCAACCCTTGGTCTTGCACGTGGTCCTGAACAGTCTGGTTCTTTGAGCTGTGTCCTCCACCTCTTTTTCGGGCGTCAAGAGAACTTTGTGCACCGTCAATGACTTCCCACTTCCGGTGTCTTCAGACTCAACATCTCTCCTCTGCGCATCTGTGATATGAGCTTCTCCTCCAGCTTGCTTTTTCTCTGCACACTCAAATGATTTGTGCCCGTTCTTCCCACATGTAAAACATGTGATCACTCCTCCTCTTCCTCTACCTCGACCTCTGGTATGAGGAAGAACATTCACATGAGCGTAATCTCCTTGTTGATCATCTTTCTGTCTCCTCGGCTCAACATATGGTTGCCTCTGTGAGGTTCTGCCTCTTTCAATCTTACCCTGAGGCTTCTTCCATTCCTCCTTGGGATTTTGAGTTCTTTCTTGGGCAACTGCCTTGCCTATGGGCTGGCTTCTGCCTCGCCCTCACTGTCCCTGCTTACGACTCAGCTTTTCCTCGGCTTTCAGAGCCAATTGGTAAGCATCTTCCACCGTCCTGATGGTCAGCATGCTTAACTCATCCTGAATGTCGTACCTCAGCCCATTCAGGTATCTCGCCACCTTTTCATCATCGCTTTCCCGATGACCAGCTCTGATATTGAGTCTGTAAAACTCCTCGGTGTACTCCTTCACCGTCATCAACTTCTGTCTCAGGTTCTGCATCCGCCTGAACAGTGTGATCTGGTAGTCTCTGGGGATGAATTTCGCTTTCATCTTGGTGATCATCCTATCCCAGCTCTTTATTTTCTATTTTCCTTTGCAGCGCCTATCAGCCTGCAACTCATCCCACCATAAGGCTGCATGTCCCTTCAATTTTGTAACAGCATGCCTTACCTTCTTGTCCTCTTCGATATCTTCGTAATCGAAGTAGGTGTCAAGAGCGCGGATCCAATCCAACAACTCTTCTGCATCTAGATTCCCCTCATAGACGGGAATGTCCATCTTGGTCTTTGAGCTCATCCTGGCGATGGCTTTGATCAACCGCTCTGTTGAGGCGTCTTCTACTATGACTTCTTCTTCATGTCCAGCTTCCTCTTCCACCTCGGAATCGCTGAACTCTCCAGAGCCGACTCCGCGTCTCTGCGTTGTCTCCATCTCCTCAAGCCTTGCTCGGAGATCTCTCATTTGGCGCTCTATTTCTAGATTCCCTACCGGCCTTCCTCTTCTTCGGGCATCCCTGTCTTCTCGATCAGGTGACTATCTCTCCCTTCTCGGCGGCATGGTGTAATCCGCTTCTCTCTACTACTGGAACAAAGAGAAATCTACTTCCGCTCTGATACCACTTGATGCCAGTCGTCCAACCCTCGCTGTCCGACCCGCTCTCACCAGGACCTTCTTCGTCTTAGGCCCAAAGAATTAAGGAACTCTTCCAACTCTTCTCGAGAGTCTTCACTCCCCACAGTACTCCCCACTGATCCCCTTCGCATATCGGGAAATCGGAACTCGCAAGTTCGCGAGTTCGACGCTCACGAGATCAGGTCTTTCAATTCCCCGAACCCCGATGGTCAAAGAGTCAACACTTCTATTCCATCGGGGATTTCCCTATCGGGAAATCGATATCCGCGATGTCAACAACTTGGACTTACAATCCCCAATGCCCGAGGTGCCGATCTCCAATGCACATGTGGGCTGGGGTCTTCCGCCTTCGGAACCTTCCTTCCTTCGAACTCTAGTACAGCTCCACCTGTACTCCACTAAACCTCGTGGTCCCACTCAACCACGTCACTTTCATTTCTCATGCGATCGGGAATCGCAAGATCGCGATTTCGCCGGTCGAATCTCCTTTGCATTGAAACTATCGAATGCCGAATCCCGACCTCTCGGGATCTCGTGCCACCTGTCTCGTGGAAATCAACGGCTCCAGTTAATTCGGGAGATCGCTACTCGCGATTTCGACGAGAATGAAACACGCCCTCGCAAACTCCAATACGCCGATATGCGATGGCTATGGGTTCTTCCTGCACTCAAGGGTTAATTTCCTCGTTGCTTCTCCCAGATCTGACGGTTCACGGGATTTTCGCGAATCTGCCTTGCGAATCCCGTCCGTCTGTTCTCCTCCTTAGAGATTTTCTCCCGCTTCAAACTTCCTCTGCTCGAGTCTTCCCCTGGATCTGTTTCCACAGTATCACGCAAGAACTATCTCTCCTGAGATTTGTCACTTCTGACCTTTCCCGGGACTTTGCACACAATCCTCACACTCGACCTCCAACAGCTCTCGAAGTGTCTAATTCTTCAGACTCTGTGCACCTCCTGTAGTAGCCATCCTTAGCTCTTTTCTCAAAATCGCAACCCTGAGTATTCTCCTATCCTGCGCACACCTTGCACAGCTCTATGGTCAAACCTGCACTCCTGGTAATTTAGAACAAAAGCTTCCTCTATCTGAACCCTGCAGTCATGCACTCCTTGCGGACAAATTCTACTGCAGTCTCTGCAGGAATCTCTGGTTCATACTAGAGAAACAATTGAAACTAATTTTCTATCCTCACAGATTTCAAATTAACTATGAAATCACATACACAGCATATCAAAGAAAATGCATGACAGAAAGCAAACATCCATGAGCATGATATCAACACAGAGAAACAACACAAACCATGGAATTGAATCAAAGTCCTTCTTCTATTAAGTCAATATGTACATGGGTGTTCTCCGCAAGTTCTCTGCTCTACTCTTCTCTTCTGGATGTTTGATAATTCTCTCTGAATAATCCTACAATGTACAAAGGAGGGTGTCTATATCCGTTTTCCCTGTCGAAATCTGAAACTATCAAATCTACAATTAAATTCTATCTAACAGCATTAAAACTATTAAATGCCTCAGCTACCTAAGGACATGAGCTTATCTTCTCAAGGTCCATTTACATTACAAGTGCGTCTCTTTATGAATGCCCTCCTTTAAAAGGGCAGCGCAACAAACTTCCAAGGTGTTCAAAATTTGTAGGCGTTGTCCAGCTGTCTTTTCTTCTCCATGTGCTGGCTCGCTTGATGAGTGAATGACGCTCCTGCATCAATTTTGGAGCCTCATTGTACTCATCTTCTTGCGAATGAGCGTAGCCATCACATCTCTTCTCAGAGATAAGATACCAACATTCTAGCAAGCTTGTTTTAGTCTGGATTTTACAGTTTCAACATATTTCTTATTTAATAGAAGTCTAGTTTATTGTATCTTTGTTGTTATTCATTGTGTCTATGTGTTAATATTATAAATCTATGTTTTCATTTTTTTCTGCTCATAAATTTGGATCAAACTTACCCAATAGATCCTTGCATTCTTGGAAGACATAACCTGAGGTAGGTCTCCTCTTGTCCAAATTTCCTGAATCATAACCACAGACTAAATCACTGCAACCATTGTAGGTGATACTTTTTCTTTTTTGTTTGAAGCATCCATTTCCATGCTCTTCACCTGGTTTTTCCATGTGTCTACTGAAAACACCAACTTCATTTGAAACGCTAACCATTTCCCATCGCAATCATCAAACTTCCTACTAGCATATAATACTCGAGACAGATAACCTTTTTCTTCTTCATCAGTTAGGACATAAACATGAAGAAAACTTATAATGGAAAGCCAAAGGGATTTTACCAGTTTCACATTATTCATACCAAATTTTCTGAGTATCTTCACCACATACTTCTATTGTGATAACCAAGCTTACCATATTTTCTATCTCTGTGTATTTCCATGCCCAAGATTTATTTTTCTACTCCCAGATCCTTCATAACAAACATGCTAACCAATTGAGCCAACACGTTGTTCTCAAACATGCTTGTGCTTGCTACAAGCATAAAATTTAACACCAAGATAATAAATATACCATAAACACAATGGGTATACTCACTTCTTGTAAAATTTGGCTCACCATGAAGGAATCAAACATCTTGTACCATTTTCCTGACATGCTTCAGGCCATACAATGATTCATGAGTTTGCAAAAAAATATTCTATTGTGATTCTGAACTAACCTTTCTAGTTGTTCCATATACATCCCCTTTTCCAAAAAACTCCATGTAAAACAGTTTTAACATCTAGTTGTACTAACTCAAGATCAAGTAACACAACTAGTGCTAAAACAACATGAATAGAAACAAGCTTTTAACAACTATTGAGTAACTTTCATGGAAATCAATACCTTCCAAATACCCTTATGCTACCAGTCATGCTTTGAACCTTTCATCTTTTACTATGTTTGATTTTATAAAAGGAGATTCATTAAACACTACATCTATGTCCATGATGATTATGTGGGAAGTAGGATCCCACATTCTGCATCCCTTAACATCATCACCATATCAAATATCTACCTGTTTGATCTAGGTCTTACATTGAATGTTGCTAAAAACATAAGCATCACAACCAAATAATTTCACATTTGAGTAATCACGAGATGAATTGTTCATACCTCCTCTAGAATCTTCCAGTATTTTGCAGCCAATGGCGACCGATTTACCAAATAGCACAACCGCTTCTTCCCACAATTGTTATTGCAACTTGGCATTACTGAACATGCTTATTCGATCCCATCTTCCTTGCAGTAATTTCCAAGTTCCATGGATATAAACCTACCTTCATCATATATTCTCAAACACTTGATTTACCTACCAATGTTCACAAAGCTCTAAATACATCATCGTTTCTACTAACCCACCTTTCTAATCTGGACACACTGCTCAACCTCGAACTTTGCATTCAAACAACTTTGACCAAATCCGACCAAGCCAACCCAAGTGAACCTTTGTCGCTCACCTCTAGGCACTTTACACTAGAGTCTCAGTGCTCCACCTTAACATGAACATTCCCTTGACCAAATCTGGCCAAGTAAGCCTTCATCGCTTACCTCCAGGCCCATTTACAATGGAGTTCACCTAGCCTTTTATAGGCTTCATTACATGCAATCCATGGACATAAACCACAGGCTACCCAAAAAACATGGACTCGAAAAACCATGTGCTTTGACCTAAAAACCATATTTAACTCATTAAATCTTGCACCGAGTCAAGTTTAACCCAACATACATACCCCCCCACATATTCAATCTACCTAAATTTATGTCTAGAATTTGCATAGGTGACCCAATAAACCAGGGGTACGCATGCCCATTTACATGGAATTGATAATTTTTACAACTACAAGGTAAATACCTTCTTCTTCTTTATTTTCTTCACGGTGACTCAACCATCACCACTCTCCAACATATATACTACAGACAAATAAAACTTCATCAACCATACATGTAGCTGAATTTTCTTCTAGTGACAGTGCAATAAATCCTGCGACAGTGCAATAAATTTGTCCCACGTCGTTCCACTCACGTAGATTTGTCTTTGGAACTCACGCAGGTCCCCTCAACTTGGCTTACTTGGCTCTGATATCCAACGACCGAATTCTCTTCTCCTTCACTCTCAGATCCTTCAACTCTGCGCTCTGATACCACTCGTTAGGCAACATAAGCAAAAACGTAACAAGATCCTAATATCAAAGAATATAAAACCAAGATTAAACCAAGAACAACAATCACACAATTGACACAGTGATTTATGTGGAAACCCAATACGGGAAAAAACCACGGGGCGATGATAATCGGTATTCTTATTATTCAAGGGAGAATTACAATAGCCAGTCATAGGAATACAACCATCCTCTCCTCACATACACACTACACTCCACTGTATTTCTCTCACTACATTACACATTCACCTCTATGGGTATGCTCGTGTATATAACATCTATCACTCTATTACACGAACTGATCATAAATAGATCACATAGTTACACGAACTAATCATAAATTGATCACATGGTTACACAACCTATTCACTATAGTGTGCATGCATGCACATTTTATTTTTAGCCGAAAAATTTATATGCATGCATCCGCATGGAAAATTAGTTAGCACTTTTTCAACATTTTCCATCATCCTCGCCATGTAGTTTATCGTTGTCTTAAGAATATTTATTAACACGAACGTTATATTCTCAATAGAAATGAATGCAACATTGTTTTTTTAATAACATGTTTTTTTATACTGTCCACTTAAACTATACCTAATAGCACAAGGTAAAAAAGTGTGGAATGGCTCGACTTACAAATAAGCCATCATACATTTGGAGAATTTTGATATTAAGATTTTTTTATTTTATTTTAAGATTATAATTAAAAAGAAAAATTTGAAAAAAATAAATCGTAATTTAAGTTAATATTAATTATTTAATTATAAATATTTTAATAAGTTTAAATTAAATAGGTTGTATAAGAATATGGGAAAGGAATTGTAAGTTAAGTTAATATTTATTATAAAAAAATTGAATTTAAAAAGAGAGTTTAAAGGAAGTAATTAAGTATAGTTATCTACTTTAAGATAATTATAATCTTAAAATTAGAACTTTAATCTTAAAAAGCTGATTTTTTCATTAAAAAAAATAAAATTAATTTTTCATTTGAAAGTGACCTTACATAACTTTACATACATTCTTTATTTGAAAAGTAAACATTACATACATTCATTTTTTATTTATTTATTTATTTATTTTTTTTTTTACATTTTAATTAATTAATTATTATTTATTTATTTATTTATATTTTGCAAACATAAATTTACAATTTGTATTGTTATAATAAAAAAATTACCAACAAACATTTTTTCAAAGATTAAAATGATAACTTTTTTAAAGCATAACTTAAAAACTAATATTAATATAAATAAAATTTTCAAATCAACTTTGAAATTATTTTAGTATAGTATTACCATCAACAAACATTTTTTCAAAGATTAAAATGATAACATTTTTTAAAGCATAACTTAAAAACTAATATTGATGTAAATAAAATCCTCAAATCAACTTTAAAACTATTTTAATATAGTATTACCACCAATATTTTTAGATATATAATTGTTCAAATATATTTTCAACAACATTTTCTTCCAAACTAAAAAAATTCTCTTCCAAACTAAAAAAATTCAATGAAAATATCACTACATGATTCAAAATTCAACATTATTACTGAAATTTTTATTTACTTTTTCTATAAAAAACAATACAAATTTTATTAAATTCAATATAAATTATTTCATTAAAAACATATTGTTGCATAATTATTAATACTCAAATCATAAATATTAAGAAATCTTGATACATTATTTATAATTAAATCATATATATAAAAACTATTCATGCTTCAAATTGTTTAAAACAATTATAAAAATTTGTTCACTGATTCCTAAATATCATCAAAATCTGCATTATTTTCAAAATTCAGAAAAATGATTAGATGAAGATGTGTATAACTCATTTTCCTTTCCATTATCAATAAACATGCACTCTTCATGTTTCAGAACTAAATCATATATTGTAGTGTTTTTCAATTACTCATTGTCTAAATAATAATGTGATTTCAAATAAAATGTAAAATCTTTTTAGTAGTGTTTGACTTTTTGATAAATAAAAATTTGTTATTGCTACTTTATTCTCAAGCTTCATTTCTTTTCATCTTTTATAACTTTTTCAAATCAACAAAAACATACATGTTTTAAAGAGCCTCCTTGTAATGCTAATTAATTTTTTTTTTTTGTGACATTTGATTTTTTGGTTTTTAAGGTGATTACACTAATATATCATTAATTTCAAATTTTGATAAGAATTATTCATTTACAAAGTTAAAAGAATGATTATTATATATTTATTTTGGATTAGTTAATAATAATGAAAAAATTTAAATGACAAGTTACATGAACATTACTTTTGAAAATGTTTCAATGTTTTGAAAGCATTTTGAATATAAAATAGCTAAAACATATCATTAGAAAAACACCATCATATTATTAGAAAAACTTTAGATTAAATTATTGAGAAATTAACTTACAAAAGAATTAATTCATAATTTTTCATGTTGTTAAAAACATATCATTAAAAAACACCATCATATTATTAAAAAAACTTTAGGTTAAATTATTGAAGAATTAACTTACAAAGGAATTAATTCATAAGTTTTCATGTTGTTAAAAACATTTTGATTATTATATTCCTAGTATGACAGGAATACCAAAGTACTAATTCATAGGTTTTCATGTTGTTAAAAATATTTTGATTACTATATTCTTGAAAGGGAATACCAAAGTACTACAATTAATGGATATTTAGTTTCTTCTTAACTAGCCAGATAAATTGTACTTTCACAAAATGTACAAAGATATGTTTTTACTAAACCATAAAGTGATGTCGCATTTGCAAAATGTATATTTTTTTATTACTATATTTCTCATATAACAATACCAAATTACTACAATTGATGGATATTTAGTCTCTTATGGACTAACAAGATGAATTGTACTTTCACACAAAGATATGTTTTTACTCAACCATAAGGTGATGTTGCATTTGGAAAATGTATTTTTTTAATATATTATTTGAAAAAGTTGATCATGAAATTTTAATTATTAATAATTGTATTATATAATTAAGTTTTTTTATTGTATTAGGTATTTATTTATATTTATATTAAAAATTATATTATATAATTAATTTTTTTAATATTATTATATTAGACATTTTTACTGTTGTTTTTTCAATCCTTTTTGGATATCAAAGTTGAATAGATGATGAAAATATTATAATGGACATACATGTGGTAGATTTATTTGTCAGTGTTTATATAGTTGGAGATGTGTCTTTGATGAACGCCCAACAAAATATGTTATATGTATTTTTTTTTAAATGAAATTATAATTATTTTATTATATATATATATATATATATATATATATATATATATATATATATATATATATATATATATTTTAAAATAGATGTTGTTTTTCAAAATATGGGTAGGGAGGGGTGCTGATATCCAAGTGTTTCATTTTTTTTTAAAGATGGATCCTCATTTACCAAGTACATCTACTTAATGATATACTTTCATATAATGATGGGTTGAAGAAACAAGACGATTTATTCTCCAAAGCTTCAAGCGAATTGTTGCATTGTGAAAGATCCATTGTATGTTGGTTACTTTTGGGAACAACTATTGACATGAATCTCGATTTTATATTGTTTTATTAGGATTCCAAGTGACATTGGAAACTTGAATCCTCACAATGTAAGGAAATTCTTGTTTTAATGGGCTTCTTGAATTACATGGTAATATTGCATTGCTACATTTTATTTTATAACCTTGAATGTTGATCTTTAAATCACATTGGATTGTGACAATGGGTAACATTGAAATTTTAATATTAAAAATCATTTTTTTCAAAAAATAAATAAATTTATTTACATTATTTAATGATTTATTATTTTGATTTTAAACAATTCATTTTATAAACAAGGTTGTGTGGCATCGTAGTTCCTGTTGGGTTGATTCGAGATAGGACATGAAGATGTGGCAAGAAACATGAAGCATAGGTGGTATCCATGCAATAAATGACACATGGTCTATAAAGCCCCATTTATTTTTTGAAAGTATATAACAAAATACAATTTGTGCATAGTGGAAGAAAAACAATTATGAAGCAATTTAGTTTGAAATACATTAAATAAGTTTGAAAGTATATAACAAAATACAATTTGTGCATAGCGGAAGAAAAAGAAATAGTTTAGTTTTAAATGTATTAAATAAGTTACAAGTATACATTGTTGAAAGATAAAAATGTATGAGGACATAAATTTAAAAGGAGATAAAAAAACAGTTTTATTTGAAAACATATTACTGGAAATTTCAATGCGTTTGTCATTTAGACTGAGATTGGGGCTCCTGCGGACCATAAGAGAAATATGTACAAGAAACATGACTGTAGAAAGAAGAAGTGGGCGATGATAGAGTGCAATACTTGCAAAAAAAAAAAATTGAAAGGTATCAGTGTTAGACATTTCTATTTAAAAAAATGGAACAATTGGGTTGATAAACAAAGCAGGATGCGATCAATAGACTTACAGTGATGGTATATATGAGCCCTTTGTCTATTTTCTTGTGGATTTCGTTTCATTGATGTCGTCGACGGCCGCTGGAATCGTGGCAACTGCCTGTTGCCTTTTGTCGGCGGCTTGCTTCAATTCTCTTTCAAGCCATTCTTCAATGTAGCTTCTCATTGGGGTGACGTTGATCTCATTCTGGATTTTTATGTTGAAAATTTTGTTTTCCAATTCCCTGAAGTCGATAGAAAGATTACGCAGAGCTTGATCAATTTCCTTATTCTATACTAAATAGTCGACTAGCCAGTCGTGGACGTGATCTTGACCATATTCACGGATGCTGTAAAACTTTTCCAAAGACAACGCCTTAAACATATCAACCTGTTTATCAAAGTCTTTCCTAGTTAAGGGCAAGGAGTTGACAATTAAGTTGGGGTCTTGGAAGTCGTTGGTCCTTCAAGAGAAGTTTATTCTGGACAACCTTGTGAATAATTTTTCTTTCTTTGATATGGCTTGTTCACATGACTAAACAATGAGATGCAGGTTCTTCACTTTTTCTTTCCAGCATGCATTTAATTAACCGATTTGGTTTTTGGATGGAAGATCTTGTTGTCTTCTTTTTGTTTCTGTCATGTTGTTGACAATGGTGCCAAAATGAAGGACCGTCTTTAAATAGAAATTTTATTCATATTTAACTCCGCCTGCAACTGTTTGAGCAAACTATGTGCCCTGGTTCCAAGGGAATTGATGGTTTGTGATATTTCCCACACCTCAGTAACCAGTTCCATTATTTTCTTCATATTATTCTCCACATATCCTCTACAAGATGCGAGGAGGATGTAGGATGCTTTTAAGTTGGTTGTAGGGGTGGCAGGCGTGGCTATTACCGAAGGGTTGGCAAGCAATGGAATAGGAATCAAAGCCTCTTCCAATTCCTTGTCCCAGTCCTTCAATCTAGCATTTTCGGCCTTGATGCCTCCAATGGAATCATGAAGTGCATCTCCGCTCGCTGTGTGAAGTTGACAGATTTGGGACGACCGCATCTTCGCAAGGATAAATTCTGAACGAGATTTTGCTTTCTTATTTTTTACATTTTTTTTTCAATGATCAATTTTTTGGACTGGCTGTCAAAAACAACTCTCTGGAACACAAAGGATTCATCTTCATCAAAATTTTCGGTATCGGATATGTCCATTGGATGACTATGCTGGATGGTGCCTATGAGATGATCAAGGTAGCAGAGCATGCTATCCAGATTAGGCTCAAGTTCCATGTTCTCACTCTGAATTTTGGGCTCTTCTGCCTGTCCCACATTTTTTTTTCTCTTCTTGTCTACTGGAATCTTGTGAGAACTATCAATTTTAGAGTGAGGAGGGTTGTTATCTCCTCCTCTATTTGAATAAATGTGAGTTTCTTTGTTATTGTGGTGGGTTGTTGGAGCGATGCTCCGAGATGTTGTACTTTTTGGAGTGTTATTCGTCGATTGAACACTCTTGTCACCGAGGCATTTCCCCTGCCATCTATTCAATTTAGTGCTTCTTTGCAGTGTGTCTAGGTCACCAACATCAGAAGAAGGATCATTGTCGCCAGTGTCTCTGTTTTCGGACATATGTTTTTTGAAAAAAAAACGCCGAAGCCAAGTGTTTGTAAATGTTGTCGAAAAATTTTATCGGGGTCGAACCCTCAGCATATATCAGGTTGAAGTTGCTAGAATGCGCTAGGAATTCATCAATTTTGTTGACGTTTTTCAACACGAAGTCCCCGACTTTCCAAGGCAAAGGAATGAACTTTTTTTTTCTCTTCGCTTGGAGTAGATGCAACCAGGAGTTGTATTGTCGTGCTACTTCTGCAACAAACATTATGTCTATAATGTGACATGGAAGGAGAGCAGGTTTTTCCCTGGAGCCAAAAATCCTTATCACAGTGTAATTATCCAAATGTTCAAGTGTCCCCTTCCTGTCCAAAAAATTGGTTGTCTGTTCAGATATGCAGGGAGCATATTCTCCTAACAACAAAACTTTGAAAACAGACACGAAGCCATTAAAAACCTCATAAAAAGAGTGGGAATCCTTTTGCTTCCACAAGGCCTGGTACTAGAACGTTACTGGGTTGAATTCCCAATTGACATTCTTAGATAGAGACGGTTCTGGAAACTGGTAGCAATGTGCTATCGCAAAAACTAAGTAGCATGTCATATAAAATTTATTTTCCCTTTTGAAGCTTGACAATTAGGAAAAAATTTCATGGGAAATTAAGTTTCCCCCATAAAAAATGGCTTGTTCGTTGAATGTGAAATACAAAATATAAAGAGCCATCTGGGAAACATTTGTTGTCGACTCCTATCCCGTTATTCTTGTAAACAACCAAGCAATTTCGCGTAATGGATTTCTAAATGAACTAACCTGGAAGCTTGTGATATCTTCAGGAACTACAATCGGGTCTTCCAATAAATGGGGAAAGAGGTCCAACCCATTATTATGCTTTGCTAAGAACTGTTTGCAATATTCTCCTCTGAACGTCAACGTTGGCTCCGGAAATCTTAACATCTGGTGGAAGACCTGAGGTGACAAAGAAACATAATAGTGGTCCTGTAGTGGAATAATTATTTTATCTAAAATAAATTTATCGACGCACCAAGAGACCAGCTCCTTACAATCAAAAGCTTCAGGGACACAGCTTGCACGAGCAATCCTAGATGTCCAAATTACTTGGTTCTGGGCGACAGGGGTTGAGTAATAATAATATGCTTTGGACCACTGGAAGTTCTGGTCCTCGCACTCGAATATGTTCACTATATATCCACAGAACTGTTGTCAAGCTGATGCCGTAGGTTTATGAGAACATTGGTTTTCTCCAGACGATGGTTGAAATGAACAGTTGTAGCCGATAAATGCAACTCTCTGCAAAATATTTGTTAAATTCTTATGAATGGGAAAGCTCCTCGAGGCTTTCTCTGATTAATGACAACCTGTATGGGTGGTGCATGATGAAGTGTTAACAGTAAAGATTACTTATTGCATATTTAGAAGTGCGAAGGTGGTGGGTACGTCGAAGAGCAATTAAGGATTGGAGGTTTGTGAACGTGTCAAGCCCACGATGTGTGAACAACATTTCATGATTTTGAAATAAACACTCGCAAGGGATAATATAACCCCCCAC
>JZKD02S0349769.1:170473-184857 GCA_000966675.3 Picea glauca
TAGGGAAACAGTCGGTCGGGCTTGTTTTCATAATCGAGAGTTGAATATTTTGTGAACGGACCAACCCGACGACTCGCAAATGACATTCCATGATGTTTGAAATTAACAGTCAGAAGGGATAATATAACCATCTAAAAATTTTGGTTTTATGTGTATTAATGGGAAATTTCCTCAAATCTTGGTTTAGCATTAACGGTTTCTAATTGCATACCTAAAAACAAGATCTTATATATAATTGGTAAATGCTAATTGCAAAAGGGCGTGGGCATAGGAAACAATGATTAGAAATTGGATATTTCTTGAACCCGCCAAACCGACGATCTGCGAAAGAAATTCAAAGAAATGGCAAAGTATGGAAAGCAGACAGACGGGCCTCAAAATGGGGTGACAATAGTTTCACAGAAGATGTGACGACCCAATGGTTAAATTGTATGTCTCGGAAGTTTTTAGTGCAAAATGTGTACCACGGAAGAGGGCATGATAGGTAGACTGTAATATGGAAGACGTTATGATATGAGTCCGGTTGTAAATTTGTATATCGCGGAAGTCACAGTATTGTTCGCAGGTCATTGAACAATAGAAGTCCAATCTAAAGCCCGCCTACCGGGAATCTACGGTCGGAGAAGTGACTAGGTATGGAATGGAGAAGCGGTCGATCGATGTCACGATATAAGAGCATGAGTGCAAATGTGAACCCGCAAGTTCACTTACCCGCACAGCCAGACATTTTCGAAAAAACAAATAAGTGACGAGAAAGATAAAGTTCAAGGAAAAGAGAAATGTATATTTGTCCAAGCATAGAAGACGAAAAAGAAGGGCTAATATATTCACATCTGTAACAGATATCCCATTTCCTGCCAAGATATATACTTGGAAAGAAGTGCGAAGGTGGCGGGCACAGAAAACAATGACTAGGAATACGATCCACGAGTTTACTTGCTTCTTGGTTGTATGCTTCATCTGTCAATTTGTGTATCACAGAACTCTGAGTGTTGTTTGCAGGAAACAGAACAATAGAATTGCATTTTTTTAGCCAGCGAGCCCGCAAGTCTGCCTGTCAAATTGTATAGTGTGGAATTATGGGTGTTGTTTGTAGGACACGGAACTATAGAGGACATGCCTTGCCCTTTACTATAACCTATGTGACGCAAATATAGTATGGCTCATTTTAACACTTTTCCATCTGTAAACAATCACAATCTTGAGCCCGCTAGACCTGGAGTTTGTCTGTCAATTTGTATATCGTGGAACTTCGAATGTTGTTTGGATGTCACAGAACAATAAAAGTCCAATGTTGAGCCAACCAATGCGTAAGTCCTCCTATCAATTTGTATATCGCAGAACTATGGGTGCTACTTGTAGGACATAGAACAATAGAAGCCCAATTTAGACAAAGGGGAAGCGCTCGGTCCAAACGCGTGAATCCGCCAACCCGCACAGCAAGGCATTCTCAGAAAAAAAATGATTGAGTAACTAGAAAGAGAAACTACAGGGGATAAAAGAGTGGGAAAATAGAAAGGCGGAGGGAAATTTTCATAAGCACGAATTGGTTTCAAACAAGCCCCATTGTTGCAAAACCATCATTTTCTACTAATTGTCAGCAAATGCTTTGTTGAAGATTAGACTTTATTGCAATTTGTGGGTGCAAGTGTGTTCTTGATACATTCTTCCATGACTGTAACATATTAACTTAAGTATTAAAATTCTTGCATTATGGGATGTTAGCATTAAATCTTTATAATTGCATGTCTAGAAACAAGAATGATGATTTTGCTGCAACATTGTGATTTGGTATTGCTATGTTCTATCTGCATTGCAAATAGAATTGAACGTTGGTTTGAAACTTTGTGTAATCCATTTTTTGTTTGCATAAAAGCCTTGTGGAATGACACAGTACATTGTCATATAATTTTTAGATGCTCCATCTTAGAACAAATTACCTAATATAATACAATATCGAATAACTACCAGACTATTGAACCATGCCAATGAGAAGAGGCATTAAATCTAGAAAAGAAACAATAACGAAGACTCCAAGGAAATTATTTTTAATAGCAAATCCATTTGAAAAAAAAAAAAACACCGAGTATTGTACATATATAATTAGAAATTGGTCCTAGTTCTTTGGGCCAAAACATTGAACGCATCTGCCACAAACACAGTCACGGGATCTGCAGTATGCAGGAGCCATCGATATTCTCTTCAACATGCATACAAAACTGATTACCATGCCTTTTTTTTTAGGAAATTCTTGCAGTTTTCTCCTCGATGGATCATTCTGTGGTAAAATTGATAGTTCTCGGAATCTTCCCTTGAGGAAGAAGACCAAAAACATTGTAGAGAAAATCAAATAGCCCTTAACTGAAAGTTAGGCCACACCATGAAACCGACTCTCCACAGTCGTAAAAACTTCAGGGACACAGACTGCACGTGCAATTGCAGAGGCCCAAATTAGTCCATTCTGGGTGGAAGGAGATGACTAGTAGAAATATGCCTTGCACCAGTGGGAGTTATGGTCCTCATCCCCAAAGATGTTAATTGTATATCCAGAGAATAGGATAGTAGTCCCGCAATTGAATATTTTTTTGGCTTGAAATATATCTCTGGGAGTATCAACATATCATTTCATTAATGTGAAAGTCTTCCACCCAAAACATACTAATTTGGACCTCTGGAATTCCTACTTTCGAGTTGCAAAGAGGCTATTGCGTTCAGTGTCAGTTTCTTTTCTAAAACTACTTCTTTTAGTGTTGTCAGGACTGCCATCACTAACCCGGGAAGTTCCACCTGTTATGGTTTATTTTAATTTGGGCGCGGGAGTGGGAACAACCTCTGCATTGCCATCATCCATTGTCGTATCATTGCCCATCAGATCATCTTCTTTTGGCTCGGAATCCATGGCATAAACCTCTGTGCCAGCCATCAATGCAACTGGGTAGGTTCTCTGAGCAGGCAGGGTTGCCTTGGAATTCTTTGTCTTGAAATATATCTCTCGGTGTACCAAGGGAACATTTCATTTTTTTCTCCTAGGTGGAGGGATATGAGTAGTAACAATATTCCTTGGAATACTGGAACCTCTGGCCATCATGCCTAAATGTGTTTACTGTACCTGGACATAACTACTGCCACAAGTTAATGAGAATTTCTATTTTCTCCAGACGATGTCTGAAATGAAAATTGGGGAGGAATAATATAACCCTCCGCAAATCATGGTTTAATGCATATCAATGGAAGATCTCTTCGAGCCTTTCATTGATCAATGAAAATATCCAGGGTTCATGCATAATGAGTTGTTACCATCAAATCTCACTAATTGCATATTTAGAAAAAAGTGTGAAGGTGGCAATGACGACGAAGAGAGATTAAGAATTAGAGATTTCTTAAAGGCACCAACCACCCGATGCACGAAAGAGATTGCATCATGTTTGAAATGAATACTTGGAAAGGATAACAATATGACAAATCTTCTCTGGCCTTCCATACATTAATGACAATCTTAATGGTTCCTGCAGGATGAATTACTAGCATTAAAGCTTAATAATTGCATATCTAGAAATAAGTACAAAGGTATTGGTGATGACGAAGAGCGACCAAGAATTGTATATAAAAGAATGAGACATATGGAAAAGGACCAAGTAAACAGAAAGAGAAAGCATATGATATGAAGGGGAATTTGTTTGCTAATTTGTAAATCATGTAAGTCCAGGTGCTATTTGCAGGAGACGAAACAATGGAAACGCAATGTTGAACCCGCCTATGTGGGAACTCGCGATTCAAAATTTTTTTTCAATATGAAAAGGGGAAGCGACCAGTTGGGATGGTGATATAAAAGTAACAATGGAAATCTGAAGACGTGAATCCGCCAAATCTTGCACCTAGACATTTTACGAAAAATAAGTAAAGAAAGGGAAAGCAAAGGGCAAAAGAGAAAGCGAATGGCAATTTTTGGAAGTGAGAATTGTTGTAAGAAAACACCATTGATGGTCTTAACATTAACTATGGAGTGCATTAAACATGTTAACAGGTTCTTCAATCAATGAATAGATACAACGAGTGATGTTTATAGTTTCCAGGTGTTAGCACAAGATTGGTTAAGGTGCCTATATGGATTTTGAGTTTTTGCTAAGTTCTAGCTTCACCTAGTGGTAAAAGGCACTACCTATGGTACGGTCAAGACACCTAAGTAAAATGGTTTTGTCATCGTGAAAGAACACACACTGCTCTATACATATTCAAGATTGAAAGGCGTTGTGTTTTGGCAATGCTACCCAAACCTGTATGCAAAAGCAGCATAAGTAGCGCTACGTAAAGGCGTTGCATAATATTTCACAGAAGACAAAAGCTACATACAGGTGCAACACAGTCAAGTGCTACCTATAGGTGCTACATAATATTCTGGCAGAAAACGAATTGTGCAGAGTCATTTTACCAGTTTTGAGTCATTAACTTAAAACTTTGATTGTGAGCAATTGAGAAGGTATTTTTGAAAACTGGAGGAGGTTTTTGTTCATAACATTCCAAATAACAAAAACGTCTCTTAGTTTTTCAAAATGTTCTATGTTTTGAGATATATTGGATATAGAAGTGGTGCTACCCACTCTTCACAACGACGCTACATAATTTCCTGTAGCGGTCACAGATTTTGATATTTGCCTTGTTGGGAGGTTGCCACCTGTCAAGGAGGATTCAAATGACTTCTCAAGGATAAGTTAGATGTCAAGGAACACCTTCACCTAAGATTTAGCTCCAACAAAGGCCTCATGCAATGAGGTGGAGACATTTTATTAATGACTTCCAACAAATTCCTGAAAATTAGCAGTTTGTTGGATTTTTGTCTCTTTGATTGTTGCCACCTATCTCCAAGGCTTAGAATCCAATGGAAGAGATGGGATTCAACCTCCTTAGTTCATTTGGATTCTATTGTCTATTTAAAAAAGGTGAGATCTCTTGAAGAGAGGGGGAAAAGAGACCTGAGAGGTCTAGGTAAAATTTCAAGATCCGTGAGCGAGCTAGATAGGCATGGAAATTCTCTGATTTTTAAGTTGCAAACCTGTGTTGCTTTTTTATGTAATAGACCTCAGCTAACAATGAAGTTATGTATCATTTTATTTTCTCTTTTCTGTGTAAATCATTTTTCCATCTTTCATATTATTGGATATGTGTTGCTGCTATAGGTTATATGTCTGCAATTTCTATGCTAAGAGGGTTATTGTATAGGATATGCTCTATCCCTTGCCACAAGCTTATCTGAGTTTTGATTCGGTCTTAGAAAGGATTTCTGAAAACTGAGTTTTTCCTATTGTTGTTACATGCATTGAAGATCCATATGCCCTTTGATTATTTTCAGTTTTGTTTTTCTTATTTCTTCTTTTCATCTCTTTATAATCATTTTAACTGATCTTAGCTGTGTTAACCTGATTTGTTGCACATAGAATATTAGTTCAGGATTACAGCTTCTTTTCATGGACTCCATGCCCAATGGCTTCATTGCCTTCTTGAATAATTTAACCACTCTCATAATTTCCTAAAACCCAAGTTATCCAATCAAACATTTTTATTCATAATGTGCTAGGCTTGCACTTGAGCAGTCCAAGAGAAACTTCTAGTGCTAACACCAGGATCTGTTTGTACAAGAGAAGCGTCGGAAAGTTACAAGAAAATCAATTTTTTTTTATGTTTAAGTAAATTTTTTGTACTGTTAGCTTCACCGCAAGTATAACAATGATAAATTTGAAATTTAATGTCCTCTCGTTCATATGATTGTTCCATTAGACTTCGCATAGCATATATTCTTTTATTTCAATTTGTTTTTTAATTTGTAGATCGCGAAAGTCCGGGTGTTGTTTGCAGGTGGCGAAACAATGGAAACACAATATTGAACCCGCCTATCCCGTAACTCACCTATTCGGAAAACTGTGAACCAAAAAGTTTGTAAAGTATGAAATGGGGAAGCGATCGGTCAAGCCGGTGATATAAAAGTGGGTGGAAATCTGAACATGTGTATCCGCCAACTTCCACACCTATAAATTTTTCTAAAAATGAGTAATACATACTAAATATGTACTTCTATAAATTATGGACATGAGATTTTATAGAGCATGTACATGTAAGGATCTCGCATTCCATAGTTAGGCACTTTTTTGATTGAAGGTTCTCGGGCTGGTGGGCTCAAAATTGGGCCTCTATTGTTCCGTACCCTTCAAATAGCACCCATAATTCCATGATATACAAATTGACAAGCGGACTCGCAGGTTGGTTGGATTAGCATTGCACTTCTATTGTTCTGTGTCCTCCAAACAGCACTCGAAGTTCCACGATATAGAAATTGACAAACGGACTCCAGGCCTGGCGGGCTCAAGATTGTGATTGTTTATGGATGGTGATCCCTATCAACAATCTAACATTATCTAAAAACATTATTTTCAATACTAAATTATTAATATTAAATATTGATATTGTACAATTTAATTAGACAAAAAAGTTTGTACAATATGAAATGGGGAAGCGATCGGTCGGGCTGGTGATATGAAAGAAATTGAAACCTGAAGACGTGAATTCGCCAACTTTCGCACCTAGAAACTTTCCGAAAAATGAGTAATACTTACTAAATATGTACTTTTATAAAATATGGACGAGAGATTTTATAGAGAATGTACGGATCCCGCATTCCATACTTAGCCACCTTTTGGATCGCGGGTTTTCGGGCTGGCGGGCTCAAAATTGGGCCTTTATTGCTTTGTGTCCTACAAATAGCACCCAGAGTTCCTCCATATACAAATTGAATAGCGGACTTGTGGGCTAGCTGGCTCAACATTGCACTTCTATTGTTCTGTGTCCTCCAAACAACACTCATACTTCCGCGATATATAAATTGACATACGGACTCCAGGGCTGGTGGGCTCAAGATTGCGATTGTTTACGGATGGTGATCCCTATCAACTATCTAACATTATCTAAAAACATTATTTTCAATACAAAACTATTAATATTAAATATTGATATTGTACAATTTAATTACATAAAATTATTAAAGGATGTTAAATATCTTATTTAAAAGAAAAACACAATCCAAAAATTTTGTACAATATGAAACGGGGAAGCGGTCAGTCGGGCTGGCGATATAAAAGTAAGTGGAAATCTGAACACGTGTAGCTGCCAGCTTCCACACCTAGAAATTTTTTGATAAACGAGTAATACATACTAAATATGTACTTTTACAAAGTATGGACATGATATTTTATAGAGCATGTACGGATCCCTCATTCCATACTTAGCTACTTTTTTGGATCGCAGGTTCTCGGGATGGTGGGATGAAAATTGAGCCTCTATTGTTCTGTTTCCTACAAATAGCACACAGAATTCCACGATATACAAATTGACAGGTGGACTTGCGGTCTGGCTGGCTCAACATTGCACTTCTATTGTTTTGTGTCCTCCAAACAACACTCGGAGTTTTGCGTTATACAAATTGACAGACGAACTCCAGGATTGGTGGGCTCAATATTGTGATTATTTACAGATGGACATCCAGATCAACTATGTAACATTACCTAGAAACATTATTTTCAAATACTAAACTATTAATATTAAATATTGATATTTGTACGGATCCTGCATTCCATACTTAGCCACCTTTTGGATCGTGGGTTCTCAACCTGGCAGGCTCAAAATTGGGCCTCTATTGCTCTGTGTCCTACAAATAGCACCCAGAGTTCTGCAATATACAAATTGATAGGCAGACTTGTCGTTGGATGGCTCAACATTGCACTTCTATTGTTTTGTGTCCTCCAAATAGCACTCGAAGTTCCACGATATACAAATTGACAAACGGACTCCAGGGCTGGCAAGGTCAAGATTGTGATTGTTTACGGATAGTGATCCCTATAAACTATCAAACATTATCTAAAAAAATTATTTTCAATACTAAATTATTAATATTAAAAATTGATACTGTACAATTTAATTACATAAAATTACTAAAGGATTTTAAATATCTTATTTAAAAGAAAAACTCGCATATTTGGAAAATCGCCATCCAAAAAGTTTATAAAATATGAAACGAGGAAGTGGTCTATCAGGCTGGTGATATAAAAGTAAGTGGAAATCTGAACACGTGTATCCGCCAACTTCCACACCTAGAAATTTTCTGAGAAACGAGTAATACACACTAAATATGTACTTTTATAAACTATGGACATGAAATTTTATAGAGCATGTACGAATCCCTCATTCCATACTTAGCCACTTTTTTGGAGCGCGAGTTCTCGGGTTGGCGTGCTGAAAATTGGGCCTCTGTTGTTCTGTGTCCTACAAATAGCACCCGGAGTTCCGTGATATACAAATTGACAGGCGGACTTGCGGGCTGGCTGGCTCAACATTGCACTTCTATTGTTCCGTGTCCTCCAAACAACACTCAGAGTTCTGCGATATACAAATTGACAGACGGACTCCAAGACTGGCGGGCTCAAGAGTGCGATTGTTTACGGATGGTCATCCCTATCAACTATCTAACATTTTCTAAAAACATTATTTTCAAATACTAAATTATTAATATTAAATATTGATATTGTACAATTTAATTACATAAAATTATCAAAGGATGTTAAATCTCCTATTTAAAAAAAATGAAGGAAACAAAACAAATCTTTTTTAAATTCTATCACCGCAAGCATAACAACGACCAATTCGAATTATTTCAAATTATTCTAGGAGATTAATTTTACCAAGCTCATTGATAGTAGAACATGGAATTTAATATCTTCTTGATGCTAATTGATTATATAATGACGCACTTGAGATACAAAGTGGCGCACTTATATAATGCATTACAAATTGATAGGCAGACTTGCGGGCTAGCTCGGTAAAAAATTACAAATCTATTGTTCCATGTCCTCCAAACAACACTCAGAGTTCCACGATATACAAATTGATAGACGATGCATACAACCAAGAACCAACTAAACTCCAAACAGGCCACAAGCAAGATCCCACAAGGTTCCATAGATCAGCACACATCGACCTTTGCATCAAACAATTTGATACACAAAGAAAAAATGTCGTGGCATTGGTTCTCTTACATCTGGTATATGTTCCCATGAGAAAATAACCGAGACCATGGGATATATGGGGTTTGATGCCATGCTTCCAATTTTTGGACCGAACAATCTTATGCACATGAAATCTCAAGTACTCTAGTCTGACGAACATTCATCTAGTTGTTGAAGAAATATTACAGAGACACATGAGATATTTTCATTTCCTACCAAAGCTTGATATGTTTTGTTTTTTCTTGTCTCTTTCATTTTTTTTCCTTCTTCAGCCGATATACAATATTTCATTGTCCTCATTTAATGTAAATTTGATGTGTATCTAAAAGTCACGCAACATGTAGACATTGCTTGCCCTTTTTTGTAGGTATGCTTCATACGACAATTCTACCAACCTAGGAAGAACATCTGTTAATAGAGGCTACCTAATTTTACAATGCACGGTTGTGTTGCCCACGGTTTGGATGGTAGCATTGAGACAATGTCCATATATATATGGACATTTTTCACCACACTGTAGACAATCAATTGTATCATCACTTATCAAAGTGGAAGCAGAAGTAGGAGAGTTGCATTTCGCACACATAGGCTCAAAGGGGGTCAAGTACGCATTCGCTGCAACCAAAACACCTTCAACCTGGAAACGCGAACATAGGAATTAATACATTGAACAATATAATACACAATTGTGCCCCCTCCCCCCTAAAAAATAAAAAATAAAATAAAACAAGCCACATAAATTTGGTGAAGGCTATTTGTATAAGAAAACTGAGGATGATTATGTGGATGTATACACACAACAGTTGTAGAAATAGCTAGTTTCTTCAGATCCTGTACTATGTCTGCTCGCAACTCTGTTACAAATGTTGCTTGGGTTGTGTGAAAGATCCTTTCTCTAACATCCCTTTTCTTTGTTATATTTTTGAAGAGCATAAGTGGAAACTTCCCTTTATGCAATTTTTTTTCCATTGACGAAAACAAATTTGAATAGGTAGCGAACAATTGCAGCCGCAAGATGGAACAGTGCAATATTTGTGTAACTTACCCAAGATACATGCACATGCGAAAGTACAGGACAAAACTGAATATGGAAAATGGTACCATTGCCTTGTCACTATCCGACTCTCCATCCTTTATATGGAGAATGTGTTGTGATCCAAGTTTTATTTCCAGTGTGACAAATGCGCCAATGGTTCTGATTGGGTAAATATCATTGTTCTGTGCAAGCTAGTTGATAGTCGCGTCTAGGACGAAACGACATTCTGAACAAACAGTGCGAATTTTTTCCACAATACTTGTTTCATTGAGTGAAATAATCCGATCAAAATCACCACGGTCATATATTGTTTTGGGCAATATATTAAAATTTGTAATGGATATCCCATTACCAAGCAATATATTTTCTGCATGTTTCTGGACAAGTTGTGTAGGAATAGTTAGTGTGATTGTCATCATGGCCTCCTTGTCTATCATGTCAGCATGCATAATGGATCTAGTTTTGTTTTCCTTGTCCAAGTAGATGCTATAGATGACCATTATGTCCCCGATGAACACTTGCCTAGTTCGGCGATTGTTTAAGCCCTCTATTGTTAGTACTTTGGGTGTTACAACTCTAGACCCGGTGAACATTTTTGAATAGGAAAACTAAAGTGAATGGTAGTGTGCATTTTTTTTTGTATTCTCTTTTCACTTTCATAAATATACAAGTAGACGCATAGCTTCGATGAAATATGGAGACAGAGTTTTGCAAACACACCTCTTAGTCTACGGAACCTGCGCTATGTTCAACATCTCGCTTGTACTTGTTGATACTTCTTGTGAACTGCAAACCATGTATTGCAGATGAAATCAACATATCCACCATGCCATATATGAATAAATAGACGAGGATATCTATTTGGTAAAAATACCAGGAACAAAATGTATGCATATTTACCTTTGGCCTTGTCAATCTGCTGATGTCTGGGATGACTAACTACTCATGGCCATGTCACTAGTCCAAAATTTTTTGATGCAAGCATGTGTATATGAACATCAAAAGGACTAAACATGAATATGCATTGTATATTGTCCATAATAGTTCTTAATGTCACATGCAGGGTGGAAGGAGATGGAATACGAAATAGGGTGTCAAGGAATATACTCAGGAAACATGAGGACTCAAGCCTCAAATTCTATGCCTCTAATTTTTTGAATGGAAAAATATGTAACAGTAAATAGGGCGTGATGGCAGGGCACAAAGTACAATCTGTATATCGCAGAACCCCGGAATCTAGGGGAGCAATCTTGAACCTTCCAGCTTGGCACCTGCAATCGACAAAGTGGGTAAGTATGGAATAAGGCAGAAGCGTGACCATAAATATGAAACTGTTAGTCTACCAACCGACGCACAAATGCATTTTTGTAAAGACCACCAAGTAGAGCAATTATAAAACAAAAAGGATAATAGAAAATGGAAAAAGTAGAAATGGGGAGGATAGAAAATCCCATTGCTGCCAAGTCATGATTTTCTAGTCTAATATTATATGCCCCCACCCGGTTTTTATATTTAATTTAGCGCCACATTTGGTATACATTTTCGAAGATTGTACCATAAAACCCTTTGCTATTGCACAGAACAATTAATCTTCCTGTCCAACTAACCTGTTTCTTCCAAGGTAGCAACGTCAAATATACAATGGACATGAAGGCAAGTTAGTATGAACACAAACATGTAAAAGAAAGAAAAACAGTTCTATTTATTCCAATGTAACAACAAACAGAATACGATTCACATGAGAATACGTAGAAAGACACATAGTATATACATACAGGTAAGACCAAAAAAATTAGAACCATATTAAATAAAGAAGGAAAAAAAAAAGGTGCAGAGCAGCGGAACAAGCACAACAAATATACAGATAGTAAATGAAATTATGAAAATTGGAATATGAAATAAGAGTACAAGTATCCACCTTTGTAGCTCCTCGTCTACATTACCGCCAAAGAGTCCATCATCCTCTCTATCCATTCTGTTTGTTTAAATGTAGCAATGCACGAAAAATACAACAGACATGAAGGAGGTTAGTATGCAGGAAGACATGTAATGAAGATAAGTTATTATGTAGGAAGGCATGCATGAAATAACAGTACAAGCATGTACATTTCTATCTCCTCCTCAAGTGATGTAGTCAAGAATCTTTCATTTTCTCCAGCTATTTTGTTTGTTTGAATGTGGGAACACACAAAATACAATGAGCATGAATGGAAGATAATATGCACCGCAGAACAAGTATAATGCACATACAATAAACGATACTGAACAAATAGAATAAAAGATATGCAGAAACATGAAACTTTGCGCCTCTCCATCCATAGATGTAAATATGTATTTTTTTTCCCTGCCCAAAATATATTACAAGCCACAAAATATTACGAAATTGCATGTTTGTAGCTAAACGATTTTTGGTTTTCCGTGGAAAAGTATCCAAATATGCTTCCACCCATGGAAATTGTTAGCACTCTATGATTTGCCCAAGGCTGCGGAGGCAGTCACAGAGGCAACATCAAAACTAGTTCGAGTCTTGGATATTGATCCGAAATCAGATCCAGAAGCCTGACATGGCTTGAAAAATGCTCAAAAATGAAAGTTCTCGGAATCCAACGAAACCAACATCATTGCGTCTGTCTCATCTTCTTGATTCCGGTGGTATATTTACTTTGTCAAATGGGCTCCATATGCAAAATTTATCGTGTTCTGATTGGAAGCTCAAACAGATAAAAAGTCAAAGGTCAACTGGTCAAAAAGTCAACGCTGATGTCAGCATGATGACTGTGTAGTAGATGATGTGGCACTCTCTGGCTGATGGTGATTGGGCAAGTTTGCTGACAGGGTAGACATGTGGCAGGCAACTAGACCAGTCAATGGTTGACAAGTGGCATTTGTCCGTCGAATGGGAAAGTGCCACGTGGCCCAGTCATGGGCAGCCACGTGGCACCCAGTCATCAGTCAAAGTGGCAGGTTTCAAAAGTTTGGGGTCCATGGGTTTTGAACCCATGACCAACCACTAAGCCTAAGCGCCTTCACAATAGTCCTATAACTAATGTGCCATGTTATTTCTTGTTTAAATGAACCACTTTATAATTATTTAAATTGTAATTGATGTAATATGGCACAAAGGGATTGTGGCTTAGCCCCAGCCCTTGGTTCATTTGTAATGTATGCGACCAAGAGTTAGCGCGAAAGGGGGGCCAATGCACAGCCCTTTGGGCTGGCGCTCAACCACATGGCCCCATATGACCATTCAAAGGGGCGCACATGCAGATGGAGGGGCTAAGCCCGAAATTTAACCAATTTTTAGTTATAAAGTGGGTTTTTGTAACCAATTTTTGGTTTTTAATTGTAATTAAGCCTATTGATAATGGTTTTTGGGAGTTATTGGGTAGTTTTGGAGCCTAACTTCTTGGAGGAAGTTGGAGATGAGCAACTACCTTCCCAGCTATATAACCCAAGCCTGTTTGAGGCCATGAGGGGGCATTCAAAGCAGAATGATGCTGAGGAGAATCCAAGCCAAAGCCATTTTGATGCAGAGAATCTTTTGAGGAGGAGACGCTGTCGGATCATTTCTGGGAGCTTCGGACGTCCGTTTTGCGTGCCATTTTCTTTGTTGGGTTCTTGAGATCTGGAAAAACATGACTAGATCAGTCTTGTAGCCATTTGGCATTGCAGTGATGTACTTTTGATCTTTTCAACAGAAATAAATAAGCCTCCCCCATAGAGAAAAAGGCCCAGAGACGTAGGCAAAGTTGTGCCGAACTCCGTTATCAATCTGCGTGTTATGGTTTGCTATCTATTATTTCATTTCAGAACTGCATATGTGTATATGGCTGTCATAATTCCTCTTCTTTCCTCATTCTTCACTAATTTTTCTCAAATGTTTAATTAACGCATGCAAAATTAAAACTCAACCATAAGTCATTAAAAGATCCAATGAATCAAGTGGTATCAAAGCTAGTTGACGTTTGGATTTGAGTTGCATGTTAACCAGGGAAAAGCTACAGCGTGGTGAAGGCAAGATTGTTGCAGAGAATCCATTAATTAGATTAAGAAGAAGAGATTCTCACAGCGAGAAGATGGCATCGGAAGAAGGGATTTCTCAGGATGAGAAAGAGTTCCGAAAAACATTCCTTGCTATGTCGGAGATGGTGAAAGTCTTGCACGAAGATTACTTGGAACAGAAGCAACTAGTTTTGGGTGATTCTTCAAAGGGAAAAAGTGAAGAGGAAGAGGACCATCCTCAGATTCCTCCTTCACCTCCATCAACACCTCCTTCTTCTCCTTCTTCTTCAAGTTCAAGT
>JZKD02S0349769.1:248633-259034 GCA_000966675.3 Picea glauca
TGAATGGATCAGTCCCATGGTAATCCAGAAAAGAAGAAAGGAGGGATAAGGATTTGTGTAGATTTGAGGAAAATCAATGATGCTTTCTTACATGACCCTTTCCCTACCCCTTTTATAGATGAGGTCTTGGAGAATGTGGGAAGCCAAGAAGCATATTCATTCACAGATGGATTCTCAGGATACCATCAGATTAAAATATCTCTAAAGGACAGGTATAAGACTACTTTTTCCACGGAATGGGGATCCTACCAATATACAGTCATTCCCTTTGTACTAAAGAATGCACCAGCTATCTTTTCAAGTGTATTCAAACTTGTTTTTAAAGAATTCATACATCAGTTTCTAGAAGTATATTTGGATGATTGGATTGTGTATAGTCTTTTGAAGGACCATGTAGAAGTGTTAAGACTAATGTTGGAAATATGCAGGCAATTCCAGATATCATTAAACATTAAGAAATGCATTTTTGGTACACCTTTTGGGATATTGTTGGGACATATAGTATGTAAACAAGGTTTATTGGTTGAACCTGCTAATATTGCAGTCATTGTGAATTTACCACCACCAAAGTCAATGTTCTAGTTAAGAGCAACATTAGGACATGCATGCTACTACAGGTATTTTATAAAGGGGTATGTGTATATTATTGCACCAATGGAAAAATTGTTAAAGAAGGACACCATATTTATGTGGAATGAGGACTGTCAGCAAGGATTGGATACTCTAAAGGAAAAGATGGTGGCAGAACCTATATTAGTATTTCCATATTGGGAAAAGACATTTCATGTGCACGTAGATGCATCAGCAATAGCACTTGGAGCAATTTTGGCATAGCCAGAAGTAGGGGACTTAGACCATCCTATAGCCTTTGCAAGTGGGAAGTTGTCAGAATCGGAGTAGAACTACAACACCACAGAAAGAGAAGGCTTAGCCATGGTATATGCACTTCAGAAATTCAGGCATTATTTACTGGGTAAACACTTTAAAATGTTCACAGATCATTCTTCCCTCAAGTATCTAGTCAACAAACTAGTGTTGGGGGGGGAGGATCTGTAGATGGTTGTTATTATTCCAAGAATTTGATTTTGAAGTAATAGTAAAACCAGGGAAGTTGAATGTAGGACATGATCACTTATCAAGGGTAACCAATGGAGAAGAACCTACTAACTTGGAAGACAACTTCCCTAATGCACATTTATTTTCAGTACAGGTAGTTGATGAATACTTCATTGACATTATTGAATACTTAAGTACAGGAGTTGTGCCACGGGACTTTAGCACTGCGTAGAACAAAAACCCGATATTCGAAGCTGTAGACTATCAAATCATTGTAGGTCATTTCTACACAGATGGATGGAGATAGCATTTTGAGAAGGTGTGTATTGGAACATGAACGACCCAGGGTTTTAGCATAAGCTCATGAAGGTATAGTTGGAGGACATTGTTGTCGCAAGAGTTGACTCTAGGCTATAAAAGAGCCAAGCCTTAGCACATTTTTAAAAGAAATAAATCTTTTTGATTGGTTAGTCATAGGAGGCTTCTAGAGCTAGGTTTAAAATAGTCATTCCACTCATTTATAGATCATAAACAAAAGGCATGACCTCGTTTGTCTAATTCATTTTAAAATCATGAGGATGGATAGAAGATAGGGGATAAACAAAACTGAAAGAAAAAACCAAGAATCTGGTCTTCCTTTCAATAGAAGAAATAACACGCACAACTGCAGCACCAGCTAGACCTGGTGGAGCAGAATCATATGCTACTAATGCATAATTGTGTACAGGAGGCAGAAAAACAACCTCAGTAGGAATTTTCATCGGGTATGCAGCAAATGCCAACATGACATCTGATACAGAAATGGCAACTATATTCTTGTTGACAACAACTAATCCCATGGTTGTAGAATGATAGACCACAACCCCCGTTCCAAAAAAATGTTGAGCGTGCACACCATTAAGCATGGATGATGGTGGTATATGGACCTCAAACATGACCAAGGTTGGCTCAATCTGTTGCTCAGCAGCTAAAGCATTCATCATCCCTGCTTTGCCAGGCTCTAAATGATTGTGGGCTGGACCTCCAGGAACCACAGAATCCACGATGAGCATTTCGGTCTCATCGGCAAAAGAAGCCTGTCTCACAAATTGCTCAATGTCACGTCGAAGCCCTAAACGATGTGTTTCATCAAATCCCTTGTGAAGAAGGATCATCTGAAATGTGCCTCGAGGAATGTGTATTTCTTTCCATCCACCATTGCACTCATCCTTGCACCTCTGTAAAAATTCCAATGCCACATTTTTTGGAAACCCTAGCAGGATAAGTAATTAACACATTTTCCACCTTGGTTACTGTAATGAAAACAAACGTGCAATAGAATACATTACTTTAACCTAGAACATATTTTTCCAAATTAATGTCTGTTGTCCCTCGTCTTGCACTCTAGTTTGGCTATTCAGATCGTGGATGGACAGGCACTCGCAAACCATTCTTGATGAAGAGACTGGGTCCCAACTTTGGCACAACAATGACATCCTCGTCTACCAGTTTGAGACGATATTGGTAAAGGAGAGAAGTTTCCACCCATTTCATTTGCAAATAAGAAAAACCCTTCCCTAGACACACTCTTGGTCCTGCATTGAAAACTGGATATTTATAACTATCTTCTGGTGCAAACACTCCATCCTTGAGCCATCTCCCGAGCCTAAATTCCCTGCAAACCTTTCCCCATATCTTCTCCATTCTTCCCATGGAATAAATGGCCTTGAGCACGATAGTTCCTTTCTTCAAACGTCTCCCGCCAGGCAATACCAGTCCATTTTCGGCCACCTCTTCGTTCAGAAACTACTTGCCGATAACTCCACGTTCTGCACCACTACTAATGATCACCTGGTGAATGATAACACCCCCATCATTAAGCGAATGGTAACGTTCACCTGAAAAGATCCCATTTTTGTCGGTGCGACAGGATTTACAATTACTGCTTGCTACTTGATATAGTTATAAAGTTCTACATGCAACAGATGATCTGGACAAAAACAATCTATTGTCTTGCCGTTATTATGTTTGGTTGACCCCATGTCCTCGTGTCTGCTGAGATGAGGAAGAACATCATAGTCCATTACCTTCAGTAACTCTTCCCTACCAGAACCTTGCAACACCTGTGTTTTTCGCCGAGTCCTGTCTTACAACAAGGGCTTCGTAACCTTCCAACCGACAGAAAAACGTATGGAGCATTAACAATATAATATGTTTCCATCTTCTCTAGATAATTGAGGTCGTCAACTGTAGATATGATAGTCGATATTTTGATGCGGTTTAAAAAACAAAAATTTCAGCCCTGTCATGTCCATGAGTTGTGACTCTTAGAACAACATTATAAACGTTTATTGGTTCTAATCGTCCTGCGCTATTCACAAACCGAAGAGGATCTCTCCCTGCTAGTTTCAGACTAGAAGAATAATTGGTTTCGCCTGCTGCGACATATTGAAGAAGTCTGTCCACTATATCTTCCTTCATCTCTTGCATTTCTAGAGCAAGATTTGCTTTATCCTTAAACAGAACCACAGATAAAGAATCATTACTAGTAGTTCTACACCGAGTAGTAATGGATCAAACGATAGCCTCATACACACATCCCAGCCTACAATTGTGTCTAGATGTAAACTTGGCCATTGTTGGTTTTATATCGGGACTGGACATTGAACTAGACTTGTCAACAACAAACATCACATGACGCAGTCAAGTTATGCAGTGTTTTCTGGGAATGCACATGCGAATCAAATTCGTCATCAGACTTGAATTATGGAACCAAAATCAGCTTTCTATTTGTTCACATAATGTGGACACTTGTGCAACGAGATATAATGTTATCAACGTGTCCACGCAAAAACACCTCTCACTATTTTTTAAGTGCAACCCAGTGTGCCATCATCAATGCCATATAAACACCAGCAGAAAATGGATAAAGAGGATCCAAGTCACCAGCAAGTCGTACTGCAAGAACACGTTCATCGGCTTTCCACCTTCTCGTTTCACCAATCTGAGGGATATTCAAATATTTTCCATGGACCTTCCGATTTCACCTTGATATTGCTACCATCATGATTGGGGCTTTGCGGCTTACCGTACCCTGGGCTGAGGCCTGCAAGGACACTGCTCGTCAAACACACAACCTGATGGGAGGATGGATTCTTAGGGTTCGAACCGAGATCAGTTGAAGGTGAAGAATTAATTTTGAGAAATTTCTGGTGGGGAAGATTTGAGAAGAGTAGCATGGTAAGGCATGGGATAAGAACAATCTGTCTCTTCATTTTCACACCATTAAGAAATAAATAAAATGATCTCGATTCAGACGTATTCAGCGTCTCGATCTCTGCAGGATGCCTAACAATCGAATTTCCACCAGCATCAACTCTTGATTCTAAAACCAAGAGGCCTGAATCATCCCATCCATCTTCCTATATTCCATCTTCGAGCCTCCTTAATTCGATATGAGAGATAAATGGATCATAAGTCTCAGAAGTTCTGACCAAACAAATATACTTTTCTCAAACAACATATCCACTACGTCCATATAATCAGTTACCCATGTTATATTTTTTTCCCATAACTGCTCTGTCCATATGCAAGAACCGTAGCACTTGGGCAGCACAGTCAATTTTGATATCTGTTACAACATCGAATCCCTCTAGGGATGGTACTTTCTCATAAAGTGCCAAAAACAGTAGACCAGGTGCCTTCATACATTGGGCTATGGAGTCGTAATGCTTTATAATAAAACCATATTGGATTTGAAACTGAACTGAAAACATATTGAAAACCATCGATGTAATCTAATGCTTGAAGTCAAGCTTATTTATATACATCACCTACTCTAACTACTGAAAAATTTCCAGAATCAAATGATACAAAAATGCCAGTGAAGCCAATCCAATAGTTGTCTACTTATTTGAAACTTTCTCACACTTTCTTCGAGCAGGATGAAAAAGGAAACCGACAACTCCCATCTGACTTGTTGGTGATCATGGATTTTCAAACCTTTCATCAATTCTTGTGACCAAATATTCATAACATAGCATATTCCTCCATTAAATGAATCTAGAAGATCAGCAAAAGGGTCTTGGAAAAATATATCGTCCTAAGGTTTTAAAACATACAGGACTACTCTATGTTCTAATTTATGATGCTCAGTATCATTAAATATGGAAACCATATCTTTTTCATGAAACAAAGCAGAGTCTAAAATCTGATCTTCTGGCAAGAAATCATCATACATAGGTTCACTAACTTTCTGTAAAGTTCCATGAGATACATGACTGTCACCATTTAAAAATAGATTTACATTTTCAGAAATGGAAGAAGTTTGACACTCATATCCGGGACTGTGTGAAAGTTGTAAATATATGTGAGTAGGGGCTGCAACATAGTTGTGCAGGGGCAAACCCTTCTCTTCCTTAGTTAAAGGAGAAGGTGGTCTCTGTATTTTCTGAATAAAACAATAATCATTCCTTTCTATCTCCTTTGTGGATTGACCGTGATGCCGAATATCTTCTTCTTGAGTAAGTTCACAAGATCCAGCATCTTTATGAGCCAAATCTTACCCATACTGATCATCTTCATCAGCTTGAGAAATTTCTACTTTTTCTTCCTCCTCCTCAAGAGGACTTGTATCACAACAATCTTCAAAAAGGATTTCAGCAGAATATATCCTCTTACAATGTTGATGAAAAAGTGTGTGAAAGCATCTCAATAAAGGAATACTGGAATGGGGTAAGGATTTATACCAGAGTCTAGCATCTTTTTCCAATGAAAACATAAACAATTTCATGAGGACATCTTCATGACATACATTTAATTCTTCCATGAGCTTGTGGAATTCAAACAAATGTTGACCAAGATTGTCATCCTCATATTCTCCAAATTTAGGAAGGATATCTCCCCAAATTTTAATGTCTGGAACAATGTTTGGAAAGCCATAAACATTTGTAAAGTCCAGAGGGGCAAACCTTGCAGCAATTCGAGCAACGAACGAATTCGACATTTGAGACCAGTGGAGTCGCCAACAAAATCATGTAGAGTCTATGAACCAAGGAGTCACCAGGTGAATGATCAAAGCCAATTGAATGCCTATCCCTTGTTCACCATCAAGAGATAGATCTGAACTTTGTCGTATCCCAAGGAAGATAACTTCGTCCTCCATCCCCGACAACGACGCCAGAAAATGTTGTCGCAAGAGTTGACTCTAGGCTATAAAAGAGCCAAGCCTTAGTACATTTTTAAAAGAAATAAATCTTTTTGATTGGTCAGTCATAGGAGGCTTCTAGAGCTAGGTCTAAAATAATCATTCCACTCATTTATAGATCAGAAACAAAAGGCATGACCTCGTTTGTCTAATTCATTTTAAAATCATAAGGATGGATAGAAGATAGAGGATAAACAAAATTGAAAGAAAAAGCCAAGCATCTGGTCTTCCTTTCAATAGAAGAAATAACAATAAACTTCAAATATCTGAACACAGGTCTTGTCTCACTCATAGAAAGATAGAGGAAAGGTAGTGAACAAATAAAACTTGTAAATAAGCAAAACAATTAGGATGCAGGGCTTTTTCTACTCATAGCAAAACAGAGGAAAAATTGCATCTTAAGGAATGCTTCAAATTAGCTACAACAGAGGTTGTACTGAATTGTAACCATTACAAGCTGAAATAATGAATGTAAGGAAGAAAGAGCAGTGATGAAAACTTCAGAAACAATAATACAGGAAGAAAACGGAATTAGACAGTGACAAAGTATAGAATCTCTTGGCACTCTGTTCTATATTTGCTAAAAAAGAATACATTACAAACCCAGCCTCTAAAAGGCTTACCCCCCTCTATTGTGTTACATACATCATTCTTTTAAAAAGAAAAAATGAAACTCTCGGCGTTCCAGGAATCTGAAATGGTTCATTTTCTGGACTCCGCGACTGCCAGATGTGCGAATTACTATTTGGAAGGTTACCGAACACATAAGATTACAAAAAACATTTGACCAGATAATCCAAACTATCGCTATATTTCACCTGCGTAGAGAAGTTGCCCCATAATGCCTGAACCCTTCCCATCTCATCAGCTACAACACTAGAAAATGTATGCCCAAAATCTGTGTCTAATTCAATGACCTCCATGTTCATGGCTCTATGCCAAGGGCAATCAGTTGCAACAATATTCAAGGCAGCTCCTGGGTTTGTGACAATCGACTTACACGATGTAGCTTGCAAGCTCTGATTTAAACCAACAAGATAGACAGCATCACCCCTACGCAAGGCAGGTTCAGGAAGAAGAGTTGTTGCATGCACAGCTACAGCACTAGCTGGACCTGGCGCAGCAGGATCATATGCTACTAATGCATAATTGTGTACAGGATGCAGAAAAACAACCTCAACAGGAATTTCCATCAGGTATGCAGCAAATGCCAACATGACATCTGATACAGAAATGGAAACTGTATTCTTGTCGACAACAACTAATCCCATGGTTGTAGAATGATATACCACAACCCCCGTTCCAAAAAAATGTTGAGCGTGCACACCATCAAGCATGGATGATGGTGGTATATGGACCTCAAACATGACCAGGGTTGGCTCAATGTGTTGCTCAGTAGTTGAAGCATTCATCGTCCCTGCTTCCCCAGGCTCTAAATGATTGTTGGCTAGACCTCCAGGAGCCACAGAATCCACGATGAGCATTTATGTCTCATCGGCAGAAGAAGCCTGTCTCACAAATTTCTCAGTGTCACGCCGAAGCCCTAAACGACATGTTTCATCAAATCCCTTGTGAAGAAGGATCATCTGAAATGTGCCTCGAGGAATGTGTACTGCTTCCCATCCACCATTGCACTCATCCTTGCACCTCTGTAAAAATTCCAATGCCACATTTTATGGAAACCCTAGTAGGATAAGTAATTAACACATTTTCCACCTTGGTTACTGTAATGAAAACAAATGTGCAATAGAATACGTTGCTTTAACCTAGAACATATTTTTCCAAATTAATGTTCGTTGTCCCTCGTCTTGCACTCTAGTGTGGCTATTCAGATCGTGGATGGACAGGCACTCGCAACCCATTCTTGATGAAGAGACTAAGTCCCAATTTTGGCACAACAATGAAATCATCGTCTACCAGTTTGAGACGATATTGGTAAAGGAGAGAAGTTGCCACCCATTTCATCTGCAAATAAGAAAAACCCTTCCCTAGACACACTCTTGGTCCTGCATTGAAAACTGGATATTTATAACTATCTTCCGGTGCAAACAATCCATCCTTGAGCCATCTCTCGGGCATAAATTCCCTACAATCCTTTCCCCATATCTTCTCCATTCTTCCCATGGAATAAATGGCCTTGAGCACGATAGTTCCTTTCTTCAAACGTCTCCCGCCAGGCAATACCAGTCCATTTTCCGCCACCTCTTCGTTCAGAACCTGCTTGCCGGTAACTCCACGTTTTGCACCACTACTAATGAGCACCTGGCGAATGATAACGCCCCCATCATTAAGCGAATGGTAACGTTCACCTGAAAAGATCCCATTTTTGTCGGTGCGAAAAGATTTACAATTACTGCTTGTTGCTTGATATAGTTATAAAGTTCTACATGCAACGGATGATCTAGACAAAAACAATCTATTGTCTTTCCATTATTATGTTTGGAAGATCTCGAGTCCTCATGTCTGCTAAGATGAGAAAGAACATCATAGTCCATTACCTTCAATAACTCTTCCCTACCACAACCTTGCAACACCTATGTTTTTCGCCGAGTCCCGTCTTACAACAAGGGCTTCGTAACCTTCCAACCGGCAGAAAAACGTATGGAGCATTAACAATATAATATGTTACCATCTTCTCTGGATAATTGAGGTCATCAACTGTAGATATGATATTCGATATTTAGATGTGGTTTAAAAACCAAAAATTCCAGCCCTGTCATGTCCATGAGCTGTGACTCTCAGAACAGCATTATAAACGTTTCTTGGTTCTAATCATCCTGCATTATTCACAAACCAAAGAGGATCTCTCCCTGCTAGTTTCAGACTAGAAGAATAATTGGTTTCGCCTGCTGCGACATATTGAAGAAGTCTGTCCACTATATCTTCCTTCATCTCTTGCATTTCTAGAGCAAGATTTGCTTTATCGTTAAACAGAACCACAGATAAAGAATCATTACTAGTAGTTCTACGTCGAGTAGTAATGGATCAAACGATAGCCTCATACACACATCCCAGCCTACAATTGTGTCTAGATGTAAACTTGGCCATTGTTGGTTTTATATCGGGACTGGACATTGAACCAGACTTTTCAACAACAAACATCACATGACGCGGTCAAGTTATGCAGTGTTTTCTAGGAATGCACATGCGAATCAAATTCGTCATCAGACTTGAATTATGGAACCAAAATCATCTTTCTATTTGTTCACATAATGTGGACACCTATGCAACGAGATATAATGTTATCAATGTGTCCACGCAAAAACACCTCTCACTATTTTTTAAGTGCAACCCAGTGTGCCATCATCAATGACATATAAACACCAGCAACAAATGGATAAAGAGGATCCAAGTCACCAACAGGCCGTACTGCAAGAACACGTTCATCGGCTTTCCACCTTCTCGTTTCACCAATCTGAGGGATATTCAAAGATTTACCATGGAACCTCCAATTTCACCTTGATATTGCTACCATCCTGATCGGGGCTTTGCGGCTTACCAGACCCTGGGCTGAGGTCTGCAAGGAAACTGCTCGTCAAACACACAACCTGATGGGAGGATGAATTCTTAGGGTTAGAACCGAGATCAGTTGAAGGTGAAGAATTAATTTTGAGAAATTTCTAGTGGGGAAGATTTGAGAAGAGTAGCATGGTAAGGCATGGGATAAGAACAATCTGTCTCTTCTTTTTCACACCATTAAGCAATAAATAAAATGATCTCTATTCATACGTATTCAGCGTCTCGATCTCTACAGGATGCCTAACAATCGAATTTCCACCAGCATCAACTCTTGATTCTAAAACCAAGAGGCTTGAATCATCCCATCCATCTGCCTACATTTCATCTTCAACCCTCCTTAACTTGATACGAGAGATAAATGGATCATAAGTCTCAGAAGTTCTGACCAAACAAATATGCTTTGCTCAAACAACATATCCACTATGTCCATATAATCAGTTACCCATGTTATATTGTTTTCCCAGAACTGGTCTGTCCATATGCAAGAACCGTAGCACTTGGGCAGTGTTAAATTATGTACCAAGGAAAGTGTTTCTCTTCCCTAGGCCCTAAGGGGGAGAAATTGTCGAATATGGGTCTTAGTCAAATTAATTTGTGAGATGCAAATTAAAAGATAACTTTATGATTAAAGTGAGGGTGAG
>JZKD02S0349769.1:281834-303593 GCA_000966675.3 Picea glauca
GGTTTTTTACCATCATATTCTCCAATATAGAAGACATATATCGTGTATTTGAAAATGGACCATACTTCTTCAACTCAACAGGGCTCTATTTCTATCCTTGGATGAAGCACTTCAATCCTGGGAAGAAATACTTCACCACCACCCCTATTTGGATCTTCATGTACTCGCTCTTGAATGAATTCTAGGATGAGGAAATTATGTAGGTGTTTGGAAATACCCTATATCCTTTGTAAATATCTATGAGGTCACCAATAAGGGCCTCTACACCTCCTATGCTCACATATGTGTTTACATGAACCTCTCAAAATCCCTATCAGAATCCATCAGTCTCTCCTATCAAGACATTGAATGGGTCCAAACCATATACTATAAGCACATACCCTTTCATCATCGTCAATGACATTAGCACAACCACATCTTTAGAGACTATCCCTTGAATGCCTAGACAAACTTGACTCATTCCACTCCCTCAAGAGAATTTGAGGGTTTTGAACAAGTTTCATCCAAGAGAAGATCCTGAAGGAATCTAGTTGCTTACTACCCCAACAAAAATGTCAAAACAAGCAATGCCTTCGAAACCCTCTCCCACAATTCCGAAGATTGAGACAACAATTCTCACTCGAAAGAACACATAAAGGTGGGTTGAAAGGATAACGATGCACCACATGACAATGCTAAGCGATGCAAAACCATGTATCCCAATACTTTGGATCTGGAAGACAAAGAGGAAGAGATGTAGGAGGATTTTCCAAAGCAAATTGATTCATAAGATGGAAATGAGATGGATCTCGATGACCTATAACTTCAATCCATAATAGCCACTTGTGAATGAGATGACCTAGGCTCCATTCCAGAATAGCAGGTGTTGTTCCTGAGTTTATACTTTAAGGCTCTAAAGTATATCATCGAGGCATCCGAAAAGATAAAGAGAAATAAGGGGAAAGAATCAATTGCGAAAGGTAAATCATAGTTGGTTTCTCAATTGTCTCTGTCTAGCTTCCCATTGTTCTTGGATGTTGATATCTCTCTCGATAATTGCCCATGAGCGTTCTAATTTGACCCGGGTAGTTGTTGTTTGTAGGATAGTATTAAATACATTCAAAGCAATGCTAGTTTGATCTTGAAGGCCAGGTTCTATGTTAGGCTATCTATTATTTGGGACAGTCATGGGGAGTAAAATTTTATTGAATTATAAAATGTTTGAAGATTTGTTGCTTCAATTTCGAGGGATAAAATAGAAAAGGAATTTTGGAACTCAAAATAATAACACAATAACAGTAGAGGTTGTTTCATGTACTTGAAGTAATTTGAGAATAGTAAAATAATAATAAAAGTAACGCTACCGAAAAATATGAGGCTTTAATCATGAAAGAATCTCATGTCTTAACAGAAGAAGGAGAGAAAAACGATATTTCTAATGAAATATAAATATAACCATCCAAATGACCTACAGGTCTTGAAACTGATGATAGTAATCATAGAGGAAAAATTGTAAATGATTAGATAATCAAATAAATTCAAACTACAATAGAAGTTTTAGTTAAACTATAGTTGATCATTCATTAGAAAGACATGAAAAGAAAGATGTTGAAAGATATTGAAAATAGAGTAAAGGAACACACAGCTTCAAGTTGACAGAATTCAGAATCTCTTCTGCATTATCTATATCACTGTAAATCAGAAAACTTCTAATACAGTCGGCTCCCCAAAAAACAAAAAGCCTCTTCTTAGTCTTGTGAAATTATATTTATACATGATCACCAAAACTTTGTTCTGTTGGTGATTAACTAACTTCCAAAGACTAATGGTTACATGAATGTGAAATACTGAACCGTTTATATTTCTATATTTATATTCTTTGATTAATTTCGATGATGAAATTATCCAAACAGTATTTCATGTCTTCATTGATGAACTTCCTTCTTTTGTTTTAAGACAGCGAATACATTTATCCCAGAAACTGCACCAAAACTCTGGGATCTTCTAGAATATCTTTCGCTTCAAATACGAAGAACTTTCTCTGTAGTTCAGGTAGACGGTCTTCGATTATATTTCTTGTGAACTTAATAGTTTGTAACTTTAAGTTCGGCATCACTATCCATTTGTTAATTTGAGTGACATTGATTACCTTTATTTGTGGGATCTCTACCTGAATTTCTTCCAGATCCTCCTTGAATCTTAACTAATGCTTACCAATGTTAATTTCTCCTAACAACCTTGGACAGTTGTTTCTTCCAATGTTCAATGAAGCTTTCTCTAAAAGGTCGAAAATTCCTTGACAGTCTCCATTAACCTCTCTGGTTATTCTCTTGTTTTCTATGAGGTTTTCCTTCCATACCTTGAGTATTATATCACCTTTAATTTTCTCTGAAACAGATAGCTTTTGAGTCTCTCCGACCTCCTCTTTTGTTGAAAGAGACACTTCTTTTTGAAAAGTTGTTCTGGCTACTTTCACTTCTCTCTCTTTCAGGAGAATACTCTCCAAGGATTTACTTGTTTCCTGAAAGTAATTCTGAATAAATTCCAGCTTAAAGAACACTCCATGTTGCTCTTTTTTTATCTTTGTATGTATTTCCAACACCTGGGCTTGGAAGATTTCAAGCTCTACCACTTGATTTTGAATGGAATTAATCTTATTTTGTAATTGTCTATTCATTTCTTCTTGTTGTAGGACTTGTGCTTGACTGACCTGTATCTTCAGGTTTGCTTCATCTAAGCTTGCTTTCAGTTTTTGAATCTCTTGAATGTCATTGAATATGGATCATTCTAGACCCTTGTTTATCTCTCGACTGATACTTCTTTCAATCTCCTTTAATTGACTTTGTAGCTGAGCTATCATCTGATCTTTCTACTAAAACATAGTTCTCAAATTACCCACAAAGTATAAATTTGTCGATGCTAAGTCTCTCGTTGTGCCTGCTATTTCTATAGAGAATTCCCCCTCTTAAATTTTTTGTCCATCTACGATGATCTTGTGTTTTTTTATCATCATGTCTCCTCTTAGATGCATTTTGTTTTTCAGGATAGCCTTTCTCTTTTTACTGAAAAAATAATCGGATGAAGGAATTTCGTCTCTAGAAATATGTTCGAGATCACTAACATATAGAGCTCCCTCTTGGGGGTTTCCATAGGTAGACTGCAAAGGGGTCAGAGAAGTAATAGGACTTCCAAGCTCCATTGATGATGTTCCTCCTACTTTTTTGGGAAAATCCTCAGGGATTTCTGGGGATGTTTCCAACTCCTTATCTTTCCTTAACTCTGATTTCTCTGTCTGAGGAACTTATGTTTCTTGTGAAGGCATTTCAATATCCTTCACATTTCCCTTTGCAGTTGTTGTATCCTGTAACTCTATTTCAAAACCTGGGAGGGGCCCTTCCTGCTCTCGATGGGGTGTCGTGGATTCACCCTACAAAATCTTTGGCAAACAACTTCGCATGTGACTTTGGAAGGACATGAAACCAGTTTATAAGTTAGGTGATAAGGCTCGTACCCTGTTCAATACCTCCTCATAGGCATTAACCTCTTTGAATATATCATCATAAACAGACTTTTCATGTTCATAAGCTTTCATATTGCAGTGCATCAGGTGTTTGTTCACTACTTGATAAGGGACATGCTTTTTGTGCTCAATATCTACCAGTTTTATTTCTTTGAGCGCTTCTGCTTCCACCTTAGAATGGCCCAAGTTTAGTAATGAAAATTTCTCGATATACACAAGGAAGATTGGCCAAGATTTCTTGTGAGCTGCCTTTAGCTCTATTATGATGTCGCCATTCACTATTTGATGTGCTACCTCCCTCAATACTAGTCTATCTGGGAGAAATTTTGGAAGTGCATGAGGGCGGATTGAGCACCCATAAACCCTAATGTAAGAGAATTTGTCATCAATGAACCAGTCGGATATTGCTTTGAGGTTTTCTGAGACTATCTCAGAAATGCGAGGGGGTTCATAGCTATAAAACATTTTATGCATTGGAATTACTATGAAATGACAAATTTCGTAAAACGCATTCTTAGCATTTTCTTCCCATAGCACAAAGTGATACTCATGAATGGGTTCGGGGCAGGTTATGTTCCAAATCCAATTCATCAAGGGAAATGGAGTTACAAAGCAGATTGCATCCATGATGTATGCTGACATGTAAAAGGCCACTGGCTAACCTTTATATCTTGCAACTCTGTAATTTAAAACCTTTTGGGATAGGTTATTAGACAAAATATTGCTCCAGTTAAAAGTGTATCCTTCTGATGCTTCTTCTAAAAAGGGCACCCATTCTGCGGGGAAATGGTAGGGATTATTTTTCCCGAAGAGTCTACACAGCATAATGGCTACATAGACCATGTACTCGTTCAAAGATGTTGTGGCATAAATTCCATGGGTATCGGCCCTAAATTTTGATGGGCATCTCCACCATTCTTTGATTAAATCGGGATAAGTTTGGTTTGTCTTAGTACACTCCTTCCTTTGAAATTCAAATGTAAATTCGGCATTATAAATGTACTTAGGATTTGGTGAGAGTTTGTACATTACTTGTATATTCTCTAGCTTGAATGAGCCGACAATGACCGCTTGATCGTTTAAAATGATTCTTGTCGGGATATCAACCTTCTCCAAGGCCCAATTGATCATGTCATTGTATGCCATGAGCTGAGGGAATGCTGTGATCTTATGAAGCTCTAATTCTTCTATATCCCGAAGGAGATTCTTGGAATCAGCAAGAGAATTTTTGATTTTGTAATCCAAGAGTTCATAGATTTCTCTTCAGGATTTAATTGAGTCGATGGTGTGTGGCGTAGTGTCGGATATGATATATCCTTCTGGGTTACGCATCTCCTATGTATCTTCACTCTTCTTCGGTGCTTTCTTTGGCACCATAGCTCTATGTTAGATGGAAAACCTATCACAAAAAAGAAGCGTACGAGCTTGGCCGACTATGAATTACCTTTGAAAGACAAAACAAGCTTAGGTTTTGGAACACAGACTTTTAATTCGCCTTAAACTCGTTTTATGAAGAAAACACTAATGCAGCTGACCTGTAATTAATTACATTTAATGAAAAAAACAATTATGATATACGCATTAGTGTCATAGCATTTATCAGTTATTTGTTTATTAATATGGTCGTATTTTGGCGCTTTTGAATTCAAAATTCAGAAGATTTCATTCAACGGAAACCGAAACACAAACAAACCTAAGAAGTTTGATTGTCATTAATCATGCTTCCAAAACAGAGTTAATTCATTCTAAACACAGATTATGAGTCGAGACTTCGCATTTCGGCATTTCGGGGATCATGTTGACAAGATGTATGTTATCAATGAACCCCGAATCCCGAAATTGAAATAAGATTAACTTAATCTTTAATAATTAATAACTTCCATTTTTTGGGAAATTAGGGATCAAGATTCTGCAATTAGATATGTATTAAAACATATGTTCTGAGTAAACCCCGAATCCCGAAATTGTTTTAAAAGTTAGTCTTAACTCCTTTAGGTTTTAAGTTTATCGTGATTAACAATAACTTTACAGAATGCGCGTCAGGACTTTTAAAACACTTTTGTTTTTTTTCCGTTGATTATTTAAAGAATAAAGCTTGTCAGATTTCAGTATCTGGATTTTGGAAATGATAGCGAGGGTTATGCTTTATGAAAAGCCGAAACCCAAAAAAGGAAAGTTTTAATCTTAGAGATAAAAACTTTAAAAACTGTTTCAACATAGGCTCTAATTGGGGACCTTGTCTCCTTGTGGGATGAGGAGAAAGAGTATACTTAGTGCCTTTATTGGGTAAATGGAGTCAAAGGCTTCTTTCTGTGGAAATTTCTTAGGAAGGGGACATAGAGGGAAAAAGAGATTTCATCTTTACTTCTGAAAAAAATTTCAAAACTCCCATGCATTCTAAACTCAGCTGCAGACCCATTCATGATCTTCTCCTTCTCTCTACTGAATTTAGGTCCACTTTAAGATGATCAAAACAATCCTAGGAAATCCAACAGATCTTGTGGATTTTTTCTTGCATCAAACGAAGTAAATTTCATGTTTTTAATCGGGGAGCCCTGTCTGAACTTGGGATGCAAATCCGATTTCAAAAAGGCTAGTAATCAGAGTAGAGTGAAATTTACGTATCACAGCCTTATAGATACCTCAGATATTGTTTCACTGCCAGCGAGCCTGTTCAGTACCCCGGTGAATTTATCTATCCCTTTTTACTGAATTTCCTTTCACCACTTCGAATCATAATTATGCATTTGAATGTTGAGACGAGGGCAATCATTTATGAATTTCCTTTCATCGTCTTCTTGGACTAGATGGGGGCAATCAAATATGAATTTCCTTTCACCATCTGTCTTATATTTTACTTTTTTGAACACGAAGTGGGGGAAAACAGTGGTACTAAGTATACCAAGGATGATACCTGTGTAAAATTTGCAATGGAGGTTTGTCAACTTGCTTTGATTACCCTGGACCAACCTTTTCCTAACTTTCAAAGCACCTTAGCTCGCAGGGAAAATGGGAAAGATTACTTCCAGGGGCCTTCCTTCGAGCAAGCCTCAATCCTTAGAAACTATTAAGAAACCTAGGAGATTCAAGATCAGCCTACGCATAACTTTGTTTAGTCGGAGAGTGAGGATTTATGAGGACTGGCTTACCTTTTAAGATTTGTTTTCTAGCTTCCAAAGCTAAGACGTAATCTCTTCTTCCTCTGTGGGAAACCCGAAAAGATGCTTGGTTTTTTAAGAAGGAAAAACTGAGGGTAGAAAGGGGCGACAGAGAAAGACCTGGAAATCGGAAAATAGGGGTCATGGATTAAACCCAACTCTTGGAACCCTTTCTCGGAGACGCTTTACTCTCTCTGTTTATTTTGATTACCTCTTATCTTTATCTAGGTGCAACTCTTAGGACCCAGAGTAAGAACTCATTCTTTTAGTGACATATCACACTTACAAGACCATCCCCGTACTTTAGAGACCTTCATTTGAAAAATAGACTTCTCTGGAATTCGCACCTTTTCCTTACCATTTTTGTTCTCTTTTGAAATAACGGAAAATCTTTTCTATCACCTGTTTTCGGTGAATTTATCTTCTGATATATGGCCGTCTATTTGATCCTTTCACTTGTTTGAGCTGCAATCCGAGATCCTGTAAGGGAACAATATGAAGAGTATCAGGGATTTAAAAGAATTGAATGCATTGAAAATTTTGTATCTCTACTTCTAGAAAAAACATTGACCTATTTTATTTTTGACGAAAGTAGACTTACCAAAACAAATTATGAAATAAAAAAGAAAACACAAACCGGTATATACAGTGGGAATTTTGGAAACCAATTATTCCATATAGTGTTTTAAATAATTTATGTTGATAGGGGTGTTGAGGATTTTACCGTCCAAATTCTCTAACAGAAACAAATTTTTTCCTTCAGAAGTTGTAACCTTGAACGGTCCATACCATATGTGATCGAATTTACCATGTTTTTCTGAGTCCTCCTTCCTAGCATCCCATTTTAAAACCAAATCTCCAGGGAGAAATTCTCTGTCTTTGGCCTTATGATTGAATAGCACTTTCATGTTGTCCTGGTATTTCTACAACCTTTCGTCTACTTCGGCCCTGTGTTGTTGGACTTCAATCAGCTGGTTTATTCTTCTTGTGACATGATTTGGTTCTTCTTTCTCATCTTTCCAAAGTTTCATTACAAGAAACTCTAGATTTATAGGTAATACTACGTCAGTCCCGTACACCATTTGGAAAGGAGAAGTGTCGATAGACTTTTTCGTGCCTATCCAATTTGCCCACAAAGCATATTTCAAAATCACATGCCAAGATTTCTTGTTTTTTCTCAACACTTTCTTAATTATATTGATTAGGATCTTGTTTGAAGACTCAGCCAGCCCATTTCCTTGGGGGTAATATGTCGTGGAATGACCAAGCACGATATTGTACTTTTGGCAAAAACTGACCATAGCCATAGATTTAAAGGCCTGGGTGTTATCTGTGACTATCTTTCGATGGCAGCCGAATCTAGACAAAATGTTCTCTTCTAAGAAATCTATTACCGCCAAATTCGTAGCCCTTCTAGTTGGAATAGCCTCCACCCATTTAGTGAAGTAATCTGTAGCAGTTAGGATCCATTTATGTTGAGTGCTAGAATGAAGATTAATTTCGCCTATGAAATCTAATCCCCATTGTTGAAAAGGGGCTTCCGTTTTGACCAGAACCAATGACATTATTGGGAGTTTATGCTTGCCTGCGAACAATTGGCAAGGGTTGCAAGCTTGGACCATGGCATTGACGTCTGAGAAAATTTTGGGCCAATAATATCCTACCCTCAGGATCTTATAAGTCATTGCCCTCCAGGCATGATGTCCTCCACACACTCCTTCATGAAATTGGCTTATGACCTTCTCTATTTCTTATTCAACCAAACAAACCAACAGGAAGCCAAGTAGGTCCTTCCAATACAATTATCTTTCGGATATACAATATTTGACCACATCCAGCTTCAGCGTTCTGGCCTTAGATGGGGGTAAGTCACTCGAGCACTTCAAGGTCAACAGGTAGGACACTATGTCTTTGTACCAATCTGATGAAGTAAACTTCTCTTCAATTTTGATTTCAGTTATTTGTTCATCGAGCTCGTTCATGTCCACACACTCTTCACCTCCCTGTAGACCATTTATTCTGAGAGCTCTGAAATTTGATTCAGCTAAGAGTTTAGCCAAACCTTGTCCCTTTACTAGTCTCGTTGGTTTTATCTTCAAGTCGAATTCTTGAATTTTGGCAAGCCACCGTCCTCTTTTGCCATCACTATCAGACTGAACCAAAATGTCTTTTACAGAGCTGGTGGGTACGTACGCAATTACCTTGGAATGCAACACATAGGTTCTGAAAGCCTTTAACACCTTCACCATATCATATGCTTGTTTTTCCATTATATCATATATGAGTTCAGCGTCTCTAAGAATTTTGCTAAAAAAGGCTATCAGTTGCTCGAAACCTTTTTCATTTTTCTGGAGGAGTACCGCAGCAAGTGTGTGTTCAGAGGCGAATGAGAAAATAAGAAAATCCTCTAGGTAATCAGGGCTTGCTAGTATGGGTGCCTCACTTATAACCTTCTTGATGTGTGCAAATGATGCTTTGGCTTCTACTGTCCATTTCACTTCATTGTTTTTCTTTAGCATATCTGTGATCAATTTCACGATTTCAGCAAAGTTTGGAATATATCTCCTCAAAAAAAATATTTTTCTTAAGAATGACTGAATCTCTTTTACATTCCTAGGGATATTTATTATGCCTATAGCTTCAACTCTTTTAGGATCAATTTTAATTCCATCTCGAGACACAATATGGCCCAAGAGTTTACCTTCCTGCATAGCAAAGTGAGACTTTTTGGGGTTTAAAGCAAACCAAACCTGCAACATTTCTCAAACGTCTTCTTGAGATGTATCAGATGATCTTCATCAGATTTAGAAAAAATGGTTATATCATCAAGATAGATAACCACAAATTTGTCCCTTTCGCCAATGAAAGAGATATCCATAGCATGTTGGAAAGTAGCACATGCATTCATTAAACCAAAAGGCATCTTGTCATACATAAATGTACCCCAAGGGGTGGTGAAGGTTGTTTTTTCTTTATTGTGTTCACTAACAGTAATTTGATTGTACCCGAAAAACCCATCGATCATCGACATCCTATTTGCCCCAACTACTTTTTCTAAAATGTGATCCATTTTGGGTAGGGGGTAATTGTCTTTGAGGGGGGACTTATTTAGATTTATGAAATCAACACACAGTTTAATTTCCCCGTTTTTCTTTCTAACCGGGACCAGGTTTGCTACCCAATTGGAGTATCTCAGTGGTACGATTATTTTTGCATCCAAGGGCTTTTTGACTTCCCTTTCGACAATGGGCAATAAAATAGGATTGATTTGTCTAAGTTTTTGTCTGAAGGGTTTGACACTAGGCTTCAGGGGTATCTTATGTTCAATCACAGTGGTGTCATAGGTTCTCAACTCTTCATATGACCAAGTGAAAACGTCCTTGTACTTTCTAAGAAACTCCATGTATTTACTTTTGGTTTCTGGGGACAGATGTTTGGATAGTTTCACCAACCGAGGGTTTTCTTTAGTACCTATGTCACAATCCTCAACCTCTTTAGATTGAGGCTGTAGAGTGGATCTTGAAGGGATATCATCTTGATTGAATAATCTTTCCAAGGGAATCAGGCCCTTGGGGATCTAGTTATTTTTAAGAATGAGCATTTAGTGATTCATGATTTTATCGTGGAAATCTTGAGGATACTCCCCTTCCTGCATGATCCAAATAGGATCATTTTGGTTTTCTTGGTCAACGTGCATTTCGGCAAACTCATCTATTGATTCTAAAAATTTGCGAAGTTGTTCATCATCCTCAAAGACTTGCCAATGCTGTATGTTATTCGGTATAGAAGGTCAGTGCCTCATTTGTATGTGGTACTTTAGTTTAAACGCAGTGGGAGGTGTGAAAGTTAAGGCTTCTTTGGTTAACACATCAGCCTGTTGGTTTTCAGCTCTTGGAATGAAATGAACCTTGACAGAGGAGAAGAAATTGTCGATCTGATCCCAAACGCAATTCCTATAGGACCCCAACCTAGGATGTTTGGCCTGGTACTATCGGTTTACCTATTTTATGATTAGCTCGACGTCACCAAAGACTTCGAGGTTTTTTATTTTCATTCTCCTAGCGTCTTCTAACCCTGACACTAAGGCTTCATACTCACATACATTATTTGTGTGGTCCTCATTCCACTGTAGTATGTAGGAGAAGGGAATTATGAATTGATTATCGGGAGCCACAAGGAGTGCCCTAGCTCCAGCTCCAAAGTAAGATGAAGCACCATCAAAAAACATCTTCCACACACTAGAGCTATATACATTTTTTTTAATTTTTAATTTTTTTGTTTTTTCTTCTGTACAATTTTCGTCTATACCGACCTCAATATCATCATCAATGGATAAAATACAACTACCTAAATCTTGATTAACAATATATATAGGGTGTTTATTTGGGTTATGTGGATCACCTACCATGAATGCCAACCTAGTTTCTCTATATAAGTGTGTGTATTGTCCTCCAAAAGCTGGAATCGTAGCATATGTCATGTCAAGATGGAGAGATCCTCCAAGCTTGGCATCTCATGACCTAGATAACAACATACCATATTTTGGAGGGATATTGGCGACCACTACGTCCATAAGAATTCTTTTTGCGGGTATTTGTGCCAGATTTACCACCAAGTCTTTAATCATGCCAATGCATTTGACTTTTCTTGAATCAAATGATTATAAATCTCCATAAGGCCTAGTGATTTCAAGACCTAATTTATTCATAATGGCTTTAGGCATCACATTGTGGGATGCTCCAGAATCAAGCATGCAGTTATGGAGTAATTGGTCGAACAAGGTTAACGTAATATAGAAGGGGGCAATAGTGTCTTTCACACCTTTGACATGTGGACCAAAAACTATGTTTGGCTTGTCATCTTCTAAGTTGATGACATTGGCTTGGCTTTCGTCTTCTGAAAAGCTAATCATCTTGGCAATTTGTTTTCTGTATATGGGATTTTTAGCCAGTTCAACAAGTGGGATAGGGATTTTGATTTTGTTTATTTCATTTTCCAGACTAAAATTTCCCAGGGCCTTGTCGCTCTCTATGTTTGGGGCCTCCATTCCTTTCTTTTCATCTTTTCTTTGTGGTGCGGATTTGGTTTCACTCACAAGGACCTGTGTTTTCACGGCAAGTGTTCCTACTGAATTTGACTTGACAAGTTGTGTGTCAGCGGTGTGGGTTTTTGCAGTCTGTTTCTCAGCAACCTTTGGAGCCGCTTCATTAGTTTCACCCCTAGGAAAGATTTTTTTTGTTGGGGCAGTTGGAAGACTCTTGTTCCTAGGTCTTAAATTGTATTTCTCATGTAGTTTAGCTATAATATCATCTGTGATACCCTGATAGGTCAAATCTTAAGAAGTATCATTTCTAACATCGTCTTCCGATATAATTTCTTTATTTAAAGATTTTTCGTAATCTTGTCTTGATAAATAGGGTGATTTACTATCATCGCCAAGATTATTTATATCCTCATCTAACTCTTCAAAATATTCTAGGTCTTACTCTCCAATGAAGTTTTCACTTTTGAAGGGGGTTGGGATTTTTTGATCCTCATTCTTGGTTGTTTTCTGTGGGGCCTGAGGATCAGGATTCCTTCTAAAATCTTTCCTAGGAAAATTATCCCTTTTTGATTTATCTAGTTCCATTTTTGAGATCTTATTTGACAGTTCTCTAATTACCGTAGCCATTTTGTTTATTTTATCTCCCGAGGATTTTCCCGATCCTGAGGATCCACCTTGTTCTTTGAATTTCCTACTTTCTTTGTTCCCAGTTTCTATTTTTTATTTTAACTTCCTTGATGCCATCATGTTCGATTCGATTTCTAGGGAATCATCTTTCATTTTCATGAGATCTGTTGATCTCCTTTCTCTCAATAATAGAGAGAAATCAGGATCAGAGGCTCCAGCGAAAGTCACATTTGTTGTGGGTTGAGAAGGTTTGACCTTGACCGGGATTTTATTATACAAATTGTTAAACCTTTGCATGAACTCGAGAACTGATTCTGAGTTTTCCTTTCTAAGGGCTCCAAATTCAGTTAGGTAATAGAAGTGGTCTCTCCTTTCCCCCCATTGTCTGATAAAAGCGTTTTCAAGTTCTTCGTAAGATCTTAGAGATCCTGGAGCTAAGGCTCAAAACCAGGTCCTCACCTGTCCTTCGAAATTCTGAACGAGGAGTCTAGAATAGACATCTTCGTGTTCGATTCCAAGGATGTTGGCAAAATGGTCAAAGAAATTTATGTGTTCTTGAGCATTTAAATATCCTTCCCCTGTAAATTTGGGAAGGCTTTTCATATAATTTTCGAAAAGGTTGTGTAGGGGAACTGGGAGGAAAAGGGGGGCATATCTGGTAGCTACCTTAGAAAAGATTCCAGGAAGCGGTGCTTGGCCGCCTGCTGGTCCTCCTGGGGCACTGCCTCCAGCTCCTGCACCTCTGTGTGTAGCCATTGATGGATTTGAGGCTGAAGCTCAGAGTGTGTGAGGAGAAGGCTCATGGAAGTTTGGGGTATATAATTCAGGAAAAGAGAACATATTGTTTGAAGGGGGAAGTGAGACGGATCTCTCAAGTGTTTCTTTAACGTTCAACTGTGTAAAATCAGGAAGACAAATAGTATGTATGGGTGAAATGATTTGTTTAAGGGATCTTCATGATTTTAAAATCTTTTCTGGATCAGAGACTGGCGAGGTCTACTTGTCGTCTGGGTTCTTTATGGTGTTCTTTCGGCTAAAATCCAGTTTACTTATTGTGGAGTCGCCAAGTGAAAAATGAAGGTAGCCTTAGAAGGTTTTTCTATATGTGTTCACTATCAAAGAAAGAAAGTGTCAATGTCGTTCTTCCCAGGGAAAATTTTTGTTTCTTCGTTCATCGGCAACGGCGCCAAAAAGATGTTGTTCCTGAGTTTATACTTTAAGGCTCTAAAGTATACCATCAAGGCATCCGAAAAGATAAAGAGAAATAAGGGGTAAGAATCAATTGCGAGAGGTAAATCAGAGTTAGTTTCTCAATTGTCTCTGTCTAACTTCCCATTGTTCTTGGATGCTGATATCTCTCTCGATAACTGCCCATGAGCATTCTAATTCAACCAGGGTAGTTGTTATTTACAGGATAGTATTAAATAAGTTCAAAGCAATGCTAGTTTGATCTTGAAGGACAGGTTCTATGTTAGGTTGTCTATTATTTGGGACAATCATGGGGAGTAAAATTTTATTGAATTATAAAATGTTTAAAGATTTGTTGCTTCAGTTTTGAGGGATGAAATAGAAAAGGAATTTTGGAACTCAAAATAATAACACAATAATAGTAGAGGTCATTTCCTGTACTTGAAGTAATTTGAGAATAGTAAAATAATAATAAAAGTAACGTTGCCAAAAAATATGGGGCTTTAATCATGAAAGAATCTCATATCTTAACAGAAGAAGGAGAGAAAAACGGGATTTCTAATGATATATAAATATAACCATCCAAATGACCTACAAGTCTTGAAACTGTTGATAGCAATCACAAAGGAAAAACTGTAAATGATTAGATAATCAAATAAATTCAAACTACAATAGAAGTTTGAGTTAAACTATAGTTGATCATTCATTAGAAAGACATGAAAAGAAAGATGTTGAAAGATATTGAAAACAGAGTAAAGGAACACATAGCTTCAAGTTGATAGAATTCAGAATCTCTTCTGCATTATCTGTATCACTGTAAATCGGAAAACTTCTAATACAATCGGCTTCCCAAAAAACAAAAAGTCTCTTATTAGTCTTGTGAAATTATATTTATACATGATCACCAAAAAAAAAATTTGTTGGTGATTAACTAACTTCCAAAGACTAATGGATACATGAATGTGAAATATTGAACCATTTATATTTCTATCTTTATCTTCTTTGATTAATTTCGATGATGAAATTATCCAAACAGTATTTCATGTCTTCGTTGATGAACTTCCTTCTTCTGTTTTAAGACAGCAAATACATTTTCCCAGAAATTACACCAAAACTCTGGGAGCTTCTGGAATATCTTTCACCTCAAATAGGAAGAACTTTCTCTGTAGTTCAGGTAGACGGTCTTCGATTTTCTTTCTTGTGAACTTAATAGTTTGTAACTTTAAGTTTGGAATCACCATCCATTTGTTAATTTGAGTGAAATTGATTACCTTTGTTTGTGGGATCTCTACCTGAATTTCTTCCAGATCCTCCTTGAATCTTAATTGATGCTTACCAATGTTAATTTCTCCTAACAACCTTGGACAATTGTTTCTTCCAATGTTCAATGAAGCTTTCTCTAAAAGGTCAAAAATTCCTTGACGGTCGTCATTAACCTCTTTGGTTATTCTCTTGTTTTCTGCGAGGTTTGCCTCCCATAACTTGAGTATTATATCACCTTTAATCTTCTCTGAAACAGATAGATTTTGAGTCTCTCTGACCTCCTCTTTTGTTGAAAGAGCCACTACTTTTTGAAAAGTTGTTCTGGCTACTTTCACTTCTCTCTCTTTCAGGAGAATACTCTCCAAGGATTTACTTATTTCCTGAAAGTAATTCTGAATAAATTCCAGCTTAAAGAACACTCCATGTTGCTCTTTTTCTATCTTTGTATGTATTTCCAACACCTGGGCTTGGAAGATTTCAATCTCTACCACTTGATTTTGAATGGAATTAATATTGTTTTGTAATTTTCTATTCATTTCTTCTTGTTGTAGGACCTGTGCTTGGCTAACCTGTATCTTCAGGTTTGCTTCATCTAAGCTTGCTTTCAGTTTTGAATCTCTTGAATGTCATTGAATATGACTCGTTCTAGACCCTTGTTTATCTCCCGACTGATACTTCTTTTAATCTCCTTTAATTGACTTTGTAGCTGAGCTATCATCTGATCTTTCTGCTGCAACATAGTTCTCAAATTACCCACAGAGTATAAATTTGCTAATGCTAAGGCTCCCATTGTGCCTACTATTTCTGTAGTGAATCCCCCCTCTTCAAGTTTTTGTCCATCTACGATGATATTGTGTTTTTTTATCATCATGTCTCCTCTTAGATGCATTTCATGTTTCAAGATAGCCTTTCTCTTTTTGCTGAAAAAATAATCGGATGAAGGAATTCTGTCTCTCGAAATAGGTTCGAGATCACTAACATATAGAGCTCCCTCTTGGGGGTTTCCATAGGTAGACTGCAAAGGGGTTAGAGAAGTAATAGGAATTCCAAGATCCGTTGATGTTGTTCCTCCTACTTTTTTGGTAAAATCCTCAGGGATTTCTGGGGATGTTTCCAACTCCTTATCTTTCCTTGACTCCAATTTCTCTGTCTAAGGAACTTCTGTTTATTGTGAAGGAATTTCAATCTCCTTCATATTTCCCTTTACAGTTGTTGTATCCTGTAACTCTGTTTCAAAACCTGGGGGAGGCCCTTCCTCCTCTGGAGGGGGGTTTGTGGATTCACCCTGCAAAATATTTGGCAAACAATTTCGCCTGTGACTTTGGAAGGACATGAAACCAGTCTGTAAGTCGGGTTATAAGGCCCATACCTTGTTCAATACCTCCTCATAGGCTTTAACCTCTTTGAATATATTATCATAAACAGACTTTTCGTGTTCATAAGATTTCATATTGTAGTGCATCAGGTGTTTGTTCACTACTTGATAAGGGTCATGCTTTTTGTGCTCAATATCTACCAGTTTTATTTCTTCGAGCACTTCTTCTTCCACCTTGGAATCGCCCAAGTTTAGTAATGAAAATTTCCCAATATACACAAGGAAGATTGGCCAGGATTTCTTTTGATCCACCTTTAGCTCTATTCTAATGCCGCCTTTCATTATTTGGTGTGCTACCTCCCTCAATACCAATCTGTCTGGGAGAAATTTTGGAATCACATGAGGGAGGATTGAGCACCCATAAACCCTAATGTAAGAGAAGTTTTCATCAATGAACCAGTTGTTTATTGCTTTGAGGTTTTCTGAGACTGTCTCAGAAATGCGAGGGGGTTCACAGCCATAAAACATTTTATGCATTGGAATTACTATGAAATGACAAATTTCGTAAAACGAATTCTTAGCATTTTCTTCCCATAGCATAGAGTGATACTCGTGAATGGGTTCAGGGCAGGTTATGTTCCAACTCCAATTCATCAAGGGAAATGGAGTTACAAAGAAGATTGCATCCATGATGTACGTTGACATGTAAAAGGCCATTGGCTGACCTTTAGATCTTGCAACTCTGTAATTTGAAACCTCTTGGGCTAGGTTATCAGACAAAATCTTTCTCTAGTTAAAAGTGTATCCTTTTGATGCTTCTTCTAAAAAGGGCACCCATTCTGCGAGGAAATGGTAGGGATTCTTTTCCCCAAAGAGTCTACACAGCATAATGGCTACATAGACCATGTACTCGTTCAAAGATGCTATGGCATAAATTCCATGGGTATCGGCCCTAAATTTCGATGGACATCTCCACCATTCTTTGATTAAATCGGGATAAGTTCAGTCTGCCTCAGTACACTCCTTCCTTTGAAATTCATCTATAAATCCGGCATTATAAATGTACTTAAGATTTTGTGAGAGTTTGTACATTACTTGTATATGCTCTGGCCTAAATGAGCCGACAACGACCGCTTGATCGTTTAAAATGATTCTTGTTGGGATATCAACCTTCTCCAAGGCCCAATTGATCATGTCGTTGTATGTCATGAGTCGAGGGTGTTCTACGATCTTATGAAGCTCTGATTCTGCTATATCCCGAAGGTGATTCTTGGAATCAGCAAGAGAATTTTTGATTTCATAATCCAAGAGTTCATAGATTTCTCTCCAGGATTTAATTGAGTCGATGGCGTGTGGCATAGTGTCGGATATGATATCTCCTTCTGGGTTACGCATCTCCTTTGTATCTTCACTCTTCTTCGATGCTTTCTTTGGCACCATATCTGTATGTTAGATGGAAAACCTGCCACAGAAAAGAAGCGTATGAGCTTTGCCGACTGCAAATTACCTTTGAAAGACAGAACAAGCATAGGTTTTGGAACACAGACTTTTAATTCACCTTAAATTCATTTTATGATGAAAAAATTGACGCAGCTGACCTATAATTAATTACATTTAATGAAAAAAAAAATATGAGATACGCATTAGTGTCGCAGCATTTATTAGTTATATGTTTATTAATATGGCCATACATTGGCGCTTTTGAATTCAAAATTCGGAAGATTTCATTCAACGGAAACCGAAACACGAACAAACCTAAGAAGTTTGATTGTCATTAATCATGCTTCCAAAACAAAGTTAATTCAGTATAAACATAGATTATGAGTCGAGACTTTGTGTTTCAGGATTTTGGGGATCATGTTGACAAGAGGTATGTTATCGTTGAACCCTGAATCATGAAATTGCGATAAGATTAACTTAATATTTAATAATTACTAACTTTCATTTTTTGGGAAATTGGGGATCGGGATTCTGTGATTAGATATGTATTAAAACATATGTTCTCAGTAAACCCCAAATCCCAATTTTTTTTTAAAAGTTAGTCTTAACTCCTTTAGGTTTTAAGTTTATCGTGATTAACAATAACTTTACAGAATGCGCGTCAGGACTTTTAAAACACTTTTGTTTTTTTTCCGTTGATTATTTAAGGAATAAATCTTGTCAGGATTTCGGTACCGGGCTTTTGGAAATGATAGCGAGGGTTATGCTTTATGAAAAGATGAAACCCGAAAAGGGAAAGTTTTAGTCTTAGAGATAAAAACTTTAAAAATTGTTTCAACAACAGGTACAACCACTGAAAGACACCCTCATTTCCAACAAAATGCATATAGAATCAGCCTCCAAATGTAAGCACCATGTTTCCAACTTAGGGGTCAAAACTCATCCTTCTCATGATAGTTCTAAACCCCTCATGGAGGGAAAAAAGAGAGTTTGTAGAAGTAATAATCAATTACTCCAAAATCTAGGTGAGTTCATGGTTAACTCGAGCTACATTTCCCTAATGATGGAAAAATCCCCCCCAACCCATTCCCATTTGTTATGAATATTCTCTCATGGAATGTCAAAGGCCTCAATGGTAAAACCAAACAGAGGCTTTACAAGCAAAAAAATCTCAAATAAAACCCAACCATAGTCATTCTCCAAGAAACTAAATGCCCAAGCACTCTTCTCTTTTCTCTTTCATCCTACATTTGGCCAAGATCTCACTCCATTTCTCTTGATGTGTAGGGAACTGTAGGAGGGCTTTCCCTCCTATGGAACCCAACCAAAGTTTCCTTATCAAACTTCTTCTCAACTAATTATACACTTTCATCCCACTTCCATCTTGTAGGCTCCTCGAAGTTTGGATTTCTCACAAATTTTTATGTCCCCCACTCCATCCAGGAAAAACTCCATTTCCTTGGATCCATCCAAAATATCAAGCCCATCATAGGCACCGCTCATTGGCTTATTGGTGGGGACTTCAATATTACCACCTCCCTTGTTGAAAAAATAATTGGTTTAAGAAGACTCAACCGTGATTCTGAATGCTTACTTGAAACCATTCATCTCCTCAACATAATAGACCTAGAGACTGGAAATGACCTTCATACCTAGAACAATCTAAGAAGAGGTTAACACCAAGTAGATTCCAATCTCAATCGCTTCTTGGCCTATGAATCATTAATTCTATTTGGTTTCCATCTATTGGCCTCAACCGCTTCTTGGCCTCTAAATCATTAATTCTATCTGGTTCCATCTATTGGCCTCCATTATCCCATGTGGAGGATCCAATCATTTTCCCATTAAGCTATAAATTGACATCAAAGGAATCATTTTCAATCAACCATTCTGATTCGAAATATTTAGGCTATCACCCCAACTTCCAAGACAATATAAAACAATGGTGGATAGAATTTTACCCAAAATCCAACTCTCAAAAGTATAGGTTTCAGCAAAAGCTTAAGAACATCAAACAAAAACTCAAAATTTGGAATAAATAAGAATTTGGATATATCTTCAAAGTCAAGCAAGAACTAGCTACTCAAATGGAGCAAGTTCAACAAGAAATGATCCTATAAAGAAGAATAGAGTAGCTAATAAAGGAGGAAGTATAGCTTCAATCCCAACTTGAAATAAGGGACAGACAGGAAGAGATACTTTGGAAAAAAAATCAAGATTCAGTTGGCTCGGAGAGGGTGAGAATAATTCTAAATATTTCCACTAATCCATGATGTAGAGGAGGAATCATAATCACATCACCTTGCTAAAGGATAGACAAGGTAATACTCTCACTGAACATCCACAAATGGAACAAGAATTAGTCAACTTTTTCAAACACCTTCTCACTGAACCTGAAGCAAAAAGACAGCCTGCAATTCAGAAAATAACCCACCACATCCCCCATCATGTCTTTGTTGAACAAAATGAATCCTTTATGTGCCCCATATCCCTAGAGAAAGTGGAACAAGTGGTCATTGAGATGACTAATTTAAGTCACCAAGCTCGGATAGTTTCACCACCGACTTCTTTCAAACCTACTGGACTATCATTAAACTTGATGTGTGGGAATTGGTTGAAGACTCTCACATATTTTCCAATGTTCTCCCTACCCTAAATGCCACTTTTCTTTCTTTGATCCCCAAGGAGGATTGTTGGAGTAGGAAATTTTCAGAGTTAAGCGCAATAAGCGAGGCAGAATGGACCAAAGGAAATAGTGCGCACCAGAAAAGAAGGAAGACCAGTGCGACAATGGGAAAAGGAAGCAGCGCGCTAGAAAAGAAGGAAGATCAGCACAAGGAATGGTTGGATCAAAGACCAACCGCACGGAAGGCATTTAGAAAGTGGAAAAGTGGATTCCACTTAGATTTAGGGTTTTGAGTAATAATGTGAGGGTTTTTACCCATTTTATAGTATAAATAGAATATGTATGAGGTATATTGAGGTGTCCTTTTTGAGAGAGAGAAACTTATTTTTGGAGAGCCTTTTTGAGTCTTGAGTCATTGGTATGATCATTTTTTTGTTGTATAGCTGAGGATATAATGGAGTCGGTTTTGAGATGTAATTGAGGGTCAGGTCGCAAGATGTGGAGCTTGGTGCGAAGTTGGTCAGCCTCACATGCACCATTCTTAAACCATATGATGTAATGTGTGCAGCGCTATTTTGATGAAGAATAAGAAATAAGAAGAAGATCTTTGTGGACGTAGCCCAAGGGGGGTGAACCATAGTAAAAACGGTGTCTTTATGTGTGATGTGTTCTTTTTATTCTTTATAATGAATGAATGGTTAGATGAATGCATATGTTAGGGTTTATTTATAGTGTGAATTAAAATTATTATGCATAATAGATGATATTGAATGAGTAAAATGGTAGATCTGATGAATGTTGTGGTAGAATATATGGTAAAGTAGAACCAAAATTAAAAGAACATCTCCAATCCCTTCCATGACTGTAGACATATGCATTTTATAGTCACCCATAATCCATCTTGGGTGAGACTGCACTATGCACTCTGTGTGCGGTGTATCCTTCTGGTTTACTAGAAGGGCCAATGGTGAAAAGGGTTTTGTTGGAGAACTAAGGTAGAACTCGGGTCAGCCCATACATCCAAAAAATGGTTATGTTTTCGATTGGAACTCAAAAGGACAGACTGGAAGGGGTTTGGTAAAGAATATGTAGTGGTAGAAAGGGATGTTTAGGCCATGGAATCCTATGAAGAAAAATATTGAAAGATGGTTGGAGACAAAAAAGCTTGAGTTCACACAGAAAGATAATAAGGGTTCCAGGTGCACACCACGCCAATATTTGTAGAGGTATGTGTTTACTGATTTGCATGAAGCATATTTTTGTTATTTTCCAGAATTATTATAGGAGTGGATATTGTAAATCCTAACCTTGTACAATATCTACTGCAAACTGATATTCAGAAAAAAACAAAAAAGATACAATGGAAAATACAAACATTACATAGATATTTTTCACTTGGAAACCCAAACCAGGAAACCAGCATATATTATATTCATACCTTGTGTTACATTGTTTACAATACAATATACATATAGGAGCCAATGGCATCCAAAACCCTAACCCAATGACCTAGATTAGTCCAAAACCCTAATTCCTTAACCGAAAATAGAAAACCATCGGCAAAAAACCATGTGCCGAAAAACCACCTAAATAAAATGT
>JZKD02S0349770.1:0-18990 GCA_000966675.3 Picea glauca
ATTTTTTAATGAAGAAAATATTTCATGAATAAAACTCCACAAAGAATTGCTTCGGGGTTGATCTCGACTGTAACTTGTAACCCTGAGTTTAGAATATGAGGTATTTGAGGTTGAACTATCAAATTCTCTTTTGTTCTTGATTGTAGTACTCTATTAAAATTCTTTGAGATGATAAAACCATTCTCTCCTATGAAGAAGATATGGATGTATTGATGTATTGTTAAGAATATTGTGTGTGATGTTGATCACAATTTAATTATGATGTTGAAGCCCTCCTTCAATATTTCCTTTTGCTGCACATAAAGATTGTATTCAGATTATTGAAGAACCATTTTATTTCATAATATCAAGAAATAAATATTTAGGGTTTTATATCTATCACTCTCCTAATCCAAGATATCACAGATGTATCTTTTAGTCCAAGAGGAGTACCACCTCTCTAAAAATTAAGGGGGATTAATGTCCTCGTGAGTTTGTCGTTTCGGTCCTAGCGGATTCAAGCATCAAAAGTTTTGGCGACCATATTGGGGAATGATTTATTTTCAAGATATTTGAGGAACACTAAATCTCCATGGATCAAATTTTTGAGAAGAATATTCAAGAAAATTGTTTCTTATTTTAAGCATGGCTTACCTTTTTTGTAATTTCAAAAAGAAATGAGAAGCACCAAAGATTCGGGAGAATGAAATCTTTGGCAACTCCATGGAAAAAATTCAAAATGAGGGGTTTCATTCATGTCATAATCCTTCTTTATATTCTTCATCGGGCCCATAAATGGCTTTGCAATATTCAACAAAAGGGAGAAATGCTCAAAGAAGGAGGCGATTTCATAATACCCCTTTAAATATACCAGAAATAGACTTTCAAGTGCCCAATATTCCTGTTGAAATTTTTTCTACATTCTTTGGGGATGCTTCAGAAGATGCAGAGAAACACTTGATTAATTTTAAAGGTACATTTTATGATTTTAATCTCATTGAAGACAATGTTACATGTAGATTATTCCTACAAACTCTACGAGAGGATGCTCTTGAATGGTATAGTTCATTAATGCCTAACTCCATTACTAGTTGGGATGTGTTAGAAGATTCATTTGCAAAAAATTTTAGCCCAAAGGTGCATTCATATTTTTTTGTTGATGTTTTAAATGTTTCTTCCCACCCACCCTCTCTCACATGGACACAAAATGATGAAATCAATGATTCAGAAGAAGGATATCATGAAACACTGCAAGACTTTTCTGAATCAAATCTTGTTGCTAAGAATGAAGGAAAGAATTCCAAAGACCAAGAAAAGCATACCAACATCTCATATACTCCATATGAGGAATAAATTAAAGATTCTCCACCAAATATGCAAAAGGAATCTAGCCAAAATAAAAAAGATTGGTCGAAGAAAACAATTTTGAGAATAAAGAAGAAAGCCATTGCATAGAAGAAGAAAATTGCCAAGACATCGCCAATGAAACAATAATATTGAATGTGGAAAAAGAAGAAAATTTCAGTCTCCTAACTCCATATAAAGACATTTCGAACAACAAATTTGAAAATGAAATTGAGGAGCCTCCGCCAAATACACGAGAAGATTCCAGCCTTTTGATAGATGATGAAACATCACAAGAGAACTTGCAGCAAGAAGAATTGATGGAAGAAATGAATCTTGAGAAGAATGATGAGAAAGATCACCCTTAAAATAAAGAAGAGTCTTTTCAAGATATTTTTAATGAATCAAGAACCTTGGAAGTGGTTGGAAATAAGGAAAATGGTGAATGTATTCTTATGTTGAAAACTCCTCAGCTAATCAAAGACAATAGTATTCTTGAGTAGCCAAGAATTTATTTTATTGAACTATGGTTCCAAAGCATTGTTGGTCAAATAATGCAATTAAATATTCATCGTACTTGGTATAGTTTTTCTCCAATACATATTGAGAGCACCCCTGACTCATTGGTACAGGTCCCAACATATCTCAGAATTTTGGAGTTCATTCCACAAATCATATCAATTCTTGAATGGCTCCATTGGAAATCTTCCTACACATAAGGTTCCCCTTTATTTCAAGTAAGTTAGGGTAGGTAAATCATTTATGTACATATTTTGTTTCTTTAGTTCAGTTTTTCATAATAAGGTAGTCTTTATATTGAAGTTTGAAGATAACTCCATGAAAGAAGAAGAATTACAAGAGTTCAATTTGAATATGTCTCCATATCCCAATGGAGGAGGTAATTTGTCTTGAGATTCTAGTGTTCTCAGCAACCCACAGTCAGTCATTGTCCTGCAGTTGGAGCTAGTTGTTGTCCAAAATTTGGAAGATATTGGAAGATATATATTTTTGAACTATTATATGTTCATTGCATAGCCATCAATATCAACTTCTCCACGCACTTCGCAGAATCAAAATCAGAGTCTCCATGACCAAGATATGCATACTTCTGTTCAAAAGCCCAATGGAGGTATTACAAGAAGAAATATGAAAAATGTTCTAAGTGACATGTTCTCTCCTCTCATTTCCCTTCACCTCTTTTCATTCTCTCATTCTATACTTAGTCATTTTTCCCATTGTCTCATTACTTTTATATATTTCCCCTTACCATTTTCCACACTTAACCATTTTTCCTTATTCCTTTCCATGTTCACATTCATTTCCATTTTCCTTTATTTTTATTTTCCTTTCCATTTTTCTTATCGTATTTTTCCATTTCTTTCCTTTTCCCGTTTTTTCCTTTCCCAAATTTCATGTAATTCCTTTATTTCCCATATATTTCTTTTCATTTTTCATATTTTCCATATTTCATGTGATCCATTATATACGTTCTAGACTTAGTCTTATTTACTATGGCTTACCGCAGGTTGGCGGGTTAGTGATATTTCTTAAAGAGTATGTTTTATTTTCGCTACCCTCATAATACACTTTGACCTCCGCCACCTTCATAATGCACACAACTCTTTTTACTACTCTTTACTATGTAATTCCTCCAACACTTAGCCAAATACATGAGTTACCACGGGTTCACGGGTTCCCGAGTTGGTGATATAATATTTCTTTCATATATCATATGCAAGTCCGCCCAGCCGATTCTCAAGACTAATAATATTTTACAACTATTTACCTCTCCTCTCCACTTCACCTGCACTTATAATTGTTCATACTCATTCCTTACTATGTATTACTGCGAGTCCTCGGTGATTTCCTCACCTACCTCTGCATTCACTTAAACCCATGAAACCACTATATTATTGTAATAATATTTTTCCTGTCCTAAGTTCTATGAGGAACATATCCAAGTGACACATGGAAATTTATTAACCAATGAGATATATCCACATGGCAGTTAGATGGATGGTGCCACATGGCAACTAATTGATGGAGAAATGTGGTAGCATACAAAAAGTGACACATGGCATGATTTTATTGGATGACATATGGTAGATTCTTATTGGTTGATTGTTGGATTACCGAGTGATGACATGTGGAAAGATTTGGTTGGGTGACTCATCATTGTTGACTGGGCATATTGGTGTTTGACTGGGCATGCAAAATTATTATTATATTCGATAATTTTCCAAGGGTTGAATCCTCCAAGATCCAGAATATCCTCTCTTCTTTATTTATTGTCAAGTGTATGTTACAATTAACATTATATACCACTAAGAATATTTTATTCTCATACATGTGGGATAGAATAATGAGTAAAAGTCAAATTTCAACAAAGGAGGTCGAAATTATATCAAGGGTCCACATTTACCAATCAAACTTGATTGATGGTGGTTGAGTCACGATCTTGCAAAGGCTATATCTTGAGCTCCGGGTGTTAGAATCAGACAAAATATATACTGTTGGAAAGTTATTTCGATGTAGAAGATGTTATTATAGGTTTCAAGTGCTTAACATTGATACTTTTTTTTTATCAAAAATTAAAATATCAGTCAGCTGCATTTTTAATGGGCCTGCATGACAACTCAACTTCACGAGCTCATATCTTAAGATTCAGGAAACGAATTTGGAAAAATTGTATATCATTGGAAATATGAGAAGATGAAGAGAAAATCATAAATCGTTTATATGGATAAAAAGTTGGTTTTCACTTCCATAAAATTTAATTACATTCGTCCTCTTTTAGTGGATAATTAATTAAATTAAAAAAAAAAAAAAAAGTTTAATTAAAAACTTTTATTAAAAATGGAGAGGGACCCATTTTCAATATACTTATATTAATGATGTGATTTCATTTATGTGGAATTAATGAATCATTAAATAAAGGGAATTTTCCAAGAAAATGTTTGTACAATAATTTCTATAAGGGAGAAACCCTAACTGCTCAAGGAGTTAGAAAATCTCTCCTTAAAAAGAGAAGAGGGTCTCCATCAAACAAAGAAAAAATAGTATTGTCAGAGAGGCAGCACAGAATATCAAAGGAAGAAGAAGGTATAACCATGGATACACAATCAAGCTTCTAATCAAAAGAAAGAAATCTCCACCTTCTCCATTTTTTTGTTTATATATATTCTTCTACACCACTTCTCATAGTTTTATGCTTGAATCTCAAAGTTGGGCACAAGGATGAGTTGTTGAGTGTTCTTCTTATATTATTATAAAGTAGTTTATTATATGTTCATGGGGTATTTGCAGCCACATATATGGCTGTCAAATCTTTTGTAATGAAGAACAACATTCATGAATAAAACTCAACAAATAATTGCTTCGGGGTTGATCTCAATTGTACCTTGTAACCCTGAGTTTAGAATATGAGGTATTTAGGTTGACCTATCAAATTATCTTTTGATCTTGATTGCAGTACTCTGTTAAAATTCTTTGAGATGATCAAACCATTCTCTCCTATGAAGAAGATATGGATGTATTTATGTATTGTTAAGAATATTGTGTGTGATGTTGATCACAATTTAATTATGATGTTGAAGCCCTCCTTCAATATTTCCTTTTGTTGCACATAAAGATTGTATTCAATTTATTGAAGAACCATTTTATTTCATAATCTCAATAAATAAAGATTTAGGGTTTGTTGCTTAGTACTCTCCTAATCCAAGATATCAAAGATATATATTTTAGTCCAAGAGGAGTACCACCTCTCTAAAAACGAAGGGGGACTAATGTCCTCGTGAGGTTTTCGTTTCAATACTGACGGATTCAAGTGTAAACACTCCCATTATTTGATTTTGGGTGGGTTGTGGCTTGAATTCTTTGTTCCTTCTTGAACCAAAATCTCCTTGATTATCAATACTTAGTCCTCCCAGTTGCCTTTGTACTTTTCCCAATATAATTTTGGGGTCGATGCCCATTTCAATCATGATCTCTTCCATCTCAGTGGATTTAGTCATTGCCTCCTCCAAGGTATCCATTTGGGATTTTCTGATAACATATTTCACATTTGGGGGCATTGCATTCTTATAAAAATCGAGAATGACTGGGTCATTGGGTCTTTTATCTTATGGAATATTACTCAAGGTTCTTTTGAACCTGAGGTTAAAATATTGAATCCTTTCATTCTTCCTTAAACCAATCTGGGTGAAATCGGTAAGGAGGGTATGATAAGCAATTGGAGGGGAAAACATAGTTAGGAACATAGCTTCGAGATCATTAAATGAGAACATTGATCTACTGAGAAATGTTGTATACCATTCATACGCACTTCCTAATAGGGTTTGTAGAAACAACCTTACCATGACATCATCATACTCAACACGGTGGAAATTAAAAACATCAAGAAATAAGTGGAGATGCCTCTTTGCATCAATTACTCTATCTCTAGAAAATTATTTTAGAGTGCCCTTAGGGAGAACGTGGAGATCATGTTTTTCACCCATAATTTTTAGAGGGGAATCTCTTACTATTCGTCGATTTTCAAACATCAAGTTTTCTTGATTTCTTGCAACATCTCTTCCACCTCCTTGTCTCTCCTCATGTGCACCTTCTGGTGGTCGTTCATTTCTTTCCGCCATGTCTATAAGCATTTTGGGAGTATTTCTTAGAATACATACTTGCTTGTTTTTTCTCCTGGTAATGGGTCCTTTGTACTCATCGAACTTCAATCTTGACCTTGTCTCTGTGCATCTCCAACTAGCCTTTGGTTTCTTCGATCTTGTCGCTTGTCTCTCCTCTATCTCCGAAGGATTTCTCTTTCTTCTTCTTGGACCAATATCTGCGAAGACCTTTCTAATTCTTCAGGGGTCTGAGTTGTGGTTATTACCAGATTATATAGCTAATGTAAAATGATTTGATGATTGTTTAATCCAATCTCTAAGTGGGGATGATTAGCCTAGGGAAAAGTCATATGATTTTCAAAATGATAGACCAGATTCTAAATTTCAGTTCAGTTCCCAAGTATGGTTGCCAAAGCTGTTGATGCTTGAATCTGTTAGGACCGAAATGACAACCTCACAAGGATATAAACCCCCCTGCATTTTTATAGAGGTGGTACTCCTCTTTTCCTTAAGATTTTCATGAAATTATATATATTTAAAATATGGGACTTTTTGCAGAAATCTATCATGATGATCAAATAAAGCGATAAAATAAAAGGAAAATGTTTTTGTTTTCTTGATAAAGAGAGTTCTTGAGAAAGGACTAGGAACCGAGTGCATTCACACATTTAAAACAATTAAGAAAAATTTCCTCACATCCATCATAGTTTGAAATAAAGATTTATGATCACATAAAAATAAAAAAGAAGATGGTCCACATGCATAAGAGAACTTTGACAGAGTGGTACATGTTGGAATATTGGTTGTTGTCATTGATGCCAACCCTAGCCATTGGATTTTGGACCCCACAATTGAACAAAGTAGATAGACATGAAGGAAATTACACATGCAGATACAACACCCATGGATGGATAGTATAAGTCATGCCACTTCCGGTGGTATGTTTCATGTCACGTGGATCCTCACGATTGAGGAGAAATGAATTTTTGAAGATGACAATATGAATTGAAGAAAAAACTATATCTTAGACCTAATGTTAAAAGGAAGTGACATAAAGGGTATAAATACATCTCATTATACATTCATTTTTCAACACAAACAAGTTTATTAATGAACAAAGAGATATAATTCAAATTTTTGAGGAAATCTGAAGTAAAGAAGGCCGAATTTCAAGGGAGGATGAAGTCTTTTGGTGATGTGTTCTAAGGTATGTTATTTATAGGTCATCTTATCATTTTTGCTATAAATTTGTTTCTAGAATGATTCAGATGGTGAAATTTTGAGGCTATTGAGAATACATATCTAGGTACTTGCGGTAAAAATTTCATCTCTTTATTCACTACAATTTTGGAGATACACTATGTGGAAGATAGGGTTTTTTACTAGTCTTGAAGCTAGTCATAAACATGTGTTCCGAGTAAAAAAGTCATAACGTCTTCGTAGAGAATTAAAATGAAGTGAGACCAATTACATTGGAAATAGTATGGCTTTAGTTTTCTGTGTACGAATTTCAGAATCTTATGTTAAATATTGAGCGTGAGGAATTTTGTACAAGTTTGCTCTCCTGAATAAACCAGAATTGAAAAAGGTCTACCATTTTCTCTATAACTCCTTTTCTGGGAGGATTAAAGGAGTGAAACTTGGAGGAGTTTCAGGGAATACATTGACTAATATTATCTACAGGATCAGATTATTCTAAGAAGTGAATAATTACATAAGTTGAAGAAGTCTTATGAAGCATTATCAGGTTCTACGTGATTGTTGGTTGATGTTGATAATTTAATGTAAAGTTTTATTATCTCTCATATATTCTTGGGTGGAAGGAAGGGGCAAGGATGGAGAGGTCAACCCTCTCTTGATATTGGAGGATTATATCTTCCTTTTGGAGGTTTATCCCTCCCTTTATATTTGGAAGTTGTAGCTACCTTTGGAAGTCATTACTTCCTTTGAACAATAATACATGATTACTTCTTATATACTACGCATGGTGTATTAGTGTATCTCTTATACTATTATTCATTGTTCATTGGATAGTCTTCATTGTTGATTGTATATAAATTGAATACATTATCTGATTGAATTACAAGTTCAAAAATACTAATTGATCTAAATATTGATTCACCCCCCTCTCAGTATTTCCAACAATTGGTATCAAAGTAGGTTTCCTTCAAAACAATTTAACCACTGGAATGAAAATCCTGAGTAGAGATGGATGACCATGAGCACATTCCAAATGGGATTCAATGATTTGATGGAAGAAATTATGCATACTGGTGTGATAGAGTGAAAACTTACCTAACATCTTTGGGAGTAGACATTTGGTACTCAGTTGTAAATGGATATGTAATCCCAAAGAATGCTCCAACCGATCCAAATGAGAAGAAGCTTATGAGTTGTAATTCAAATGCCAGACATATTATTCTAGGAGCATTGGCACCAACCACTACTAGCAAAGTGATGGGTTGCAGCATTGCTAAATAGGTATGGGATAAACTCAAGATTATCTATGAAGGTGATATAAAAGTTAAGTAGTTCAAGCTTCAACGACATAGAGAAGAATTTGAAAATTTGAAGATGGATGAAAAGGAAGATATTGAAACCTATTTTTTTTAAGAGTTGATGAATTTGTTAATGCTATCATATGATTAGGTGAAGATATCAATGAATCCTTGGTTGTACAAAAAGTTTTAAGATCACTTCTCTTGAAGTATGATGCTAAGATCTCTGCCATTGAAGAAACTAGGGACTTGACCAAAATGACAATGGATGAATTACATGGGTCTCTTATAGCATATGAAATGAGAACATGTACAGAAAGTGAACAAACAAGTAATGAAGCAGCCTTTAAAGGAATAAATAAGACAAAATACAAGGATAATGACCTTGATGAAGAAATAGCAAATTTTGTAAGAAGACTCCAGAAGGGAACTGGTAGATACAAAGGTAAGTCTCCTCTCAAATGCTTTAACTGTGGTAGAATAGGACATATTGCTGAAAAATGCTACTATAAAAGGAGAATTCTCAACAACAAAAAGAGATTATACTCCAAGGATGATGACATATCCTCGGGTGAGAGTGATGAAGAATATAATGATGGAGGAGAAGTCCTCTTCATAACCCAAGAAACCCAAGATGATGATCACAAGAGTTCTAAAGAAGACATAATCATTTTTTAAGAAGATTCAGATGAAGAAACCAACCTTGATTTCTTTTGGGGATACACAGACAATGTAGAGATTGAATAAGAAGATTAGAATCTTGAAAAGTTGAAGCATGTTGAAACTGAAAATAACAAGCTTAGAAACACAAACATAATACTAAAAGGTGAATTGAGTAGTTTTGAAGAAGAGAATTACAATCTTGAAATACCATTGATAGATTGAAGGAACAATTAGAATATTATGAGAAATTGAAAGAAGAATTGGATCACACAAAAGGGGAGCTACTACTGACAATATAAAAGTTGAAGAAGTTCAAAAAAAGCACTGAAAAATTAGATGATATCCTTAGCAGTCAAAGATCTCCAAACGAAAAGACAGGACTAGGATACAATGACAGTTTGAAGACAACAAAACAAGAGAAGGAACATGAAAATGATGAAACCAACACTCCAGAGAAAGTTGAACAACAAGATAGAATACTAGAATTCAAAAGGAATGAGACATCAAGAAGATCCTCTCCCATCAGGTATGAAAGTAATCATTATGAAGGAAACTACAGAAGAATATATCGTGAACCCAATGGGCCACACCACAAAGAATATCACTTATTCCCAGGTATCAAAATTTCTTTCTTGGACATTGTTATACTTGTGTAAATTTTGGACACAAGACAATCAATTGTAGAATCAATGAAAGGAATAACTACGCAAGCTACATGAATTGTGCAAATAGTAGATATGGAAATGTTCGTAGACCTGTCAACAAAAATTATAATCCTATTGACCCATTAATGGATCAAAATATTGTATGCTACAAGTGCAATAATCTTGGTCACAAAGCACAAGATTGCAGAGAGATGAAGGAAGATCATCCTATGCCAAATGTACCTATACCAACTACAACATGGAAAAGGAAAGAAATTCCACACAATGAAAACTATTGAATAGCATTGGTCGCTAAATAATGCAAAGAATAAGATGAATGGTTCATAAACCATGGGTGCTCATCTCATATGACCTAAGATCAAAGAAGATTTGTCAACTTGAAGTCAAAGGGTGGAAATGTTGCATTTGGAGATGAATCATCTACCAAAATACTTGGAAAAGGAACTGTAAATCTTGGAAGTGAAAATGTAAAAGAAGGAAAAGTCATATTGGTTGAATATATGAATCATAATCTCCTCAGTGTCAGCAAAATATGTGATCAAGGATACACTCTTACGTTTGACTCCCGAAAATGTAAAATCAGAGAAAAGAACTCAAGAATATTGGTTGTAACTGCAACAAAAATACCAAAAAACATATAAATTCTAGACACGAAGAAGAGAGAGAAGACAAAATCCATAGAAAATGATTCCAAGGAAGAAAAAGTCCCAAAGACCAAAAGTAAGGATGAAGTATTATTGAGTGCCACATGTTCAGGGGGATCAGCCCCAAAGAAGAAGGCCACCTTATGCCATTGAACTCAGGGGGAATAGCCCCACCCATTTCCATTGATGTCAAAGGGGGAGAGAAACTGGGATCATGATGACAGGGGGGGCATGAGCTTTTCCATCAATGAAAAAGGGGGAGATTGTTGGAAGATTGGGTGTTGTCATTGATGTCAACCCTAGACATTGGATTTTGGATGCCACAGTTGATCAAAGTATATAGCATGAAGGAAATTACACATGAATATACAACACCCATGGATGGATAGTATAATTCATGCCGCTTCCGATGGTATGTGGCACGTCACGTGGATCCTCACGATTGAGGAGAAATGAATTTTTGAAGATGACAATGTGAATTGAAGCAGAAACTACATGTCAGCCCTAATGTTAAAAGGAAGTGACATAAAGGGTATAAATACATTTCATTATACATTGATTTTTCAACACACACAAGTTTATTAATGAGCAAGGAGATATAAGTCGAATTTTTGAGGAAATATGAAGTAAAGAAGGCCAAATTTCAAGGGAGGATGAAGTCTTTTGGTTATGTGTTCTAAGGTATGTTATTTACAGGTCATCTTACCATTTTCTCTATAACTTTGTTTCTAAAACGATTCAGATGGTGAAATTATGAGGCTATTGAGAAGACATATCTAGGTACTTGTGGTAAAAATTTAAGCGCTTTATTCACTACAATTTTAGAGATACACTCTGTGGAAGATAGGATTTTTGACTAGTCCTGAAGCTAATCATAAGCAGATGTTCCGAGTAAAATATTCATAATGTCTTCATAGAGAATACAAATCAAGTGAGACCAATTGCATTGAAAATATTACGGGATATATTTTTCTGTGTACGAATATCAAAATCTGATGTTAATTATTTAGCGCGCGACATTCTGTACAAGTTAGCTCTCCTGAATAAACTAGAATTGAATAAGGTATACCACTTTTTCTATAAATCCTTTTCTGGGAGGATTCAAGGAGTGAAACTTGGAGGAGTTTTAGAGAATACATTGAGTAATATTATCTACAGGATCAGAGTATTGAAAGAAGGGAAGAATTGCAGAAGTTGAAGAAGTCTCAGGAAGCATTATTAGGTTCTATGTGATGGTTGGTTGATGGTGATAATTTAATGTAAAGTTTTATTATATCTCATATATTCTTCAGTAGAAGGAAGGAGCAAGGATGGAGAGGTCAACCCTTTCTTGATATTGGAGGATTGTATCTTCCTTTTGGAGGTTTATCCCTTCCTTTATATTTAGACGTTGTAGCTACCTTTGGAAGTCATTACTTCCTTTGAACAATAATACATGATTACTTCTTATATACTACGCATGGTGTATTAGTGTATCTCTTATACTATTCTCCATTGTTCATTGGATAGTCTTCATTGTTTATTGGATATAAATTGAATACATGATCTGATTGAATTACAAGTTCAAAAATACTAATTGCTCTAAATACTGATTCACCCCCTTCTCAGTATTTCCAACAGTACATGGGAAACTCATATAAATATAATGATAGATCAACCTCAAATACTTTATATTCAGAAACCTGGGTTACAAAGTACAGTCGAGATTGTTCCCAAAATAGATCTCTTGAAATTTCCAAAAAATATATAGTTTATTACATATTCTATGAAATTTAAAATGTGTTCGTCATAAAGACTAGGATTGGGGCTCCCGTGGACCATAAATAAAATATACACAATAATGAATCTTGTAGAAAGAATAAAGTGGGCAATTAAAAGAGAAGCAAGACCTGGTAAGAAGAAAAGAGAAGTTATCAGTCTTCAGTTAAACCTTTCTATTTAAAGAGGTGGAATAACTGGATGAATGACTTGATAAAGAAAGAAAGAAGTGATCAACATGAACTTACTATGATGGTATCTCTCCTTTGTTACTTGCTTGCTGGTGTCATTTTAATTGTCTTTATTGAAGGTTACAGGAACCATCTTAAATGTTTCTTGTCCCTTGGTGGTCAATTTGTCTACAGCTTTAATTGTGGTTTTAATGAAAAATATCCTTGAGCCCTTCACTTATTAATGGAAATCTTTATGAAATATGCATGATGAGTTAATAATATTAAACCATTATTAAATGTGTATTGGGAAAATCATGAGGATGGAGGGGATGAACGAGAGTGATTAGGATTTGGGAAATTTTATGAACCCGCCAATACGACAACCTGCTAACCTGCGGTTTCCAAAGGTTGAAAATAGTCTAAGTGTTGTAATGCAATTGGTCAGAATCAATATAAAAGAGATGAAATACTTAAGATCTCAGTGAGTTCGATGGTCAAAATGTAGATCACGGATCCTTTGGGTGCAAAATGGATATCGTAGAATATGGGGTATGAAGGCACGAACTTGCCAACCCGAGAACCTACAGATGAAGAAACGGTTAAGTGTAAGATAATACAATGGTTGGTCGGACTCATGATATGGGAATATGAATGGAAGTAAGAACCCGTGAGTTCGTGAACCCACGAACCTGCCAAAAAAATGGGAAAACGACTAAGTATAGTAACTAGAAAGGGAAAGTAGAAGTGAGAAAAGGAAAAGGGAATTTGGGTAAGTATAGAAGAGGGGAAAGAAATGGAAAAATAAATTGGGAAGATAGAAAGGGGAAGGAAAATCAGAAGCAGGAAATGGCCTCAAAAGTAACATAAGACTTTAAGGGAGTACCACAATGTCACTTTGCTAGCAGGGAAAATCCCCCTATACTGGGTCAAGGTACAGGCAGAGCGCTGACTTCCCTTAAAATATAGTTCTATTCCTAAGTCACCCCAAAACTATTTAAATTGAATGATAAGAGAGAGGAAAGTAGGTCAGTAGGTGTACCTTTGGTCCTTGCAGCTGGTATAGACCTCTTTCACCTTTGTAACTTCCTAGATTGCGGGTCTCCTCCCAAATATGACCTGCAAAAACTTAGGAAAACAATGCTATAACATATATGATCTCTACTTATCACTTTCAATATTCAGATATAGACATAAATTCATTAATCAATAAAAGAATAAAGAAACAATGTCTTGGGACATGAAATAACTCTTTTATTCAATATGAAGATCAGAAAGATTACAACCTTCGTCGCCAATCGCTCTGTGAACTAGGTCTAGTCTCCTCTATTGTGGCTCCAAGTGCATCATTCCCATGTTTGCCTCTCACAACCAACTTATCTCTTGGGAATGGGGAAAGGGTTGTATAAGGAGAAAGGGATAGAGGGGAATGCTGAGGCCAAATCTCAGAAATGGATGCAAAACTTGGGCTAAGAAGGGGAAGGGATTTTGGTAGAGTTTTCTTATTCTCTTGCTTGTTGTTGTAAATGAGACCCAAAGACCTCTTTTTTATATGAGAAAAATATGGTTATTTGGTTTGGGGACATGATACAATGGGTAAAATGGTTGGGAAACCCTCGATATCCCGTAAACTCCGCCGAATTCCTTGCAATTTTTGGAGGTAAATGTGGGCTAACTAGTATGTAGCTTGTGTATGTACACGGGATAACTAGTATGCATATTTCATGTGTACGCGGGCTATAGTTCAATAGGGCGCGTACATGTTCCAAAAAATAGTTTTTTAAGAAGAAGCTTCAATAGTATTTTGGAAAAATATGTAAGTGGAAAGGCCAATGCCATGTATGCATAGGTAAGGAATTTTTGGGCTATAACAAATGCCCCTTTATATGTGAGGCCATAAGAGAAGTTGATGGCTGAAACACATTACAATATCTTTACTGGTGGGAAGGCACGAAGTTAAGTGAGCCCAGGTCAGAGTTCGAGAGCATGCCATCTAAAAAACAATGATAATCTCTCCAAGGCAGGCATACCCATGATCGAGATGAACTAATCATGGCTGCCAATCAAGTACACTGTAGATCCATGTAATATAAATGTCTATATAAAGTGCATCCGTGAGAAATACACAATAGATCTACATCTCAAAATCATTTGATGATATTTAAGTACAATATAATATGCATCTTCAAGAATCATCAACGCCTATGGCTAGAGATGAGGAGATTCATAACTTGAGAAACAACTTTAATATCTTCAAAACTCATGTAGGAGTACAATAGGAGTGTAAGACTCACTACCCTGAGGTATTCGACATGTCATCAGGGAAATACTGGAGGATCTTGATCATTAGGAACAAAAATTCATCGATTTTGAATCTGAACTTATCTGGACTCTCAGGATGGTTGACTCATGAAAGTCAAGAGACAAGCTGCAGAATGGCCGACTCAGGTTGGATAAAAATTCTCTTGGACAAAATCATGAAAAATGATGAGACTCAGGCAGCATAATATTGACATAATTCTTAGATACAAGAGGCACCACAAACTCTCCATACTTTGGAAGAGTAACCAAATGGAGGAGGACACAACTCTATGTAGTGAGAAAAACTTCCTAAGGTCATACTATATCCCAACGATCGACGAACAAACCTAAGGATGTGATTTGTCCAAGGGCAGTTGTCTTGCTGCCAAAAAAAGAGAATGTTTATCCTGTCCCCTATTTTTGGAATATTTGATTTTTTTTTCTTTTTCAAAATTTGAACTAGCTTCAAAAAAAAGAATGCTATGTTACAAGTGAGGAATGAGTGTCGTAGGAAAGAAAACTAGCTCCAAGCACATGGAACATATTGATGCTCAATGCAAGAAGACATGTGCAGGATAAGGACACTTGGAAAAATTCCTCCATGGGTCAAGGTGTCAGATTGCAAGGAAAAAAGTGATGCAAAGCTTGCGTGTAAGGAATGCTTTGAAGGTTTCATTGATAGCAACATGGAGCTAGCATTATTCCAAAGATACAAGGATGAGACATGCAATGTGATTAAGAATGAAAAAACAAGACTCCTCACATGTGAAGTTTTACGAGCCTAGAGAAGGTAAGATCAATGATTTTTCAGGTTTAGAGGGTCTGAAAAACACTAAACGAAGACTCAAGAGTGTTCCTTTTTAGTAATTGGTCCATTCAGTTCGAAAAAGGGTTAAAATTATACTGAAAAGACGTCTCTTCAAAACCATTTTAATGAGTGAGATTGAGACAAGATCACTCAGCTATCTTTTCAATTTTAAGGAGTTTGAAAAGAGATTAACTAAGGACTCACAACCTTTTTCTAAGCATAGTCTCCTTAGCCTGAAAAATTATAAAATATAACTTAGGAGAGCTCTCCCAGTGAGACAAATCTTCCGAGGCATACCTTTTTCTTGGGTAATCTATTGGTTGGAAAAGGGTTAAACTTATGTCGAATAAATGTTCTTTCTAGACCAATTAATGGGTGTGAAAGGAACAAGGTCACTCGACAATCTTTTCATATTTAGAGAGTCTAAAAAGATCTTAAATATGGACTCCAATGGGGTTCATTTTTTGTAAGTAATCTCCAAGACCCAAAAAAGAGATAAACCAAAACCAAGGAGAATGCCCCTTTTTCAAAAATTTAATCCCTCATGCCCAAAAAAGGGTTAAACATACACCTGAGAATACTCTCCTAGCAAAACGAAGCTCCTAGGGCATACCTTTATACTTAAATTAACCATCCAAAAAAAAAGGGGGGGAAACTACTGCCATACAGATGAGCCTTAAAATTTGATTTTGGCGAGCGTGAAGGGAAACAAGATTGCTCGATAATATTTCAATTTTTAGAGAATCTAAAAAGGGCTTAAAGAAGACTCCATGGGGGTTTCTTTTCTCAAGTAATCAAAACGAGATTGAAAAGAATAAATAATCTCTCATTGGATGTTGCTTTCAAAGTTTAAGTGATCTTGAAAGATAACAAACCATGCTCTTTAGGGAGTCCTATGGGTAAGGCCAAGAATGATGACTAGAAAGAAGAATGAGACTTCAATATGTAATCATGGCGGGACTAAAAAGGACTCCCAAGCCTATATATAAAACTCACAGCATGGATGAAAAAATTTTAAATTTGTTGAACCTGCACAAAATATATTTAGCTATAAAATACTACACACATTTGCAGAGAGAAATTGAGAAAGAAGAAGAAGGAGAGAAAGAATGGAAGAATTCTCATTAATCGTCATGAATAATGAATAATTTACACATGATATACTCTGTATAACTCAATGAATGCACACTGGAGGAGAAAAAATGCACCATAGTGGTGGACTATAGTGATCTGGACACACACCAGCAATTACAAGAGTGAACTTCCACCTAGTCTAGTCTCTCAGGCAGTTACGAGAGTGAACTGCCACCTAGCTGAGTTAACTAGTCAACCAGTCTTCAGTTAACTAACTAAACAAAGTGTAGTGAGGAGTGTATATCAAGGAATCAAGGGTAATGCGCCAGTATGGTGATGATCCCAAGGCAAGTGCGCATTAGCATGGTGATGATCTCAATGTTGCATGGTGATAAAACCAATGCAACATCTAGACTCAACTCAACTAGTCAAACTGAATTGTCAGCTGAAGAGAGTATTCTCCAGGTGGAATATTCTCTCCTAAAAAATAGGAGACTTGATAAATGACTAATAATGACTAATAAACAAGGAAAAACCTTAGGAAAAAGAAATCCTAGGTGTGAGTGAAGTAACTCCAACAAAAATGTAACAAAGGATCTACCTAGGGAATCCATGTAGAGGAAGGCTCTGCCACCTAATTACAACACTTCTAAAGTAGTTGAAAAGGTTTTGTGCTGCACTTCAGTGGGATCAATCCTATGGCAAAGTGAAAAATTCAACAATATGCAAAATGCAGGGGGTGAAAACCTAACCTATATGCAATAGTTGAAAAAATGACTTTTACCATGGGATGATATAAGTGTAACCCATCTCAAGAAAAACACTAAACCTAAAGAACACATTCGTCATAAAGGCCCAAAGATATCTCAAAATATAACTTAAGTAGCCACCAAGTCAAGAAAGGGGAAAAAGGGGACCAAATTAGGGAAAAGGGTGAAAAAGTCTATAAATAGAGGTGGACAACTCATTTTAACCATTGCAATTTGGAAAATAACGTGTTCCCTATATTGATGAGGTACCAAGCTATGAGGAACAAGACTTAAATCACGATGCAAAACAATCTACATGCTCTTTCCACCATCTCCACAACTCACTATACTTAATGAACCATATCCACTCGCTAACCAGGTCCACTAAATGAACCATCTCCACTTGAATTACTCAAAAAGGTAAAAACCCCTCTTTCTCAAAACGTGAATTCAAGGAGCTACGATGGACGAAAAACACTCACACTTGAACCAAGTAAGTACAAATAACCTTCTCTTTCAATTTTATGCATTTTTCCATGCTTAATTTCATGTTTGGGAGGCACGTGCTCTTGTAAAAGGGTCAGGTTTGCATGTACAATGGATGTCCATGCTCAGCCTACGTATGTACGCAGGAAAAGTAACACTTAGACTGCGTACATACGTGACTATCTTAAAGGAAACTCATGTACACCTCCTTTAATGCTCCAAAAAGATGAAACAAGTGTTAATCACTTCCAAATTTTTGTGTAACATGATGTATGTGCACTGGCGAGAAAGGGAACATAAGGAATTAGATGTCTTGGTCGAAGAGAATCCCGGGGCCATTACTATGATGAAACCATGTAGCATGTGGAAGTTCTTCTAGTGTCCATTCATGAGGGCACAACCTAGATTATTGAACCATTTGGTAGAGTGTTGGCACCCCGATGAAGAGGCATTCATGCTAGAGGGTCAGTCACTGACCCCAATGACAGAGGACATATACGTTTTGACTGGCCTCTATAGGAGAGGGGAATTGGTCAATATGAGGAAATTTCCTCCATGGTCAGACATCATAGAGGATTACATTGAGATGTACTATGAGGCTGGTACTAAAAAAGTAGGATCTCAGGTGCCGATACAAAATATAATTAGCCTCCACCTCCTTATTTTATTATTCATGATTGGGAGGATCACGGGATCCACAACACTCCATCGAGCCTCCCATGCATAGATTCATTGTGTAGTTCAGTGTTTCAAGGCCACCATTTTTTACTGGAGTACTACCGTGCTTACATGCATGAAGAAACAACTCACAGACTGTCACAGGAGGATGAAAAAGAACTCCGGGTTCAAAACAATAGTGTGTGCTTTATTCTTCTTCGAGAGTGCCTAGTCTTAGCCTGAGGGAGAAAGTACGGGGGGATATTTCCTCCTTTTCGGCATTGTCCAGGAGGGAGAACCCAAGAGACTTTTGATGACAAGTTTTTTGATTAGTGAGCCCATCAGTTTCCTGTGATTGAGGATTATTCGTATGTAGGAATCAGTTTCTTGAGGGATCTCGACATGCCCATACTCCCTGGTTGTTGGAAATACTAATACAACTGAGAGGGGGGGGGTGAATCAATTGTTTATAAGCTTAAACAATTTTACACCTTCTTAACAATTATTAATATTTCTTCATGTGTTACCAAGCAGCATACAGTATATGGACAGTTAGAGTAAAAATCATCAGTCACACA
>JZKD02S0349781.1:6873-18990 GCA_000966675.3 Picea glauca
TTATATGATAGTTTTTAATTCTGCAAAAAAGTACAACAAACAGAACTTTGTCAAGCTAATTGTTCTTAATTATTTCATGAAAGAATGAACCATTCTGATTCATTAATATATTATAATTATTTTTTTCTATTTTCCTAAAAAAGTGATTGTTCAGATACAGCTTCTAGGTGACCAGTTATCTTCTACTGCTCAATATATTTCCAATGGTTATTTCTATGCTCAATTATGAGTTTTGAACAATAAGTTATGGATATTTGAACAATTTATCCCTTTCTTGTTCTTAAAAAAAAATTGGGCGCTAGCCCCTTTCCTTCGGTGCCCAAACTCATATCACTAGGGGATATGACCTAACACTAACAACTAGGCTCTTATCCTTTTCTTTGGGCCTCCAAGGCTCCAAAACATCACGGTTTCAGAGGATTTACCTCCATTACCATACATTTTCCCCGAAAGTTGATTCTCCGAATACTTAGAGGACGTACATGTAAATGATATTTATTACTCATTTAGATATAAGGTGGATCAAATCTCTAGGACTCTAAGCTTTAGTGGTTTTAAAAGTACAACAAAACAAACCTCTCAGACCCTTGAACTGGAAAACTAGTCAAGGAAACTGGATCTACAGTCCAAATTCTTTGCTTATATCTACGGTGGATAGTAGCTTTGATACTTCGGGCTTCGACGGTTTCCAAAAAAATTCACTATTAATCTCCCAAAGTGTAAACCCTATAGATATCCCCTCTCTTTCCTCCATGTTTCATATCTCATTCAAGGGCCGAGATTAGCTTTAGTCCTCTAGAAGTTCTCGACTCATAGAAAACTACAACTCATATCCTTTGGAGTACCATTCCTCTAGAATATGGGATATGGTGTCACATGTCTTCTGTGATAAATGGTCATGATGGACTATGGTCTTTAGGCTGCCAAATGTCCTCGACCTCAATTTCTTATACCTTGAACCATCGGGACCACGAGATCTACTGTCACGTGTCCTCTCCCAATGGATGGAGAGGATTTACTCCACTCTTCAAAGATTTGAGGGTTTCATTATCCTCTCACTTTATTCCTTCTGAATGTCGAACTGGCGAACCCCTGGGGTCCACTTAGTACTTCACACCCGGGTGCTATGTGGAAGATTTCGAGAAGTGGGCATGTGGCCCAATCTAAGGGGTGACACATGTCAAGTTCTGACTGAAAACGCAGCCCTTCAAAAGCACATAGCACACTGAAACGTGGCACACATCATGTGTTTCCACCTCACCCTATGTGATGTCATCAAGCCACATCGCTACAAAACTTCAGGACTTCAAGACTTTCGGACTTCGGAGGTCCGAAATTTCTTCCAACAGTTTTCTCCCAACGTTGAAATACTGAACTTCTTAACTTCTCGAGGCCCGTGATGTACAGTTGTCACCAATAAAAATGGTGACATGTGGCCCCATCATCGAGTGACACATATCATGTTCAAATCGATCCTAAGGTCCTATCAAAAGTACATAAACAAGTGACATCTGGCAAACCTAGGTACGTCCACAACAGGCTAGGTGACATCATCTTGCCACATTGTTAGGTTATGAAAAAGGTATAAATATCTTCCTTTTTTCCCACATTTCATGATGTCATCTTGATTGACTTTTCGATTATTTAGGAGAAAATAGAATAGAAAATGAATCATATTCTCTTTAGCATTATTGTTGAAGTTAGATTACATAGATCCTAAATAGATTGGAATTGTCTGGTTTTATTACAGGATTGGTTAAATATTGTCAAACCCAAGATAGCAAAGGAAATCTTGGAGATGTGCAAGCTATTGAAGGTTGAAGACTTTATGGCACAAGGTAGTTTTGAAGATGATTGAGTTGCTTATATTGTAATAGTAAAGAAATCTTGAGGATCTCTCGATCCTCAGGATAGCTTAATTTACCCAGATTATTGTAATATATAAGGGGTAAATAGATCTTGAAAAGAGTAGAAGAATTGTACACAAGAACTCAGAACTTAGAATTGCTATGTGTTAGCAATTTTTGTAAAATGTTGTACCAGCTATGAAATCAATAGAAGCTTCGAGTGGTTTTATCATTTCTACGTACTGAATTTCAAATAGCAATGCTTCTAAGGACCAAAGGCCCAGTTTGAAGAAGCTACTATTTGACCTGTAATTGTATCAGTTCAATTTCTATTTTGTTATTCGATTCTCTTTTACAGTAGTTAAATGAATGCATATGTCTGTTGATGATTTCCTGTCAATTGCAAGAAATAGATATTCCCTCAAGCATTAGATGATTGATGTTCGAATTCCTATTACTGATATTTGATGCATGACAGTTCCTCATAAGTTCAAATTTGTTGTTCCTTTCATTTAGTTCACATTTGTTGTTCCTTTCATTTAGTTTACATTTGTTGTTTCTTTACCTTAGTTTACATTTGTTGTTCCTTTTACTTAATTTACATTTTCTGTTCCTTTCCATTAGAATATAGTTGTTGTTTCTTTCAATAGAAATACGATTGTTGTCTCATTTTTACTAGATTGCAATCTCTGTTTCTTTCCATATATAGAGTAATTCACCTTTTTCTTTCCAACAATTTGATTCATAATAATAGTCATTTCTACAAGTCTTTATCTAGATTCAATTACTCCTCTTAAAATGAATTCAATAGATTAATTAGTTCTTTTCCATTGCATAACTTTAGATTTCAATTCCTAGAATATGTAATGAATGTTTGAGGAACTTGATTGTTGATAAACTCAGGTTTTCTTTCACTACATGATTTCATCCCCTACGAGCTATTTGCATAGACTTTGTTGATATTCTTTGAGATAAAATATGAAAATTCGGATTGATAAATTAATGTTAAACTAAGGCTGTTTTTAGACATCTTTAGAGACCAACATTTTGGCACCATTTTCGGGGAAGTGTGTCAAAGGTAGCATAGATTGTGCCTCTGGAGGATGAGGTATTGAAGATGGAAGGTAATAACCTATGTAGGCAATAAGTAAGATGCTTATACCAGTGCCTACCTCCAGCTGACACATTAAGAGGTTGCATAGGTGTTTTTTTTTTCTTTCTTGATTTTCCCTTTTTTGTGTGAAGTGTGTATGACTAAGAAGAAAGATATTGAAAAACCAAAACCCCCACCAAAAATTACCAAATCCCAAGGCTCGGTGCTCCCTAGAAGAATCACTTTCATAGACGACATCATCCGAAAATTAGAATCTCAAGCTTCGGTTGGACCTAGGAAAGGATCTACCCGCATCCCTTAGGTGGTAGTTTCACCAAATACAGCCCACACCGAGATTCATAGAAAAACTGAAGGGGTTGAGCAAAGATTTCAGATCACATATCTTCCACCCCTCAACCCTTTAGAAGAGGAAAAATCTTGTGATCTAGAGGAAGGAGAAGGAGAAACCAGTGGGATGGATAAGATAGAACCACCACCCAATCCTGAATCTCCTATGAAAGAAGAAGGCATACCTGAAATCCCAGATAGAGGGAGTGAAATCAAATCCCCTAGAGGATCAGAAAACCAATCAATTCAAATAAAACATCTGGATCAAGAAATCCCTGAAGATTTCTGGCATATTTTCAATCAAATGGCACAACCAAATCCACAACGTCCCCAGACTTCCACTTTGGAATATTCAATAGTTGATCCAATCACCATTTCCCCCATGAAGGCAATTCCCCTAAAAAACCTACCAACCTTTCATGGATTAATCTCAGAAGATCCAGACACATTCTTATTTGAATTTGATGTCCTATGTAGAGGATATGATTACACCTCTGAACCCAAAAAATTAAAATTATTCCCCTCTGCCTTGAAAGGAGCAGCTCTACATTTGTTCATGGGATTAGGGGGAGGAACTATAAACTCATGGGATGAGATGAAACATGCCTTATTGACAAAATATTAAGATTATTGTAGAACCAAAGACTTAAAATATGAAATCTTTCAAATGAATGCAAAATAAAATGAATCGTTAGAAGAATATGTCAACAGATTTCAATATAATTTACAAAGATCACCCTAAGGTAACTATGATTAAAGGTATGAAATATGAATGGGTATAAATGTTGAATTTAATGGGGACGGGTGACATTTATTAAGAAACTTATGATGACATCATCCTACTGTGCATCAGGTGCTCAAGAGGAAGTTCATGGACAAGATCAGGGATGTGTACCCTCCTCACCAGAAGTAGCAATATTACCAGCAGGAGTGTGACGCGAGCTGAAGTTGGTAATCTCTTAGAAAAATTTAGAACATATATTCTGAGCACTTTGACTACACAATTGGATGTGTTGCAGGCCAAACAGAAAAAAACAAAAGCAGAACAAACATTGGCCATATTTTTCCATAGGTGCAGAAGAAAACATGGTCCAAGGGATTGCCATTTGGACGTGGTCCGGGTTTCTGCTATATGCACCAAGGATCATGACACAGAGAAATTCACATCGCTTCTTGGACTGAAAGATGTCTTTAGAGAAGCAGAAGAAGAAACAAAGCCATTATATCTGATGGCTCAACATCATCAATGGTAGAATCGGCTTCCAAATACACTGCATGACCCTTATTTTTTCTTTTTTGGATAGTATAATTAGTAGAAAGCTCCTGGTAGCACATGGCAAGGCCAGCCATTTACTAATCAGAACTTCCAGCCCCAACAATACCCACCTGCAAATTTCACTTGGCAAAACTAGTCCGCTGCAAATCCTGCCTGGAAGAATCAACCAACTGCAGTTTCCACTTGGTCTAACTCACAATATCCCAACTCATCCTGGAAAAACTCAAATAAAAAAATCTACCCTTCATAGTGGCCCAACATGACTACCCAAAACCCAAATTGAAATTAGAATTGGCAGCACCTTGTGGCAATAAACAACCAACCCATGGGGATGGCCCCTCAAGCTCAACCTATGTTACAAGCACCACTCCAATTTCCCCAAAACTCATAATCCCAATTGCACCTTCAACTACCAGCCCAACCTCATACAAATCCAAATAACAGACTGGCTCAGCTCATCTAGATTATGGAGAATGGAAAAGGAGAGACCAACTCGATAGGGTGAAATGAACTATGGTTGAAATCGAGACGAATAATATCTCCTAAAAAAATAACATTTTTCAAGAGAAGGAGAGTGAAAAAAACCAACAATAACACCTTCGACTATGGTAATAACATAATAAATTGAGCAGGAGGGAAACACAGTCAAATCACAAGATCCCGATAAGGATGCAACACCCTCCCCTTCGTTCCCCGAAAGAATGATGATAGCAAAACTGACCGTATATCCCAACTTAGACATTGTAAGGGAACCCAATAATTTATATATCAAGATTCCACTCCTACAAGCTCTTTAGGACATCCCAATCTACACAAAAATGATCAAGGATCTATGTGGGAGAAATCCCATCAGAAAAATTAAAAATCCATAATCAATAGTCCGCGTGGTAGGAGCCTTGTCCAATCTAATTTTAGGTAGACAAGAACCAGTTAAATATGCAGATCCGGGGAATCCCATAGTGACAGTTCATATCCAGGGCTGTTCTTTTCCTAATACACTAGTTGATTTGGGAGTAGGCATCAACATCTTGAATATGGAAACCTGCAATACCCTGGGTTTTAACTCCTTCGATTCCACCGCAATAATGCTGCATTTAGCAGATCGATCGGTAGTTCAACCAGTTGACACATTACATGATATAGCCATCTCCATCAACTCTTGGGAATATCCGGAGGACTTCCTCATCATCAACACAGGAAGTGGACTTGAAGGGCATCCATTGATACTAGGTAGGCTGTGGCTTGCAACAATAGATGCATACATAGGATGTTGAGTAGGTAATATGACAATCACTAGAGCGGGTATCACAAAGAACCTCACTTTATATTCTCCTTCTAAACCAAGTCCAACTTTTGTATATCCAAAATTTCCACCACCACGATACCCAGAGAAGGATTTACGAGCCCTTGTTATGCTGGAAGAAGCCCTCAGACTTAAAAACCAGTTAGAGGATGATGTAATCGGTGGTTTTATCAATAATCCAGCCACCATGAGCAACCCGACCTGCCAGATGCTCCAAGTTTTTCTAGACTATGAGGTACAGGGAGACCTGCTGGAATATTTATTGAAGCAAAAAATTCCAACTATAGCTATTCATAACAACAAACCCATCGAGATTGCACCAGGGAGGTCTCTAAACATCAATGTCAATTTAGATGAACAAAAACAACATAAGCTAATTCAAGTCCTCTCCAAATACCAACAATCTTTTGCATGGGAATATTCTGATATGAAAGGTATTGATCCGCAACTCTACACACACCACATTTATGTTGAAAAAGATGCCTAGCCTATCCGATAACCACAGAGAAGATTGAATCCCCACCTTAGGGATATCGTTAAAGAAGAATTACAAAAGCTGTTGGATGTAGATTTTATATATCCCATCTCAAATAGTCCGCGGGTTTCCCCATTAGTGATCGTCCCAAAGAAAAATGGGAAATGGTGCATCTGTGTTGACTATAGGGAACTTAACAAAGCTACTCAAAAAGACCACTTCCCTTTACCTTTTATTGACCAAGTCCTGGATACTTTGGTAGGAAAGAAATTCCATTCTTTCCTAAATGGTTTTAGTGGGTACAATCAAATTCAGATTGCCCCAAAAGATCAAGATAAAACTACATTCACATGCCCCTGGGGCACTTTTGCATACAGAATATTACCCTTTGGAATTTTTAATGCTCCAACCACTTTTCAAAGGTCCATTCTAAGCATATTCAATGATCTGCTCGGTGAAGGAATTGAAGTCTATATGGATGATTTCACTCCTTATGGCGATGACTTTGATCAAGCACTGAATAACTTGGAGAAAATACTAGAACAATGCATTGCGACCAGGTTATGTTTAAGCCACGAAAAGTGTCACATGATGATGAAAAAACGTGTGGTACTAGGGAGTTATATCTTTGCAGATGGAATTAGGGTAGATCCAACAAAAATAGAGGTAATCCTTAATATACCTACACCACACACACAAACTGAGGTACGTAGTTTCCTTGATGCTTCAGGATACTATCGTAGATTTATGGAAAATTTTGCAAGAACTGCTGCACCTTTACATGCTTTGACTGGTAATGTAGAATTTTGGTGGTCTGACAAGTTTGATGTGGCATTTTCAGGACTCAAGAAGTTGATCTCAACAACACTGCTATTGAGGGGGCCAAATTGGCAAATACCATTTCACATCTCCACCAATGCATCATATATTTCCATAGGCATTGTCCTCACATAGGAGGATAAGAAACCCTATGCCATTTATTTTATTAGCAAGAATCTTAATCCATCTAAACTTAATTATACAGTAACAAAGAAAGAGTTTTTAGATGTTATACATGCCATCAATAAATTTCATCATTATATAACAGACTATCTAGTCATTATGTATATTGATCATTCTGTTATTAGATATCTGGCTAATAAACCAATTACTAATGGATGGGTTACTCGGTGGTTGTTACTATTGTAGGAATTTGATATCACCATCAAATATCGACCCGAGAGAGAAAACCTCGTCATAGATTTCCTATCCCGCATACCCAAAACAGACAACTCCTTAACAGTGGAAGATTGATTTCCAGATGAACATTTGTTTGTCGTTACTACAAATCCACCTTGGTATGCTGACTTGGAAAATTACCTGGCAGTGGGAATATTACCGACACATATTTCATCAAGGGAAAGAAAATTGATCGTCCAACGTAGTGCACGATTCGCTTGGATCAGTGGATATATCTTCCATACAGGAGATGATCTCCAAATCCGCAGATGCGTACGAGATGACGAAATCTACGACATACTAAAGACCGGACATGATGAGCCCTGTGGTGGTCATTTTACATATTGCAGGACTGGACACAAAAGTCTGTAGATGGGCTATTATTGGCCCTCAATATTCAGATACGTGAAGAAATATGTCTGAACCTACAATAGTTGTCAACGGATGGGAAAACTAGATCAGCTTGATGAAATTCCTTTGAAGGCACAAGCATTTGCAGAACCATTTGAGAGATGGGAACTAGAATTTATTGCCCCCTTCAATCCAAAGTCAAATTAGAAGTCCTATATTCTAGTCACAATGGACTACATGACTAAATGGGTAGAGGTAGAAGCCTTACCAAATGCAACAGAAGATGTAGTCATCAAATTTCTTTTCAAATTATTTGTACGCTATGGACTACCAAGAGAGGTAACTACTGATGGGGGGTGACAATTTACAACTCATAGAATCACCACCACCCTAGATAATTACCATATCAAACACATAATTACTTCTCCTTACCATCCACAAGCAAATGGGCAAGTGGAAAGCACCAATAAAGTCTTGGAGCCAATCCTGACAAAGACTGTCTCAACAAATAGACATAATTGGGCTTCTGAGCTCCCAAATKCCTTATGGGATTACCGCACAACATGGCGTAATACCACTGKCTACTCCCCTTATCATTTAGTCTATGGMAAAKAACCCATCTTCCCAATCGAGTTTGAAATCAGGACTCTAAGGATGGCCCAKGAAATCGGACTGGATCTTACAAAAGCACATAAACAACGCCTTCAACAAMTCAACGAATTGGATGAAGCAMATATGTATGCTATRGAGYGTACAACTGTTATTCAACAAAAGAGAATGACCTAGCATGACAATCATATAAAAAAAAWTCATTTAAAAAAGGTGACTGGGCACTCCTCTATGATTCCAGAGTTTAGGATTTTTTGTGAAAATTACAGACATAGTGGCTAGGACCATACGAAGTTAGTGAAGTCCATGATAATGACATATTCACAATAAGCACCATTGATGGGTCTGAATATCCATTTCAAGTCAATGGACACCAGCTACGACTATATCATCATCCGCCCTCAAAAGAATCTTTCTACCAAGAGTTAAGTAGGGAACCTACCATTCAAATTTTGGATGGCTGCGAAGGTAATCTAGCCACCCCAACTCCATAAATGTTGAACTCTATTGACACTGCACATACTATATATAATTTTGTTTTCTGTAGATTTTATTTAGTTTATTTTTTATTATTTTTTACAGTCATTCGAGAAAGTCAAAACTAGGGAGGATAACTGTAATGAACTCAATTAACACTCTTTTCTATTTTGAACTCCCACTTCATCTCATCACCCAAACCCTATATTTCATAGAGAAATGAATGTGTCATGATTCAACAACAACAATTGGACAACTATAATGAAATTCATAGCATTAACAAACCATCCATTACTTAATTTTTAAATAAACCAATTCATAAATGAATTTAGTTTATGAGGAATCAACCTTGAGTTCAAGCAAAATACACTGTCAGGTTTCTAAAAATTACCTATTCAGATGGTTAAAAATGGAACAATTGTTGTTCCTTTTGAGTGCCTGTTGTCCCTTTGAACGAAACAATTGTTGTTCCTTTTGCACGCTTGTTGCTTCTTTGAATGGAACAATTGATGTTCCTTTTCCACGCATTTTGTTCCTTTGAATGAAACAATTGATGTTCCTTTTGTGCACCTGCCATTCCTTTGAATGGATCAATTGTTGTGTTACAGGTATGAACTAACTGAGAGGGGGGGGGGGTGAATCAGTTAGTGTAGATTATTAACAATTTCTCTTGTTTTAACTTTGAATCGTTAATCTTAGTGGCAGTGAGTCTTTGCTGTGAAAATCAGAGTTATAAACATAAAGCATATAACATAAAGAATAGCAATCACACACAACATTCACTCACAAGTATGAGACACAGATTTTTCAAGAGGAAACCCAAACAGGGAAAAAACCTCGTCTTCTTAAGATGTTAAGCAAGCTCCAACTGCATTACATCTCATCTGTTATGAGAACCAACTCTTAGAGGCTACAACCTCTGATTGCCAGCACCAACTGGCTGAGAGCTCCAACTCCCACAGAATCCCAGCACCCACTGGGTGGAAGCACCAACTTCCTTTTTACTTCAGCACCAACTGAGTGAAGGCACCAACCTTCAGATTCTACAAGCACCCACTTGCATAGAAAGAGACATACGTCTCCCTAACACCACCCTACCACCCTTATTTGCCAAAATAAAAATTGCTCAAATCAACTTGTTCATTCTGATATAGCTTGCTTACCCTTTCTGTTGATCTACTCTGTATTCTTCATTGTTTATGATCTGTTGCTCAGCCTCACCGTCCTCTGCAGCCCATTCTCAGCTTCTTCTCCTGTGACACAGATTCTCCTTCTTCCTTTTTTCACATCCAGATCTCTCTCTCTCACCTCAACAACCACCCTTCCATCTTGGTTCCAACGCATTATATTGTTTTTCCACATGCAGAGGTTTTCCTTGCATTTCTCAACTCCAACTGCAGTTTTCCTTTCTTTCATTCTTTCTTCTGCTTTTCGTATGCCAACATTCTCCCTAATTTTCTGAACTGGCTCTTTGCATGCCTCCTCTACGCATGCCACATCATGCAACGTTGTGTTCCTCCTGTATTAACTGTTAGTCTAATTTTAGACTGAAATTCCTTCTTCTTTTCTCAACTCCAACTGCAGTTTCCATTTCTTTCATTCTTTCTTTTTCTTTTCGCATGCCAGCATTCTCCCTGATTTTCTGAACTGGCTCTTTGCATGCCTCCTCTACGCATGCCACATCATGCAACGTTGTGTTCCTCCTGTCTTAACTGCCAGTCTAATTATAGACTGAAATTCCTTCCACCGTCGAGAGTGATTAGAGAAACCCAACTGGAAAAAACTTCCAGACTTGTCAAATCAGATGAAGGACCCCCACAAAACCCTAGATTTAGCGATGTCAAGCTCCATTGATTGTGAATTTTATCAGCAAAGATCCAGTGTTGTTTCAGCATAGTTTCCAGCACTGTGTTTCAGCCCAGCGTTGTGTTTCAGCATATGTATCAACATTGTGTTTCAACAACTGTTCCAGCCCGGTGTTTCAGCTTATGTAACATTATTGTGGTTTAGCTGTTACAACACTGTGTTTCAGCATAAGTTCCAGCTCTGTTTTAGCATTGTGTTTCTGCATCTGTGATTCAACTTCTGTGTTCCAGCATTTGTGTTCCAACACCTATGTTTCAGCATCTGTGTTCCAGCATTTGTGTTTCAGCATCTGTGTTCCAACATTTGTGTTTCAGCATCTTTGTTCCAGTATTTGTGTTTCAGCATCTATGTTCCAGCATTTGTGTTTCAGCATCTGTGTTCCAACATTTGTGTTTCAACATCTGTGTTCTAGCTTCTATGTTCCAGCATCTCTTGTGCGTGCTCCATAACCAACCGATTTCCATCAATGACAACCTTGACCGTCTGCATCATCTATGCTATAGCCATATTTCCAACAATCTCCCCCTTTGGCATTGATGGTAATATGTCTTTCATTGCTCCCCCTTTGACATCAAGGGAAAAGGGTTAAACTGTTCTCCACAGGCTCCCCCTAACTTTGTGCACTCAACGGTAATACCAGGAAAAGGTATCGGCTCTGATCTCTAGGTGTTCTCGCTTGCTACAATTTTACCATGTTCAGTAACCAGGCTTCTTGTGAAAAGATCCTTTGGACCTGCGCTCCTTTAATCAATCATCTATGCTCTGTCTTGTACATATCTTCTCCTGCCAATTACTACCTGAGGTACACTCGGTCAATCGTGACTTCATCTTCCAATCCTGTGTAGACCATATAGAGATGCTAACTCCCCTTGTCTAGAAGAGTTAGGCATGCTTTGTCAATGACCCACCGCTTTGTCTTTGCAGCAAACAAAAGATTCTTTGCATCTGCAATCTTCTTCGTTCTGTTGTACATCTTCAGATTTGTGCATGTCAAAGATGTGTAGAGCTATGCTCCCCCTATCAAGATGACCCCAAGGACCTGGTCATGAGGAACCAATCTGGAATTATCTCAAAAATCATTTGTGCTCTCTCTATGTTAGCTAAGAGGATGATGCACGTTTTTTTCTTCCTACTTGCAACAACCTGTGCAGACATCTAATTTTGCTCAAGCCTGATTCTCAAATTTTCTTCATAGTTCTCAATCTTCAATCTGGCTTCCATGCTGCTCTCAAACAGTCTTCTTATGCATGGGGT
>JZKD02S0349803.1:0-18988 GCA_000966675.3 Picea glauca
GATGAAAGTACTCACTTTTGCAAAACCCTAATTTTGGGGTATGGTAACAATGACGTTTTTCCTCTTGCAAATTGTGCTTTCTTCAAGTTCTCTCTGATACCATGTTAATGTTTATGCCATTATTATAGTTCTTTGCATTTCAATAGATAAGAGCATCATAGCAACAAGATCACTAAGAAATACACATTCACAAAAGACACAACATTTATCCTGGGAAACCCTCTAGGGGAAGAAAACCCAACAAAAACTTCCTTATCATAAAAATCTTATACAATGTTCAAGAGATAACTCAAACCAATACAGAAAGTCCTCCCCAAGATATGGGCCACCCTTCTTCTCCTCTCTCCAACTTCTAATTGCAACTTGCCTCATAAGAGAATGAGCAAGTGAGTTGTGTGTTAGAAGTGAGGCACTAGCCTCTTATTTATATCAACCTGGAACGTGTGAAAGGTCACCATCTAGCAGGGCCGACCTCTCACTCTGGGTGGGTAAACCCATCTTTAATTAATTATGGGTCTTCCATTATAACTATTGGGGCCAACTTCTTATTATGCACTTTGTAATTGTTCGATGACCAATCCCCAAAAGGGGATTTGGTCCTTATAAAATTACCGACATGATTAATACTCAATAGGGATCAATCCAATAACAATAATAATAATAATGACATGATTAATAAACAATGGGGAATTAATCAATAACAAAATAATAATAAGAATGCTCTTCGAAGTTACATTATTTCAACAGTTTCGAACCCTCAGTTTAATTAATGTATTGTTACAATGCTGAGAGGAATGAGTACCCAAACAATTATTAAAGGGCCAATATTCCCAAGAAATGTAATTTTTTTATCATTATTAATAATAAACACATCATTGGTTGCTAAATGGACAAGGACTAGAGTTGTAGGGGCCTATGATTCCATGAGAGAGGGGGCTTGTGTGGATAAATTTTTATTCCTATGTTAATTACCATTTTTTCCTAAGGGAGGGGATTGGTTATGTGAGATTATTGGGGAAGGCCAGGAGATCCTTGATTTCCCCATGAAAATACTTAAACCCGTTCCTGGTCTGATTGTGGGTTGGTCGTTGGCCGCTAGTTGTTGGTCGTTGGCTCATTTGCTCTGTCACCTCTACGTTATCCCATTATTTCCCTCAGGAACTTTCATGCACTCACTTACCCATCCATTGATCCATCCTCACCTACGTCATGGCCTTGTAAAGGGAAATGAACTGCTGAGATTTAACCATGAGATAGTTGGTTGTAATGATCACTGGTGTAATCCATCCATGACTTGGGGCCTGCATGTCTGAGATGTGTTGGCCTATGCCCTATTTTTCTCACAATTGCGAGTCCTCGAAGTTCCAAAATTAAGATTATGGACCAGTTGTGTTGGAGACCCTAGTAAAAATGAGAAGGACTTCCTGAGGGATTGGAAGGAAGATAAGGGTGGATGTCCATTCTCTTGGGTGGTACAAGATGGGTAGAAGAGAGTTGGGTACTTGGATTGTTGTGGGTGTTGGGAAACCTGTGAAAGACTGAGAGTTGACTCGTTTGGGAACCCAAGTACACTCTGGAACCATTCTTGTGGATTCATTGCCCTAGCTCAGGGGTGACACTACTGTTGAGATTTGGAGCAGTGGTGTCTATGGTTGGGTGGAACGTCCTTGGTCTGCAACTAGTTGGTGTTGGATTTTTATAAATATAAGTTCTCTCTATTGTGATATTATTATATGTGTATAAATGCATTCCACTATTTATTTTAATTATCGTTTAACAAAATGTTAGATTATTCATGCTTATTGGATATTTTTGTGTATGTTGTTAAATATTGTATCTTATGCGTGCTTATTAATTAAAGAAGGTATAGGTAAGAGTATGAAGTCCAAGGGTGGGATTACAGGTAGCATGCCCCGGCCTGTGGGTGGACGGGGATGTTACAGATTGGTATCAGAGCTTCTGATTGAAACATCGAGCCGATATGGGCTAGGTTTGTTGGTCAGAGTCTCGTAGTCAAGATCAAAATCTCACCGTGAAGTTGAAAATCTCAGGAGAAATGGAGTTGTATAATATATGGAGGAGATAGAACTTCAGAGATCCATTGTAAGGGGTTCTAAAGATCATGACCATCCCCTTCAAATTTGGGAGTGATCACCATTGTAGGATCAAGAGAGATCCAGGATNCTTTAATTAATTATGGGTCTTCCATTATAACTGTTGGGGCCAACTTCTTATTATGCACTTTGTAATTGTTCGATGACCAATCCCCAAAAGGGGATTTGGTCCTTATAAAATTACCGACATGATTAATCCTCAATAGGGATCAATCCAATAACAATAATAATAATAATGACATGATTAATAAACAATGGGGATTTAATCAATAACAAAATAATAATAAGAATGCTCTTCGAAGTTACATTATTTCAACAGTTTCGAACCCTCATTTTAATTAATGTATTGTTACAATGCTGAGAGGAATGAGTACCCAAACAATTATTAAAGGGCCAATATTCCCAAGAAATGTAATTTTTTTATCATTATTAATAATAAATACATCATTGGTTGCTAAATGGACAAGGACTAGAGTTGTAGGGGCCTATGATTCCATGAGAGAGGGGGCTTGAGTGGATAAATTTTTATTCCTATGTTAATTACCATTTTTTCCTAAGGGAGGGGATTGGTTATGTGAGATTATTGGGGAAGGCCAGGAGATTCTTGATTTCCCCATGAAAATACTTAAACCCATTCCTGGTCTGATTGTGGGTTGGTCGTTGGCCGCTAGTTGTTGGTCGTTGGCTCATCTACTCTGTCACCTCTACATTATCCCATTATTTCCCTCAGGAACTTTCATGCACTCACTTACCCATCCATTGATCCATCCTCACCTACGTCATGGCCTTGTAAAGGGAAATGAACTGCTGAGATTTAACCATGAGATAGTTGGTTGTAATGATCACTGGTGCAATCCATCCATGACTTGGAGCCTGCATGTCTGAGATGTGTTGGCCTATGCCCTATTTTTCTCACAATTGAGAGTCCTCGGAGTTCCAACATTAAGATTATGGACCAGTTGTATTGGAGACCCTGGTAAAAAGGAGAAGGACTTCCTGAGGGACTGCATGGAAGATAAGGGTGGATGTCCATTCTCTTGGGTGGTACAGGATGGGTAGAAGAGAGCTGGGTACTTGGATTGTTGTGGGTGTTGGGAAACCTGTGAAAGCCTGAGAGATGACTCGTTTGGGAACCCAAGTACACTCTGGAACCATTATTGTGGATTCATAGCCCTAGCTCAGGGGTGACACTACTGTTGAGATTTGGAGCAATGGTGTCTATGGTTGGGTGGAACGTCCTTGGTATGCAACTAGTTGGTGTGGACTTTTATAAATATAAGTTCTCTCTATTGTGATATTATTATATGTGTATAAATGTATTCCACTATTTATTTTAATTATCGTTTAACAAAATGATAGATTATTCATGCTTATTGGATATTTTTGTGTATGTTGTTAAATCTTGTATCTTATGTGTGATTATTAATTAAAGAAGGTATAGGTAAGAGTATGAAGTCCAAGGGTGGGATTACAGGTAGCATGCCCCGGCCTGTGGGTGGACGGGGATGTTACAGATTGGTATCAGAGCTTCTGATTGAAACACCGAGCTGATATGGGCTAGGTTTGTTGGTCAGAGTCTTGTAGTCAAGATCAAAATCTCACCGTGAAGTTGAAAATCTAAGGAGAAATGGCGTTGTAGAATATATGGAGGAGATAGAACTTCAGAGATCCATTGTAAGGGGTTCTAAAGATCATGACCATCCCCTTCAAATTTGGGAGTGATCACCATTGTAGGATCAAGAGAGATCCAGGATCGTTGGATTCAAGGATAGGTGAATATGAGTCATCCGATGTAAATGACGCAAGGGTTAAGGTCACAACCATCGGATACCATGGGAGAGAGAGATCAATGGAGAACAGGTATTGTGAGGAACCAAGTTGCATGGGAGTTAATTTCCCAAGGCGGTCCCACAATCCAACCCACAGTTTCACCAAGGGGGTTACATGCCAGTGTCAAGAGAATTGTGGGGTGAAAAGAGGGTTACTCCAAACCACCGATGCGCACCCCCACAAATTGAAAGGAATGTAGTGATGTGACATGTTGGCACTTGAACATCGAAACTCTGTATAGTTGAAGTAGTTGGGAACCCTTGATATGTAGGAGGACATGCATCAATTGATCATGTGCTCTAGATAAAATGCTCCAGGAAAAAGTGAGTGATGAGGAGGTTTGAAGTTTGATACTTCTGAAACCCGAAGACCTGAAAGGATCTCAGTCATTGATCTACCGAGATCCACGCGTTTCCAGATCCAGGTGTTATAACCCTAAATTGCACCACATACACATACTTGGCATTAGGCCATATTACTTTATACATACACATGCTTTCTTCACCACTACATATCATGTACATACTCTAGCTACACCATTACAACCTGCATATACCCACAAAACTTGCAAAAAATAAAAAGTTGCAAGGGGATACAGGCTTTTGGGTAGTTTCCCAACCAATTGACCACCAATAGCCCATCACCCAACCGAATAACTATATTTTTGGCATATAAAAGAAGGAGTTAGGGTCCCATTCCTACAAGAAGCATGAAAKCAGTGAAACTCTGCCCATTTCATAAYTCCCCCTTGCCCRMAGAATTTGCAGCCACATTGTGAGTTTTGAACCAAAWTTCCTTATTCTATCCTTTTCCCTCCATTTGCAAGCCTATTCCATTTACCTAGAGAGAATTGAAGAGGATAAAGATACATGGAAGCAATTGTATCTTGGTGAAGAGGATCCTAGGATCGAGTTTGAGGAGCTATAGTCGATCTCATTTTGTAAGTGACTTTGTGAGATTAATATAAATAAGTACGTTTTCTGTCCCACCACATGATGTGTACAATATTAATATTTGATTTACATTTTATTATGACATCTAACCTACTAACTCATATAAAGAATGGATGTTCATAGTTTCTTGTTTTTCTTNACCTCTACGTTATCCCATTATTTCCCTCAGGAACTTTCATGCACTCACTTACCCATCCATTGATCCATCCTCACCTACGTCATGGCCTTGTAAAGGGAAATGAACTGCTGAGATTCAACCATGAGATAGTTGGTTGTAATGATCACTGGTGCAATCCATCCATGACTTGGGGCCTGCATGTCTGAGATGTGTTGGCCTATGCCCTATTTTTCTCACAATTGCGAGTCCTCGAAGTTCCAACATTAAGATTATGGACCAGTTGTGTTGGAGACCCTAGTAAAAATGAGAAGGACTTCCTGAGGGACTGCATGGAAGATAAGGGTGGATGTCCATTCTCTTGGGTGGTACAGAATGGGTAGAAGAGAGCTGGGTACTTGGATTGTTGTGGGTGTTGGGAAACCTATGAAAGCCTGAGAGCTGACTCATTTGGGAACCCAAGTACACTCTGGAACCATTCTTGTGGATTCATTTCCCTAGCTCAGGGGTGACACTACTGTTGAGATTTGGAGCAGTGGTGTCTATGGTTGGGTGGAACGTCCTTGGTCTGCAACTAGTTGGTGTTGGATTTTTATAAATATAAGTTCTCTCTATTGTGATATTATTATATGTGTATAAATGCATTCCACTATTTATTTTAATTATCGTTTAACAAAATGTTAGATTATTCATGCTTATTGGATATTTTTGTGTATGTTGTTAAATATTGTATCTTATGCGTGCTTATTAATTAAAGAAGGTATAGGTAAGAGTATGAAGTCCAAGGGTGGGATTACAGGTAGCATGCCCCGGCCTGTGGGTGGACGGGGATGTTACAGATTGGTATCAGAGCTTCTGATTGAAACAYCGAGCYGATATGGGCTAGGTTTGTTGGTCAGAGTCTYGTAGTCAAGATCAAAATCTCACCGTGAAGTTGAAAATCTMAGGAGAAATGGMGTTGTAKAATATATGGAGGAGATAGAACTTCASAGATCCATTGTAAGGGGTTCTAAAKATCATGACCATCCCCTTCAAATTTGGGAGTGATCACCATTGTAGGATCAAGAGAGATCCAGGATCGTTGGATTGAAGGATAGGTGAAKATGAGTCATCTGATGTAAATGAAGCAAGGGTTAAGGTCACAACCATCGGATACCATGGGAGAGAGAGATCAATGGAGAACAGGTATTGTGGGGAACCAAGTTGCATGGGAGTTAACTTCCCAAGGTGGTCCCACAATCCAACCCACAGTTTCACCAAGGGGGTTACATGTCAGTGTCAAGAGAATTGTGGGCTGAAAAGAGGGTTACTCCAAACCACCGATGCGCACCCCCACAAATTGAAAGGAATGTAGTGATGTGACATGTTGGCGCTTGAACATCGAAACTCTGTATAGTTGAAGTAGCTGGGAACCCTCGATCTGTAGGAGGACATGCATCAATTGATCATGTGCTCTAGATAAAATGCTCTAGGAAAAAGTGAGTGATGAGGAGGTTTGAAGTTTGATACTTCTGAAACCCGAAGACCTAAAAGGATCTCAGTCATTGATCTACCGAGATCCACGCGTTTCCAAATCCAGGTGTTATAACCCTAAATTGCACCACATACATATACTTGGCATTAGGCCATATTACTTTCTACATACACATGCTTTCTTCACCACTACATATCATGTACATACTCTAGCTACACCATTACAACCCGCATATACCCACAAAACTTGCAAAAAATAAAAAGTTGCAAGGGGATACAGGATTTTGGGTAGTTTCCCAACCAATTGACCACTAATAGCCCATCACCCAACCGAATAACTATATTTTTGGCATATAAAAGAAGGAGTTAGGGTCCCATTCCTACAAGAAGCATGAAAGCAATGAAACTCTGCCTATTTCATAATTCCCCCTTGCCCACAAAATTTGCAGCCACATTGTGAGTTTTGAACCAAAATTCCTTATTCTATCCTTTTCCCTTCATTTGCAAGCCTATTCCATTTACCTAGAGAGAATTGAAGATGATAAAGATACATGGAAGCAATTGTATCTTGGTGAAGAGGAGCCTAGGATCGAGTTTGAGGAGATATAGTCGATCTCATTTTGTAAGTGACTTTGTGAGATTAATATAAATAAGTACATTTTCTGTCCCACCACATGATGTGTACAATATTAATATTTGATTTACATTTTATTATGACATCTAACCTACTAACTCATATAAAGAATGGATGTTCATAGTTTCTTGTTTTTCTTTTGGTGAATGTAGGTCAACCTTGGGAGGAGACTTGTAGTCGGGAAGCGATTGAACACATAGGGATTGACACCAGATGTGAAGTTTAAGGTAAGACTACCAGATTCCTATACTTTACACTTTATAAATGAATGTGGGATATTGTCGAGATAGTTGTTAAAAGTGGGTGACTTTAGATGGTTAGCTCTACCTGGACTTTAGAACCCTAGTGTAGTTCATAGGGGGGTTTCCCACTATAGCACCAGGGCTTTGAATAAAAGCTAGTGGGGCTAGATAATTTTTTAAGTTTGAGATTTCTAAAGTCCAAAGTCCTGAAGAAATTGTAGTTGTTGATCCATGAGAGACATGTGTTGGTAGATCGCGAACTTCAGATAAAAACATTTTGAAAAAAAGGTTGAGGTTTGATATTTCCGAAGTCCGGAGTCCCGAAGTAAAACATAGCCATCAGATTAAGGAGAAAATGTGGTGCAGATCCATGGACTTCGGGCGAAGACCTGAAGTGAATCTTAGTCATCCAATCTAGGAGAACACATGGTGACATACTAGCTAGTTTAGGAATTTAGAGTTCAGGAAAATTGGAAGTGTACTAGTATGGAAACTCCTGAAGTCTCGAAGCCCGAAGAACCAAAGTGATGGGGAACTATGATGTCACCTAGAGGTTATGTGGACCCTAGAATTCTCGAATTGACATGGCCTGCTGATGTCACCTGAGATGATGTGGAAACATGGGATGTGTGACACATGTCAGTAATTTTTGAGCATTTGGATTATTGAAAAATCAGTTAAAACGTGACACGTTGCACCCACCTGATTGGGCCACTTTTTTGTTTCCAGTATTTCACTACGTGGTGATAGATCATACAGTCCAGATACTGGGCACTCCAAAGGGGAAATATGTGACAGGTTGTGTTGGTTCAAAAACTCTCAAAGGCTAGAATACATATCGATGGTTGATTCCATAAGACACACATCAAAGGATTTTTGACCTCAGGTGAAAGCACTTTGGGAGAAAGTGCAGGAGGGAAGTTTGAAACTTTCAAAGCCCGAAGAGATGAAGTGATTCACATTCATTGATATATGGGAGGACACATGTCGACAGATCATGAACTCTAGGTAAAAGCGTTATTGGAGGAGAAAAATGAGTAAAGTTGAGACTCCCAAATAACTAAGTCTTGAAGTGGATCTTAATCATTGATCATTACAGAGGACAAGGATTGTTGATCCGATCTTGGCTGAAAGTTTTGAAGTCCTGAAGCTCTAGACAAGCGCCTTTTTTCAACTAAGTACAGGTTCATGGTCATGGTCATATGAAGAACAAGAGCTGAGGGAAGGTCTAAGGGCCAAATTGGTTGTCCTCATGATAGAAAAGTGCTAATAAAGGATTTAACCATGATTTCTAGTCATGGTCACCAAGGAAGTCGTTTGAAGGAAGCGCCTGCATAGGATGAAATTCTATGTCAACCAAGTATAACATGAAACTATTATTTTCAGAGAATGGGGATATGGTCTCCATGAACAAAAAAAGAAAGAGACATGTAGCATGGTTTGGAAATTTTNTTTTGGGTAGTTTCCCAACCAATTGACCACCAATAGCCCATCACCCAACCGAATAACTATATTTTTGGCATATAAAAGAAGGAGTTAGGGTCCCATTCCTACAAGAAGCATGAAATCAGTGAAACTCTGCCCATTTCATAACTCCCCCTTGCCCGAAGAATTTGCAGCCACATTGTGAGTTTTGAACCAAATTTCCTTATTCTATCCTTTTCCCTCCATTTGCAAGCCTATTCCATTTACCTAGAGAGAATTGAAGAGGATAAAGATACATGGAAGCAATTGTATCTTGGTGAAGAGGATCCTAGGATCGAGTTTGAGGAGCTATAGTCGATCTCATTTTGTAAGTGACTTTGTGAGATTAATATAAATAAGTACGTTTTCTGTCCCACCACATGATGTGTACAATATTAATATTTGATTTACATTTTATTATGACATCTAACCTACTAACTCATATAAAGAATGGATGTTCATAGTTTCTTGTTTTTCTTTTGGTGAATGTAGGTCAACCTTGGGAGGAGACTTGTAGTCGGGAAGCGATTGAACACATAGGGATCGACACCAGACGTGAAGTTTAAGGTAAGACTACCAGATTCCTATACTTTGCACTTTATAAATGAATGTGGGATATTGTCGAGATAGTTGCTAAAAGTGGGTGACTTTAGATGGTTAGCTCTACCTGGACTTTAGAACCCTAGTGTAGTTCATAGGGGGGTTTCCCACTATAGCACCAAGGCTTCAAATAAAAGCTAGTGGGGCTAGATAATTTTTTAAGTTTGAGATTTCTAAAGTCCAGAGTCCTGAAGGAATTGTAGTTGTTGATCCATGAGAGACATGTGTTGGTATATCGTGAACTTCAGATAAAAAAAATTTGAAAAAAAGGTTTAGGTTTGATATTTCCGAAGTTCGGAGTCCCGAAGTAAAACATAGCCATTAGATTAAGGAGAAAATGCGGTGCAGATCCATGGACTTCGGGCGAAGACCTGAAGTGAATCTTAGTCATCCAATCCAAGAGAACACATGGTGACATACTGGCTAGTTTAGGAATTTAGAGTTCAGGAGAATTGGAAGTGTACTAGTATGGAAACTCCCGAAGTCTCGAAGCCCGAAGAACCAAAGTGATGGGGAACTATGATGTCACCTAGAGGTTATGTGGACCCTAGAATTCTCGAATTGACATGGCTTGCTGATGTCACCTGAGATGATGTGGAAACATGGGATGTGTGCCACATGTCAATAATTTTTGAGCATTTGGATTATTGAAAAGTCAGTTAAAACGTGACACGTTGCACCCACTTGATTGGGCCACTTTTTCGTTTCCAGTATTTCACTACATGGTGATAGATCATACAGTCCAGAGACTAGGCACTCCAAAGGGGAAATATGTGACAGGTTGCGTTGGTTCAAAAACTCCCAAAGGCTAGAATACATATCGATGGTTGATTCCATAAGACACACATCAAACGATTTTTGACCTCATGTGAAAGCACTCTAGGAGAAAGTGCAGGAGGGAATTTTGAAACTTTCGAATCCCGAAGAGATGAAGTGATTCACAGTCGTTGATATGTGGGAGGACACATGTCGATAGATCATGAGCTCTAGGTAAAAGCGTTATGGGAGGAGGAAAATGAGTAAAGTTGAGACTCCCAAATAACGAAGTCCTGAAGTGGATCTTAATCATTGATCATTACAGAGGACGAGGATTGTTGATCCGATCTTGGCTGAAAGTTTTGAAGTCCTGAAGATCTAGAAAAGCGCCTTTTTTCAACTAATTACAGGGTCATGGTCATGGTCGTATGAAGAACAAGAGCTGAGGGAAGGAGGTCTAAGGGTCAAATTGGTTGTCCTCATGATATAAAAGTGCTAATGAAGGATTTAACCATGATTTCTAGTCATGGTCACCAAGGAAGTGGTTTGAAGGAAGCGCCTGCACAGGATGAAATTCTATGTCAACCAAGTATAACATGAAACTATTATTTTCAGAGAATGGGGATATGGTCTCCATGAACAAAAAAAGAAAGAGACATGTAGCATGGTTTGGAAATTTTATTTATCATATGCATAATTCTAACAAAATGTTCGCTTGCACATTTTGTAGAATTAAGAGGTTTAAACACATCAACTCACGATGCGTATTGAGGAAATGGAACAAGGCAAGGGAGCCTCCAATCATGATAAAGAGGTAGAAGGCTAGAATATTAGAGTTGGTAATGCAGAGACAGAGTCCAATGGATGCAAGGAAAAAGGAGAGCAGAAAAAATTAACAAAAATGGTAAGAAGCCTGAAGATGGAAGTGCAGAGAAATAAAGCAGACAACAAGAGACCGATGAGAGAGAAATGTCAGATAAATGATCAAGTGTTGAAAAGGTTAAGTAAGTTGCATAGGAGAATGCGGAAGGGATCAAACTCAAGACAAGAGGAAGGAGGCAAGTATCATGAAAGAAGATATTCTCGTGGAAGAGTTGGTTATTCAAGAAGTGCTAGTAGAGCTCATGAATACCACTCACCTCCTTACTCAGAAAGAAATTTTGATGCATCGAATGATCCTGTAATAAGTCCAGAGGTGTCCCTTGTCAGACAACAAAGAAGGATAAAGGGAAGATGATTCTGAAGCATGGTTTCTTGGGCTCCATAGATATTTTTAGTTGCATAAATATTCATCAAACTTGGAGGAAATGATTTCCACCTACCATTTGCACAGGAAGTCTACGATGTGGTGGGACCAAATGAAGCAAGTGGAACATGTTAATGAAAGTAGGATCACTTGGAAACAATTCAAGAAGTACTTCCAGAAGGAGTACCTCTCAAATCATTTCTATGACAAGAAAATGAAGGAGTTCTTTGAAATGAGGTTGGGAAGCATGACTGTGGAATATTACAAGATTAAGTTCTTGGGATTGTTAAAATATGTCAAGTTCATTGGTGATCAGAAAGTGAAAATACAAATATTTCTAAGTGGATTGCAAGCCTTTTATAAGGAAAAGATCAAGTATGATGAACCTAGGACCTTTAATGAGCCCATCAGGAAGGGTAAATACATGTATGAGAAAGGCCAGGGAAGAGAATCCCTACAGAAATCTTGGAAGGACAATAAGAATGAGAAGTTTGATCAGAGGAGTAAAGGATTCAAACCTCCCTTCAATAGGAATGAGCCTAATAGAAATCGACAAGATCATTATGCTAAGGGGGAATCCAAGAAAGAAAATTCCCTGGGAAAAAGGGGAAGACCACCAATCCAATGTTGGGGATGAAAATAAGATCACATGTACAAGGATTGCCCACACAAAAAAGACAGAGTGAAAACTGTGCACAGCGTGTAAGAGGCTACAACAGGCAAAGATATAGGAAGAATCTATGTAGCTTTAAATGATTGACAGGTAGAGCACCATTCAGATATGATCAAGGTGGACAGTAGGATTATAAATCAACCTATTTCTATTTTGATTGATTCAGTAACAATTAATTTGTACATTGATCCTAATATAATGGATAAATTACATATGGAGAACATTAAACTTAGAAAAGCAAGTTTGGCTCATTTAGCCGCTAGAACAAAAAGGAGAATCCTTGATATGGTCATAAGTTGTTCCATAATTCCTAATGGAGTGAATACTATCCTTGATATAAACATCATACCATTAGGGTCTTATGATGTTCTAATTTGGATGGAATGGTTGGACAAGCATCATGTTGTCCTAGATTGTCATAACAGGACATTTACATGTCTTGATGGGAATGGAAAAGAGAGCACTGTGAAAGGAGTTCCAAGACCCATCTCTATAAGGGAGATTTTGGCCTTACAACTGAAANGAGATGATGTGGAAACATGGGATGTGTGACACATGTCAGTAATTTTTGAGCATTTGGATTATTGAAAAATCAGTTAAAACGTGACACGTTGCACCCACCTGATTGGGCCACTTTTCTGTTTCCAGTATTTCACTACATGGTGATAGATCATACAGTCCAGATACTGGGCACTCCAAAGGGGAAATATGTGACAGGTTGTGTTGGTTCAAAAACTCCCAAAGGCTAGAATACATATCGATGGTTGATTCCATAAGACACACATCAAAGGATTTTTGACCTCAGGTGAAAGCACTTTGAGAGAAAGTGCAGGAGGGAAGTTTGAAACTTTCGAATCCTGAAGAGATGAAGTGATTCACAGTCGTTGATATATGGGAGGACACATGTCGACAGATCATGAACTCTAGGTAAAATCGTTATTGGAGGAGGAAAATGAGTAAAGTTGAGACTCCCAAATAACTAAGTCTTGAAGTGGATCTTAATCATTGATCATTACAGAGGACAAGGATTGTTGATCCGATCTTGGCTGAAAGTTTTGAAGTCCTGAAGCTCTAGACAAGCGCCTTTTTTCAACTAAGTACAGGTTCATGGTCATGGTCGTATGAAGAACAAGAGCTGAGGGAAGGTCTAAGGGCCAAATTGGTTGTCCTCATGATATAAAAGTTCTAATGAAGGATTTAACCATGATTTCTAGTCATGGTCACCAAGGAAGTGGTTTGAAGGAAGCGCCTGCACAGGATGAAATTCTATGTCAACCAAGTATAACATGAAACTATTATTTTCAGATAATGGGGATATGGTCTCCATGAACAAAAAAAGAAAGAGACATGTAGCATGGTTTGGAAATTTTATTTATCATATGCATAATTCTAACAAAGTGTTTGCTTGCACATTTTGTAGAATTAAGAGGTTTAAACACATCAACTCACGATGTGTATTGAGGAAATGGAAGAAGGAAAGGGGGCCTCCAATCATGATAAAGAGGTAGAAGGCTAGAATATTAGAGTTGGTAATGCAGAGACAGAGTCCAATGGATGAAAGGAAAAAGGAGAGCAGGAAAAATTAACAAAAATGGTAAGAAGCCTGAAGATGGAAGTGCAGAGAAATAAAGCAGACAACAAGAGATTGATGAGNCTAGATTGTCATAACAGGACATTTACATGTCTTGATGGGAATGGAAAAGAGAGCACTGTGAAAGGAGTTCCAAGACCCATCTCTATAAGGGAGATTTTGGCCTTACAACTGAAAAGGTTTTTTAGAAAAGGATGTCAATTGTATGCATCTCATGTGGAAGAGACATATAATACGAAGGGGCCAAGCCTTGAATATTTCTCTGTGCTACAGGAATTTGAAGATGTATTCCAAGAAATAACCGGATTGATACCAAGAAGGGAGATAGACTTCTCATTTGACTTAGTTCTAGTAGCTACCCCAGTGTCAAAAACACATTATATAATGAGAACACCAGAGTTAAAAGAATTGCAAATGCAGTTGGAGGTATTTTTGAAGAAAGGTTACATACGTCCAAGTATTTCACCTAAGGGAGCACCAATATTTTTTTTCAAAAAGAAGGATGGAACCTTCAGGCTGTGTATTTACTTCAGACAGTTGAACAAGTACACTATAAAGAACAAGTATCCTCTACCCCGAATTGATGACCTCTTTGATCATCTAAGAGGAGAAAATATGTTTTCAAATATTGACCTGAGGGCGGGATATCATCAGGTAGGAATCAAGGAAGAAGACAATCATAAGACAACCTTTAGGACCAGGTATGGGCATTATGAATTTGTAGTGGTGCCATTTGGACTGACCAATGCACCAATTGTCTTCATGTGCTTAATGAATGGCATATTCAAAAACTATTTGGACACGTTTTTCATAGTATTCATGGATGACATACTTATCTATTCTAAGTCTGAAGACGAGCATGAACATCACTTAAGACTGTTATTTCAAGTAATGAGAGAACATAAGTTGTATGCCAGGTTGACTAAATGTTCTTTTTATAAAAATTAGATCCATTACTTGGGACAAATTATTTTAGAGAAGGGAATAATAGTAGATCCAAAGAATATTGAAGCCATTAGATGATGGCCAACACCCAAAATTGTGTCAGACGTCAAATCTTTTATGGGATTAGCTGGATACTATAGAAGGTTCATAGTAGGGTTCTCTAATATTTCTCATCCCATCACTTCCTTGCAAAAGAAGGGAACTAAATTTGAATGGACACTCAAGTCTGAAAATCATTTTAATCTATTGAAGGAATTACTTACTATTGCACCTGTGTTAAATATTGTTGACCCAAATAAAAGTTTTGTGACATGAACAGACACATGCGAGGAAAGACTTGGGGGATTCCTCACGTAAAATGGAAATTCCATTGGGTATGAGCCCAAAAAGATTAAGGAAAATGAGAAGAGATATGCCACACATGACTTGGAACTTTTTGCCATTGTTCATGCCTTGAGGATGTGGAGGAATTATCTCATGGGGAAGAAATTTGAATTAAGGACATACCACATTGGCCTGAAGTATCTTTTCGAAAAACCAACCTTGAATGCCAGGAAAACAAGATGCCTAGAATTTCTAAGTGAATATGGATTCAATATCAAGCATATCAAGGGAAAGGAGAATAAAGTTGTCGATGCACTTAGTAGAAGAGTGCATCTCATGCATGCTACTACTATTAGTATCCATCAGTTAGACTTGAAGAGAAGAATTTTAGATGGCCTTGATACAGACCAGAATTACCTACAGGTAAAGTAAAACTTACAGCAAGGAGACATACATCATAAAATAAAGGAGGATGAGATAATGGAGAATGGATTACTCATGCATAAAAATAGAATCGATGTTCCTAGTTCTAGAGAACTGAGGAATTTGGTACTGAAGGAAACGCATGATGTTCCTTATACTGGGCATCTTGGTTACCAGAAAAAAATTATAGAAGTAAGAAGCCAATTCTTTTGGTCGAGAATGAATAAGAATGTTTCTGATGACATCACTCGATGTATGGAATGTCAGAGGGTGAAGGTTGAGCATAGGCACCCAGTGGGTTTTCTATAGCCATTTCTAATTCTAGAGAAGAAATGGGAAGTGATCACCATGGATTTCATCACAGGATTAACTAGAATGAATAAGAAACATGATTCAATCATGGTTGTGGTTGAAAAATTAACAAAGACCGTTCATTTTGTGACCGTGAAGAAAACACTTACAACGGCTAATATTGCATAAATTTTCATGAAGGAAATTGCTAGGTTGCATGGGATACCTAGGAAAATCATCCTGGATAGAGATAGAAAGTTTACCTCCAATTTTTGGAGGGGATTATTTAAATTATTTGGCACAAATATAAACTTTATCACCACATATCATCCCTAGATATATGGTTAAACAAAGAGAGTCAATCGAATAATCGAAGACATGTTGAGAATGGATGTGATGGATAAGCCATCTAAGTGGGAAGACTACTTACACTTGGTTGAGTTTGCATATAATAANAATTGTATGCATCTCATGTGGAAGAGACATATAATACAAAGGGGCCAAGCCTTGAATATTTCTCTATGCTACAGAAATTTGAAGATGTATTCCAAGAAATAACCGGATTGATACCAAGAAGGGAGATAGACTTCTCAATTGACTTAGTGCCAGTAGCTACCCTAGTGTCAAAAACACATTATAGAATGAGAACACCAGAGTTAAAAGAATTGCAAATGCAGTTGGAGGTATTTTTGAAGAAAGGTTACATACGTCCAAGTATTTCACCTAAGGGAGCACCAATATTTTTTTTCAAAAAGAATGATGGAACCTTCAGGCTATGTATTTACTTCAGACAGTTGAACAAGTACACTATAAAGAACAAGTATCCTCTACCCCGAATTGATGACCTCTTTGATCATCTAAGAGGAGAAAATATATTTTCAAATATTGACCTGAGGGTGGGATATCATCAGGTAGGAATCAAGGAAGAAGACAATCATAAGACAACCTTTAGGACCATGTATGGGCATTATGAATTTGTAGTGGTGCCATTTGGACTGACCAATGCACCAGTTGTCTTCATTTGCTTAATGAATGGCATATTCAAAAACTATTTGGACACGTTTGTCATAGTATTCATGGATGACATACTTATCTATTCTAAGTCTGAAGATGAGCATGAACATCACTTAAGACTACTATTTCAAGTAATGAGAGAACATAAGTTGTATGCCAGGTTCACTAAATGTTCTTTTTATAAAAATTAGATCCATTACTCGGGACAAATTATTTTAGAGAAGGGAATAATAGTAGATCCAAATAATATTGAAGCCATTAGATGATGGCCAACACCCAAAATTGTGTCAGATGTCAGAGCTTTTATGGGATTAGTTGGATACTACAGAAGGTTCATAGTAGGGTTCTCTAATATTTCTCATCCCATCACTTCCTTGCAAAAGAAGGGAACTAAATTTGAATGGACACTCAAGTGTGAAAATAATTTTAATCTATTGAAGGAATTACTTACTATTGCACCTGTGTTAAATATTGTTGACCCAAATAAAAGTTTTGTGATATGAACAAACACATGCGAGGAAAGACTTGCAGGAGTCCTCACGCAAAATGGAAATTTCATTGGGTATGAGCCCAAAAAGATTAAGGAAAATGAGAAAAGCTATGCCACACATGACTTGGAACTTGTTGCCATTGTTCATGCCTTGAGGATGTGGAGGAATTATCTCATGGGGAAGAAATTTGAATTAAGGACATACCACATTGGCTTGAAGTATCTTTTCGAAAAACCAACCTTGAATGCCAGGAAAACAAGATGCCTAGAATTTCTAAGTGAATATAGATTCAATATCAAGCATATCAAGGGAAAGGAGAATAAAGTTGTCGATGCACTTAGTAGAAGAGTGCATCTCATGCATGCTACTACTGTTAGTATCCATCAGTTAGACTTGAAGAGNAATTGTATGCATCTCATGTGGAAGAGACATATAATACAAAGGGGCCAAGCCTTGAATATTTCTCTATGCTACAGAAATTTGAAGATGTATTCCAAGAAATAACCGGATTGATACCAAGAAGGGAGATAGACTTCTCAATTGACTTAGTGCCAGTAGCTACCCTAGTGTCAAAAACACATTATAGAATGAGAACACCAGAGTTAAAAGAATTGCAAATGCAGTTGGAGGTATTTTTGAAGAAAGGTTACATACGTCCAAGTATTTCACCTAAGGGAGCACCAATATTTTTTTTCAAAAAGAATGATGGAACCTTCAGGCTGTGTATTTACTTCAGACAGTTGAACAAGTACACTATAAAGAACAAGTATCCTCTACCCCGAATTGATGACCTCTTTGATCATCTAAGAGGAGAAAATATATTTTCAAATATTGACCTGAGGGTGGGATATCATCAGGTAGGAATCAAGGAAGAAGACAATCATAAGACAACCTTTAGGACTAGGTATGGGCATTATGAATTTGTAGTGGTGCCATTTGGACTGACCAATGCACCAGTTGTCTTCATTTGCTTAATGAATGGCATATTCAAAAACTATTTGGACACATTTGTCATAGTATTCATGGATGACATACTTATCTATTCTAAGTCTGAAGATGAGCATGAACATCACTTAAGACTGCTATTTCAAGTAATGAGAGAACATAAGTTGTATGCCAGGTTGACTAAATGTTCTTTTTATAAAAATTAGATCCATTAATCGGGACAAATTATTTTAGAGAAGGGAATAATAGTAGATCCAAAGAATATTGAAGCCATTAGATGATGGCCAACACCCAAAATTGTGTCAGACGTCAGAGATTTTATGGGATTAGCTGGATACTACAGAAGGTTCATAGTAGGGTTCTCTAATATTTCTCATCCCATCACTTCCTTGCAAAAGAAGGGAACTAAATTTGAATGGACACTCAAGTGTGAAAATAATTTTAATCTATTGAAGGAATTACTTACTATTGCACCTGTGTTAAATATTGTTGACCCAAATAAAAGTTTTGTGATATGAACAAACACATGCGAGGAAAGACTTGCAGGAGTCCTCACGCAAAATGGAAATTTCATTGGGTATGAGCCCAAAAAGATTAAGGAAAATGAGAAAAGCTATGCCACACATGACTTGGAACTTGTTGCCATTGTTCATGCCTTGAGGATGTGGAGGAATTATCTCATGGGGAAGAAATTTGAATTAAGGACATACCACATTGGCTTGAAGTATCTTTTCGAAAAACCAACCTTAAATGCCAGGAAAACAAGATGCCTAGAATTTCTAAGTGAATATGGATTCAATATCAAGCATATCAAGGGAAAGGAGAATAAAGTTGTCGATGCACTTAGTAGAAGAGTGCATCTCA
>JZKD02S0349836.1:0-18988 GCA_000966675.3 Picea glauca
AATTTTTCCAATATGTACTAGTGTCTGATATCAGAAGTGGATTTCTTTCATTGAGTAATTTTATAAAAGTAGCTAATTCATATACAACAAATCCTTCCCTGGAACTCCTATGCTTGATACATAGAGATTATCCACACACAACCTATTAAGCTCTTTGTTTTCATTCACATCGATCTTGCAATTGTCTACACATCTCTACCTTCAAGGATATGGAGCCTTATTTTTCCTTTATATGTCCGTTAATGAAATTATTCACCTGCTAGATTCATGTTCTATGTGAGGATTCTTTAGTTTGTTGTACCTGCAATTTATTCAAACTCTGTAGAAGCTAAAGAATAATCCTTATATTCCGCTCTTCTCTAGTTCTTTATCCACTTTTCATTACTTTTCCTGTAGATCTATATTGTCTCATCCAACTTTTGTAAGCTATGTCATGCTTCCATGAATATGATATCTGGTCCTAGTCTTGAATTTATCTGATTATACATCTATTTTTGTCAAAATCTACAAGAAACCATTTTGTTAGAATTACACATATTATAAAAATTGTGAATTAATGCTACACATACTTTTTTTTGCTCAATTTATGAATAATTATATCATAATTATCCAAATTATAATAATTTTAGGTCATTATCCTATGAATTATTTTTCCAATGATTGTACTCATTCCCTGATCTGATCTATGAGCTAACAATTATGGCTTCCTAGAAAAACCATTTTCACCCTATTTGTGGTTTTCTCCACTTGTGAAATTTTATTGAAATGACAACTTCAGTCAACTGTAGAAAACAATATGTCAGGAACTAGAGAAACTTTTATATGAGGCGTAGATAATTAAAAATGACAAGGAATTCACAAAAAATCTCATATTTAATGCTGGAGTAAAAAACTACAACAATATGGAAATGAAAACTTTTCCCCTTTCCATCTCTTTTTCCAGAGTTGGAATTTTTTTCAAAACTGATCATCTCTCAATCTGTGCACTTCTGGAAAATTTTCACTACACCAAAGTTTATTTTCTTGATTATTCAATAAAATGTCCAGTAGATAAAAGTTTTCATTTTCTTGATCTGGGGTCACTTTTCTTCCTTAGAAAATCTCAAAAATCCCCCAAAAGTGGCCCAAAATAGTGGATTTTGGCCTATTTCAGCATCCTCATTCCAATCTACTTAGGATTTATTCAGTTAATTCATGGGTTTTCCTATGTTTTCTTTGTGGATACTCTCAATCAATTTAATCTTAATTTGGATCTCTACCAATTATTTAGATCCCTATCTTTAAAAGTAAATATTTCGTCATTTTTTATAAATTTAAGTAGAAATGGACAATGGCCCTCTTTGACACTTTTGTAGAGCTCATCTCTTAAGAAGAAACCCATAAGTTTCAATTAAATGTGACTTAATCTGCTCCAGCTATGGCCAAAATATGAAAATGGTTCCAGACATTCTTTTTTACACTATGGAGTAGTTTTTCCTATGGGGCATTATGCACCGTTGATCTTAAAATCAGAATAGATATGGACCATCCTTCAGAGGTTCCATTCAAACTACTAAATAATAGGGCTCAAATGGGACTTTGAAAAGAGGGTATTGAAGAATATTCCTTTTCTATACCATTATAGATTTTCATTTGGAGTTCGTAAAATTAGATAAGTTTCACTACTCCGACGCAAGGGTATCAACAAATATTCCATTTTGATGCCATCAGAACTAATCACTCGAGGTTCCAAAATTTAGGTAAATATCGCCACTTTGACCAAAGGGTATCAAGGAATATTCCCTCTTGATACCACCTGAACTTTTCCTTCAGAGTTCATAAGGTTGATGAAGTTTCACTACTTCGACCAGAGGGAATCGAAGAATATTCCTTTTCAATACCTAAACACTTGGAGTTGAAAATATTAGGGAATATTTGTTGCTCTGACTAGAGGGTATCGAATAATATTCTCTTCTTGATACCATCAAAACTCTTTTGAACGAGATCTTTCGAAAACTCTTTTTCAAAATCACATCTCAATGAGATTTTGATGAATGAGAATGATCCCGATCGATCTAACAACTCTCATTCTTTCAGGATTCTACCATATTCTTCTCTTCATGCCCGACTTTGAAGTCCTTCTGAATCTTCCTTCCCAAAGCCTTGCTACCTCAAAAAATCACTTCTGAACCAATTTCGAACTCTGATAACAATTAATTCGAAAAATAAGCACGAAAGAATCACACACATTAATAAGGATCCATGCTACAACATGAAATAAATAAACAACGTGCCATGCACAACAAATAACCAATATACATGCACACAAAAATACATCTAAGAGATAATTAAATAAACAACAGAAAATACATTGTACATAAAACACATAGAGGAGTTATATTTTCAAGTAAACATTCACCAAATGGATGCATACCAAGGATGTTCCTCCCAACCATAGACATTGTTGTTCATTTACTCTCGATAATAGGTCACCCCCAAGAAAGGTCTATGAATCCACAAGGATGGGTCCTAAGCCAAGTAAAAAACAAACAACAAATGGCTAACTAGCTCTCAGGTTTTCCAACCACAAAGAAAATCTAAATTTCCAACTCTCTTTCCCCCCCATCATGCACAACCCAAAGAAATGAACACCTTTATCTCCAGACTATTCCATTTCTCTCTAGGGATCTAGTGCTACTAGTTAGGAAATCTCCCTGCTAGAAACTCCAAGGATTCTCAACTGTGGATAATTCTTTCCAAACTACCATCAATCTCATGCACACAAACATACATTCCATACTAGAATGATCAATAATGTATTACAGTAATCTATTAATGGCTCTCCCCCTCCAACCATTCGTTTCCATGCTCCCTCCCAAGAGAGACCCCCAAACATCACACCAGAATATTTTATATAATTACATGAAAACAAGAACCACATGGCCTTCCTCCCAAGAAGCTCATGTAACCCCTTTTCTCCATAAAATCAATTATGTTTAAATAAAATATAATAAAAAGACTTATCCCCTTAATCCTCCTCTCTCATGGAATCATATCCCTCTATCTCTCTTGTCCTTGTTTCTTGTATATAACGATAGACCATTCCAAGTCCTCAAGCATGTCATATGCATATCCAAGAATGTACATATGCACAATGCACATCTATATGTACCAAGAATTCACTATCAACATGCCTACTAATTCATATTCAATCTAAATTCATAGTACAAGTCATGCATTCTAGTGCATTTATGATTCAATTCACTTTTTTGCTTATTTATTTATTTGTAGTTGGTTGTCCTTGAATTTCTTTGGATCCTTGCTGACCTGTGTGCTCTCACTCTGCTCATCTGCACTATTGTTCCATCATCTGAACACTTTCCATCCAAGTTCCACTTGGGCATTCTACAGTCCAACCAATGTGTTATATTTTTAGCAGCCTCTCCTAAGCAGTCGTATAAAAAATTTACCTTTATGAAACATTCAAACACTTTGGAATGAAGTAGCCTAAAACATTCTATCATTTTACTACAACAACATTCTTGAATCAAATACTGTTACTCCTAGTTTTCCACTAGGTTACTTCATTAACATTTCTTTTTGAAACCATACCTTTCACACTTAATACCATTCCCAATGGAAATCTATTTTCATTCAGTGACACTTTTCAAGTGAAAGAGCATTCATTTTTTTATCTCCAATTTCTCTGCATTAAAATCCTGCTTCCACTGTGAACTCTGATATTAGAAGTGGATTTATTTCACTGAGTAATTTTAGAAAAGTAGCTAAGTCATATCTAACAAATCCTTCCTTGTAACTCCTATCCTTGACACACATAGATTATTCACACACAAACTATTAAGCTCTTTGTTTTCTTTCGCATCAAGCTTGCAGATGTCTACACATCTTTACCTTCAAGGCTATGGATCCCTACTTTTCCTTTATATTCCCATTAATGACATTATTAACCTTCTATATTCATGTTCTATGTGAGGATTCTTTCTTTTGTTGTACCTGCAATTTATTCAAACTATTTAGCAGCTAAAGAAAAATCATTCTATTCTGCTCTTCTTGAGTTCTTTATCCACTTTTCATTACTTTCCATGTAACTCTTTATTATATCATCCAACTTTTGTAAGCTCTGTCATGCTTCCATGACTTTGATATATGTTCCTATCCTTAAATTGATCTAATTATACCTCTAATTTTGTCAAAATCTGCAAGCAACCATTTTGTTAGAATTATACATATTACAAAAATTCTCAATTAATGCTACACACACTTTTTTATGCTAAATTTATGAATAATTGTATCACAATTCTCCAAATTATAGTAATTCTGGGTCATCATCCTCTGAAATATATTTCCAACGACTATACTCATTCCCTTATACGATCTCCGAGTTAACAATTATGGCTTCCTGAAAAATCCATTTTCACCCTATTTGTACATTTTCTCCACTTGTGAAATTTTATTGAAATTCCAACTTCAATCAACTACAAAATAAAATATGTCAAGAAATAGAGAAACTTTTATAGGAGGCGTAGATAATAAAAATGACAAGGAATTCATAAAAATTCTCATATTTTCAATCTAATGCTTCAGAAAAAAAAAACCACAACAATATGGAAATGACAACTTTTCCATTTTTCACCACTTTTTCTAGACTTAGAATTTTTGGCAAAACTGGTTATCTCTCAATTTGTGCACTTCTGGAAAATTTTCACCAAACTAAAGTTGTTTTTCTTGACGATTAAATAAAATTTTGAGTAAATAAAAGTTTTTAGTTTCGTGATCTGGGGTCACATTTTGTTACAAAAAAATAGCCCAGTGGACAGGTGGATCTTCCCTCAAATTCTAGACCCCTAATACCAAGATAGAAATATGTAAATAGACACTAACATCCCTCTGAGATTTTATTAACTAGTTGAAAAGAGACAAGGAGGAAAGGTGGTTGAACCTATTTCCGATGTTCATCCTCACTACTCCAATTTGAGTTTGATCTCCAAAATCGTTCACACATCTTGATACTTGCAAAGCATGGACAACAAAGAGACACAAGGAAACTCCTACTCTAGCATACTAGATTAAACAAATTCATCTATAGTAGATAAGCATATGTAAATATACATAATCTAGAAGGAAATAGGCCCAACATATATTAAGGAGAACATTAAAAAAGACACTTACAATATGTAGATGCAGTTGCAACAACCTCTCCAAGTCCTCCTCATCCATCCCTTGCACGATTCTCCCAATATCATAAGTTTGATATCCAAAAGATTCCTCCCAAGATCATAAGTTTGATACGTCTAATCTTCCTTCTCTTCTCCATGGAAAGACTTCATTTTATAGGATTTGGAGGCTTAAACACCATGGAGAGGATCACTCATCAGATCCACTAAAATGGGATTTCCAAGATATTTAGGGAGAAAATATCTCTTAAGGATTTTGGGGAGAAAATATCTCTCAAGGATTTTAAGGAGGAAATATCTCTCCCATCCATGAGATTCTCAATTTCTCCTTGAAAATAGGAAACCAAATGTGAGGTGGATTATGACACTAAATTAATTTCCTTTTTATGGATATTAATAATTAATTCATGTGCACATGGTATTTTGACCTTCTTATAATATATTTCTCCTCCACATTGACTAGGGATTGTGACAAATGTTCTTTCATGGTGTCAATGTATGTGACACTTTCATGACACTTGTGACACTTAAGGTGAGGTACATAAGTGTGTAATTTTGGCGCAAAATTGATCAGAATAGGGTCCTTCTTAGGTTACCAACAAAAGGCATCGAGTAGTCTAGAGCGCTAGACTTTTCATCTCCTCCGAAGAGAAGAAGTCTCACCCGAAGCGCAACCAAGACAAAAAGATAGGGAAGGGAAAGGAGAATATTTAGGTGGGTTTCCAGAACCTTCAATATTTACCATGATATTGTGCAAGATAGACTAACCACATAACAGATCTAAAATCATTCATACTAGAAATAAAGACACTCAAGTTGTAGAATCATTTGTAAATAGAGATAGCATATTGATCTTATCAAGCATAAATAAGTATTTTAAGGAGACAATTCATAAGCATACACACAAAATCACACAGTACTTTCAAAATTTTAGGTCCTTCCATATATATTATCAATAGAGATTCTCAAAGATACAGATCAATACTCTGTTATAAGATTCCGACTCCGGACTCATGTCACAGACCTCTAACTACCCTTTTTCCAAAAAGTGTATACAAATTACAATAAAAAAACCTTTTCTCAACTACACCCAATCATACTCAACACTAACATCCAACCCAACCCTTTTACAATAGTATGCATCTCATATATAGGTTGAGTGGAATATTCTGGCTTTGGGCTCCACATGCTTTCTCTTTCTTGTTCTATTGTAACTTATTTTGCCTTGCTGGCATTGCGTTGCCCCTTTTCACAACCTTTTTTTGTTTCTTTTCTTGCTCCACTATCCAGCTCTTTTTTATCTTATGAAAATCGCATTTGAACAAAAATGGGACTATAGTCCTTCTTGTGCAATATTCAAACCAAAAATGAAGGGCCCAACAAGCTCCAACCACAAGCCTTGACTCGCCCTCGAGTCAAGTACTTGGATTTTTCCCAGCTTCTAGGAGTGCCTATTGCTTTCCTTTGTCCTCCTTCTCCACTTTTGTTTCATCTTCTCCTTTCACTTTTTCCTTTTTTACCTCTTCAAACAAAGGGCCCAACTCTGGTACCAAATCTATGGCCCACTTCTTGACTTCCTAGAAACTCTGAATTTTATCCTCCCACTTCCTGGCAAGGAGTGAGGCTCAAGCTACAAATTATTGAGTCTCATCTATGATACATCCTTTAGGCTTGGATGCAAACATAGATTTCCATTCAGAATTAGTTGTATCATCTACCTAATGCATCTACATGTACATTTCCCAAAGGATAGGTTGAAATTCACACAACTCTTTCTTGGCTACCGATTGTGCTTCAAACAGAGTGTTCAACTCACTGTCTTCTTTTTGGATTTGATCAAATTTCTCTTGTTGCTCTAGCGGATCCATGGTGACCACAAATTCCTCATTGAGCGACTGTATTCTTTCGTGCATGTCCTCTAGATTTTGGTTGCACATTGCAATAATTCCCATCCAGTCACTGACTTTGTGGAATATCTTTATGCACTCGGTTGTGCACTTGTGTAGTGTTGCTCGAGCATTATTACCTTCCAACACTATTTTCTCCATTTGATATTCCACCTTCCGAGGTTATTGTTCTGCTTCTTGTTGAATCTCCCACAACTGTACTTCTATATTCTCTACACAAATGGACAACTGTGACCATGCTCCCTAAAGTAACTTGATTTGATTTCCAAGCTCTCCTACAACACTGGACTCTGGCAGTTGTGGTGCTACTTTCCTTATTTTTGGCCAGGCTTCAATAAGCCTCTCCTGGAATCTTTCCAGTTTATTCTCCTCCTGGATCTTGGTGTATTCTTCCTATGTTCTTCATTCTTGAGCAAGGAGTGATTCCTCCCTTGTGAACTATGCAGTCCTTTTAACCTGCTGGAGCCTCTTCTCTCATTGATCAGTTGAGGCTATGATCATTCTGACTAGCTGTGTTGCTAGCCACTCAGCAAGGTCAGTGGAAGAAGGGGTGGCTTCCCTGGGTACTCATACCTACAGTGGGATTCCACTGGCTATTGAATGCTCGGAAGGTGTCTCCACCTCCTCCAATCCTATAGATGGCCCTAGCGCAAGCCTCAATATCAACACCAAAAACATGAACGTTAGAACTTCTATTCTCGCTAGGCAGAGTTGCAACAACTCTGTGCACTACTGATGGTTTTGGAGTACTAGCTCCATTTTTTCCTGTACTGATGTTGTGGTTTGTCTTGAGGCCGTCTCAGGTTCCTTCTGAACCTCTGGTATCTCTATCTCTTTGTGGACCTCAACTTCCAGTGTTGCGCTTTCGATAGCACCCTCAACCTTATTTGTTGAGGAAGCGTGCTGAGGAATTAGGACTTGCAGCTTCGATATTGCTTGCATATCCATTGGAGATAGAGTGTCCTTAATTGGTACAAAGGGTATAATTTGTTGGTTTTGTGATTCAAGGTTTGGCCCAGTGAGTTCTAGCCTCTATTAGGATATTTCTGGGTTTGGACCAGTGAGTTTTGGGCTCTTCTCGGGTATCTTCGGGGGATCCAGCTACATGGGTTCTAGGTCGATGGTTTGGGATGGAATGGAGATTCATTGAGGTGGTGACTGGGGTTGTGGTGGTGATGGAGGTTGTTCAGTGATGATGGTGGTGGATGGATTGGTTTCAGGCTCAGGGTTATCCTATATATCTATAATATGGGATGCTCGAGATGCTAAGCGAGTGCGAGGAACGGTGGATGAAATGGGTTGGGGGTTCATAACCTTGCTTGGGGAGATCCCCATCCTAGTTTTCTTAGCCATTGGCTTTGTGATGAATGCAGCACTAAGAATTTCATTGACATTCTTACCTATCAACATAGCTTTCTCTAGAAGCTATGGGAACATAAGTAATTCTCTTCTTGTGCTCCAGTGGTTGTGTCTCGTCCTCCTCGTCAGAATCTGTCTATATTAGGGATTCTTTCTTATGTACCTTCAGGCCCGAGCTTGGTCCTACCCCTCCTTCCTNTAGCTGTGTTACTAGCCACTCAGCAAGGTCAACGGAAGAAGGGGTGGCTTCCCTGGGTACTCATACCTACAGTGGGATTCCACTGGCTATTGAATGCTCGGAAGGTGTCTCCACCTCCTCCAATCCTATAGATGGCCCTGGCGCAAGCCTCAATATCAACACCAAAAACATGAACGTTAGAACTTCTATTCTTGCTAGGCAGAGTTGCAACAACTTTGTGCACTACTGATGGTTTTGGAGTACTAGCTCCATTTTTTCCGTACTGATGTTGTGGTTTGTCCTGAGGCCGTCTCAGGTTCCTTCTGAACCTCTGGTATCTCTATCTCTTTGTGGACCTCAACTTCCAGTGTTGCGCTTTCGATAGCACCCTCAACCTTATTTGTTGAGGAAGCACGCTGAGGAATTAGGACTTGCAGCTTCGATATTGCTTGCATCTCCATTGGAGATAGAGTGTCCTTAATTGGCACAAAGGGTATAATTTGTTGGTTTTGTGATTCAAGGTTTGGCCCAGTGAGTTCTAGCCTCTATTAGGATATTTCTGGGTTTGGACCAGTGAGTTTTGGGCTCTTCTCGGGTATCTTCGAGGGATCCAGCTGCATGGGTTCTAGGTCGATGGTTTGGGATGGAATGGAGATTCATTGAGGTGGTGACTGGGGTTGTGGTGGTGATGGAGGTTGTTCAATGATGATGGTGGTGGATGGATTGGTTTTAGGCTCAGGGTTATCCTATATATCTATAATATGGGATGCTCGAGCTGCTAATCGAGTGCGAGGAACGGTGGATAAAATGGATTGGGGGTTCATAACCTTGCTTGGGGAGATCCCCATCCTAGTTTTCTTAGCCATTGGCTTTGTGATGAATGCAGCGCTAAGAATTTCATTGACATTCTTACCTTTTAACATAGCTTTCTCTAGAAGCTGTGGGAACATAAGTAATTCTCTTCTTGTGCTCCAGTGGTTGTGTCTTGTCCTCCTCGTCAGAATCTGTCTATATTAGGGATTCTTTCTTATGTACCTTCAGGCCCGAGCTTGGTCCTACCCCTCCTTCCTAACCCCTCTTCTTTAGAAGCTCCGCAAGAAGAAGGTAATGCATTCCCAACTTGCATGGGTTGCGTTTTACTCTAGGCCATGACATAACCTCCTTGTTGAAGGCCTCCTCATCTAAGTTGAATGGAAACATTCATGAGTGGAAGTCCTCTCTGTTGGAATACCTTGGTCATACAAATGTATGGTGGCAGTTTATGATGAATGCAATGTTTCTCGTATTGTAGTTGAGAAATTCTTGTGGAATGGACAACCTCTGAGTTGTGTCAAGACACCTGTTTTACCATTTGGAGAACTTTGTGTTGTTGAAGGCAGTGTTCTTCGAGTCCTACCTTCAGTACCAAGGCTCAAACATCTTTTCCAATCACCCCTTATCTGCTAGCGACAATGGTATTCATGTGAGTGGCGTACATTTTCAGCATTGCGAATGCAACCAACAAGTAGCCGGAGGTGAAAGTTCCACCCTTCTCTTGTGATTCCTCACAAGCCACCAAGAGTTCCTCCTATAAATAGCTGCACCAGTTGAAGACAATGCCATTGGTGCAAAAAAATGCTACTGATATGGAATCCAGTGTGCACTCTCCTTTGTAATAAGACCTCGTGACTTTTCTAGCAATTACATAGCAACTAGTCCTAACCGTCTCGGGTATTATGGGGCTGATATTGGCTGTGCACTCCCCCCTCTACGTATGAAACCACTCATATAGACTAGGCTCCCCCTTCTTCTTCCCATGCTTGCTGGGACCCTAGAACCCTTTGGACACATCCTTGCCTTCAATGGAAAGTCCAGTAAGCTGGTGGATGTCCTCTGCATGAATTGGATATCTTCTATCCAACGATAAGCTTCTGTCATGTACCCTGCTGATGAGAAACTTGGTACACCTCGCAACTTTCCCAGTGGTGCTGAAAACTTAAAAATCCCTGAGGGTCATAATTATAGAGTTAAACAAGTTGATTCACTCCAGCTTTGGCACAAATTGCATGCCTCCCAACTCATCCAGAGTGACACTCCAGAAGACATCGATGTTCATCTATGGGAACAAAACCTATTCTGTTAAGTCAAGGTCGAGGAGCTTGACTTGCTCGACTTGCCCTTTGATATCATCCATAATCTCGACCTGGGGGTCACGGGGCTTGTTTGATATTGCATCCTTTGAAATGACACTTATTATCCATGTATCTCTTGGCATGGTGAGTCTGAAATATCAACAAATTCCATAGGAGAAACAAGGATTGGGGATTATGACTTAGGGTCGAGGGATTACATAGGCTTTCTCATGATTCATAATTCACAAATTTCTAAGTTATCTTTGGGAAACAATACGTCCTACATCGAGTTCATAGAACCTTATACATGAGCTTAGCTGGCAAGTTCTGTAATAACTATTATTCATAATTAACCCTATAGACACAACTTGGATCTGAGTTGTCCCACANATTCTCTTCTTGTGCTCCAGTGGTTGTGTCTCGTCCTCCTCGTCAGAATCTGTCTATATTAGGGATTCTTTCTTATGTACCTTCAGGCCCGAGCTTGGTCCTACCCCTCCTTCCTGACCCATCTTCTTTTGAAGCTCCGCAAGAAGAAGGTAATTCATTCCCGACTTGCATAGGTTGCGTTTTACTCTAGGCCATGACATAACCTCCTTGTTGAAGGCCTCCTCATCTAATTTGAATGGAAACATTCATGAGTGGAAGTCCTCTCTGTTGGAATACCTTGGTCATACAAATGTATAGTGGCAGTTTATGATGAATGCAATGTTTTTCGTATTGTAGTTGAGAAATTCTTGTGGAATGGACAACCTCTGAGTTGTGTCAAGAAACCTGTTTTACCATTTGGAGAACTTTGTGTTGTTGAAGGCAGTGTTCTTCGAGTCCTACCTTCAGTACCAAGGCTCAAACATATTTTCCAATCACCCCTTATCTGCTAGCGACAATGGTATTCATGTGAGTGGCGTACATTTTCAGCATTGCGAATGCAACCAACAAGTAGCCGGAGGTGAAAGTTCCACCCTTCTCTTGTGATTCCTCGCAAGCCACCAAGATTTCCTCCTGTAAATAGCTGCACCAGTTGAAGACAATGCCATTGGCGCAAAAAAATGCCATTGATATGGAATCCAGTGTGCACTCTCCTTTGTAATAAGACCTCGTGACTTTTCTAGCAATTACATAGCAACCAGTCCTGACTGTCTCGGGTATTATGGGGCTGAATTGGCTGTGCACTCCCCCCTCTATGTATGAAACCACTCATATGGACTAGGCTCCGCCTTCTTCTTCCCATGCTTGGTGGGACCCTAGAACCCTTTGGACATATCCTTGCCTTCAATGGAAAGTCCTGTAAGCTGGTGGTTGTCCTCTGCATGAATTGGATATCTTCTATCCAACGATAAGCTTATGTTATGTACCCTGCTGATGAGAAACTTGGTACACCTCGCAACTTCCCCAGTGGTGCCGAAAACTAACAAATCCCTGAGGTTCATAATTATAGAGTTAAACAAGTTGATTCACTCCATCTTTGGCACAAATTGCATGCCTCCCAACTCATCCAGAGTGACACTCCAGAAGACATCGATGTTCATCTATGGGAACAAAACCTATTCTGTTAAGTCAAGGTCGAGGAGCTTGACTTGCTCGACTTGCCCTTTGATATCATCCATAATCTCGACCTGGGGGTCACGGGGCTTGTTTGATATTGCATCCTTTGAAATGACACTTATTATCCATGTATCTCTTGGCATGGTGAGTCTGAAATATCAACAAATTCCATAGGAGAAACAAGGATTGGGGATTATGACTTAGGGTCGAGGGATTACATAGGCTTTCTCATGATTCATAATTCACAAATTTCTAAGTTATCTTTGGGAAACAATACGTCCTACATCGAGTTCATAGAACCTTATACATGAGCTTAGCTGGCAAGTTCTGTAATAACTATTATTCATAATTAACCCTATAGACACAACTTGGATCTGAGTTGTCCCACAGAACTGGTTAACAGGGTAAATCTATTGGGCGATCTTGGAATTTACTAGGAAAGTCGGTCAGGGATGTGTCTAATTCCATACCTTACTGTTTAATGAATGATAATCCTGGTGCGAATACCGATGGAATATTTTCATATTGTGGCCTAATGGTTTAACATAATTCAGACAGGTTACTGTAGCGATAATAAAGGCTATGATTGGACTAGGTTTGTGTGGCACATGGACTAAGATTGCATCCATATTCTCTCTCCCTTCGACCACAAAGGGGTCCCCTTCACATTCAATGACTGTCATTAATATATTCATGGCTCTTCTGATCCTACGATGTTGAGTAAGCAGTTTTTCATCAAAACAACACTTAGACAGAAAAATGAACTACATGTTGCGGAGAAACAATACACTCTTTGACTTTATGAACTACATGCTCCTATGGACTAGAGAATTGGTCCTTTAGATCAGTTCTGAGACATATATGGTTTCAAGTGAGTGCCATTCACCCATCCTTGCCTCAACATACCATCCATTTGTGCAATTCTGACTTCTCCCGAAGGTTGGATCTCCACAACTATAAATGGTCCCAACCAATGCATGAGCAACTTTCCTGGATGCTTTTGGTATCTACTATCATAAAGTAGGACCTTTTCTCCTTACACAAATKATTTGGTCTTAATGTGTCTGTCATGCCAAGAGTTTTGCCTTGCTTTTCAACTGATTGATGGGAGTATGCTAAAAACCCGATCTCTTCAAGTTCTTGCAAATCCATGAGCCTCCGCGCAACTGATTCATCCTATGACATGTGTGTAATCTGTGCAAGATATAAACTTGGAGTAATGAATTCTACAAGTACCACAACCTCTTTCCCATAAAATATCTTAAATGGAGTGTACTTATGGAGTTTCTTTGTGGTTGTCTTGTAAGCCCATAAAACTGTTGGGACTCTGTCATCCCAATCATCCTTGTTTGCGCAACAAACCTTCGTTAATCCTCTCTCCATAATCTTGTTAAATGCCTCTACTGTTCCATTGGCTTACAGATGGTAGGGGATACTTTTATTATGTTGGATCAAGAACTCTGTTGTAATATTTTTTATTGTACTTCTAATAAAGTGACCACCCTGATCATTGGTTAGACTCCTAGGACATCCAAACAGAGTGATAATATTTTCAAAAATGAACCTAGCAGCAGTATCGGTCGAACAATCCTAGACAAATCCTACCTCCACCCAATGTGTAAGGTAATCAGTTGTGGTAATAATATACCTAGCCTTTGAATGCTTAGTGGTGGGCTTGATTGTCCCAATGAAGTCAACTGCCCATTTCTCAAATGCTTGTAGAGCTCAAACTGACTGAAGAGGCATTTCATCTTGTCGTGATGGCTTACCCACTCTTTGAAAAACATCACAAGATCTAGCATATTCCTTCTCATCCTTAAAGAGTGTGGCCCACCATAGTCCATCTTGGATTACTTTCTGCGCAATGGACTTTCCTCCAACATGACCTCCCACAACTCCAATGTGGCACTCCCACAGTATGTCTTGTCTCTCCTAATCTAAGACACATCTCCTGAGGATACTATCTAGTCCCAACTTATACAATTTTCCCGCAATCAATTGATAGTCCGCTACTCTAAAAACCACATGATGTTTCTAAGTAATGGAGTACGTTTTTGGGAAAGCCCCTGTACTTAAGAAGACTACTATGTCTTCTAGGTATTCTGGTATGGCCTCAACCTAGAACAGGTCTTCATTTGGGAGCTGATCATCGACTTCTCTACCACTTTCTCCTGACTCTAATATAGACAGCTGATCAGGCCCTACATTGCATCTTCTAGGTTTAATAATCACCTCAAATGAAAATTCCTAAAACAATAACAACCATCGACAAATTATTCCTTCTAGAACATGTTTATTAACTAGATACTTTAATGCAGAATGATTAGTAAATAACTTAAAATGAGATCCTAACAAATAATGTCTAAACTTCTGCAGAGCGTAAATCACAGCTAAACCCTCCCTTTCTATGGTTGTATAGTTGTGCTCATCTTGTGATAACTTCCTGCTAGAAAAATAGATAGGATGATCCATGGATCCATCTCTTGGTTGTGCTAAGATGACTCCTAAGGAAATACCTGATGTGTCTATGTGCACATGGAATTTGTTTTCCCAATTCGTAAATATCATAATAGGTGTCGTGTTGAGCTTTTCCTTTAGAATGTCGAACGCTTTATCACACTCTAGGGTCCACTAGAACACTTATGACTTCTTTAGTAGATTCTCCATAGGTGCAATAATGTTTTCATATATTCTGATAAACCTATGATAGTACCCTGTGTGCCCCGGCGTGGAGTGCAACTGCTTATCACTTGTAGGTGGCGGCATTTTCACAATAGCCACAACTTTTCGTTGGGTCTACTAGTACTCCTTCTCGACATACTATTTTCCATAAATAATTTCCATGTGGTACAAAGAAGATACACTTTCTGAGGTTCAACGATATCTGCAATTCTCTACATATGTCAAATTTTAGACGTAGTAGCGCTACATGTTCCTTGAGCAGACTGTATACTGTCCACTCATCTATATAAACTTCTATAAACTTGTAAATAAATTCTCGAAAAGTTTCTATTACAATCTGAGAAAAAATTGCAGGTGCGTTCTTTACGTTGAATGGCATCAAATTATATGCAAATGACCCCCATTCTGTTATGAATGTGGTCTTCTTTTTGTCTTCTTCAACAATCCTTGGTGATACCCCTAAAATCCATTTGTAAATAAGTAAGATTCTTTCTGTGCAACCTGTTCTAGCACCTCATCAGTAAAAGGTGTTGGGAAAGAGTCATGCACACAGACAGAGTTAAGGATTAAATATTCTACACATACCCTAGTGTCCTTTGTGCCTCTTTTGCTCTGGATTACTATTGGGATAACCCATTCTGCTTCTTCCACTGCAAAAATAAGTCCAGCTTCCAACATCTTGTTTATTTCCCTCTTAAACTTCTCTTTTACTCTGGGGTTAAGGCGATATGGTATATGCCTTATAGGCTTTGATCTTGGTTTCAGTTCAATTTTCATCTCTCCCATAGCTCCTTTAATCCCTTTTAGCTCTGAAAATGTCTTTGGAAACAAATCCTCATACTCTTGCAACAGACTATGTATTTCTTGTCTAGTGTGCTCATCCCAATAATATCCTACCATATCTATCGTAGGTTTCTCTGTAGTTCCTATATTAACTTTACACAAATTCAATGGATAGTTATAAGAACCATCAGCCTGGATGGGTATGGTGTTTTGGCTTTCTCTGCTTCCTTTTGTTTCCTTAATGGCTAAGTTTCTCAATTCTTCTAAATCATCTGGGATTTCCAAATCCTTCTCAATTTTATAGCATTCTATAGGTCTCCTGCTCGAGTCTAGGTGAAGTTATTGGCTATGCCTTGCGTATACCACTAGGTATGACTTTTGTTCACTAGTATCTAAAAAATAGAATTCTTTACTTCTTTGCAGGACTACTTTACGCTCAAGGTACTTACTTGTAAATGAGAATTCCTTCCAAAATTTATTTGCCAATGTTTTCCAGTCATTGGTCTGTCTTCTAGTTTCTTCATGCATGTACCAAGATTTTGGAATTGGACCTATTGAATGGGGAAATACTTGAAACCATAAGTGATATGGTATTTATGCAACTTTCCATTGTCTCATGCATTGTTCAATATGTTCTTTAGGATTAGACTGTCCATTGAACAGTTGCGCAACTTGGAAATCTGTTTGCATCTCTAATTCCAGCGGCTCCTTGTCTTGAAATCTATATTGGATAGCTTGCTTCACATCATCCTAGTTCTCAACTAAGGCTTTGTGATTGGTCCACCATCTGGTAGGGGTGTCCTAGAGGGATAAATACAACACTGAGATCCTTTGATCCTCTGCTATCTTTTCTTCCATGCTGACCAGAAAAATGTCAAGTTCTAAGGTACCATCATATATCGAGTGTTCTCTGACCTCGGTTCCGACCCATCTAGTTTCTCTGACAGTTGCACATCTTCTTGAAAATATTTCATATGAACCTTGCTTCCCACTGTCAAATGCCAATTCTTAATCTTCGTCTACTAATAGTATGCTCCTCCAAATTACTGATCCATCAGTAGTAGGATTTATGTAGTCTTCTCTTGTTTATGTTGTCACAGTGTACAATTGATCCAGGTCTTCTCCCTCCATATTGTTGTGCATTGGATCTGTGTATCGAGGGACTACATACATATCCAAGAGTTGAACTACTTTTATTTCATCTAACTTAAATGTCATAGTGTCTTTCTTTAGTTAAATCATCGCATAGTTTTCATAAGACCAATCAATATTGGGTAGTACAGGATAAGGGTCCTTATGCCCCATGATTTTGATCACCCCAAAATTATCTACTGTCTTCACCCCCACAACATTTATTTCCACATTCTCTAGTCTTCCTATTAGAAAAATACAATACTGATTGGCCATTCTTAGCTGGATTGGGGAATATGTTAGCCTGGGTTTTCCTAAGGCTTCCCAAGTCTTTTTAGGCAGTATATTAACATCATATCCTATATCTAACATAAAATCCTTAATCTTAAATTCATGTATTTGGGCTATTAATATAAACTCTTTTCCATTTCGTACTTTCCTTCTCTACACTCTCTGATTATTCTTCTGAGGAAGATTAGTCCTTATTCTCGTTTCTAGAGATTCTTCATTTACTAGAACTAGGTACAGTTCATTGTGAAACTTTTATGTCAACTGGTCATTCCCAATAATATCTGAAAATTATTGAAACCAAAGGTCAACTAAATTTTGTGGCTTCTCAGGTTGTCTCATTGAGACTACAGGGTTTCTGGGTGAAGGGGTGAAGCAGGGGCTTACACTATCTTAGGGTGAAAAATAGGTTGAAGGGGTTTCTGTTGCATCTCAGGGCTAGGGATATTCTGAAATAATTCTATGATATTTTTAAAGAAGAGATTTTGTTTCAGAGGGTCATACATGTCCTCCTTAGGCACTACTTTATGGATCTGAGGTAAATTGTTAGCATCTGTGCCAGTATTTCCCCTCCTCGAGTAACGATATTAAGGTTGGGTAGTTTTCCTCTAATAATCTCTTTATCTCTGAAATGATGAGGTTAGTTACTCATTAACATACCCGATCTTCCCATTTTTCAATTAGTTCTGGGTAGTCTTCAGTTGTGTTCCCATTGGTTTTGCAGTGAGAGCACCATGGTCTCCTTAGATGGGGACAATATCTATCCATGTGGCATTTCTCATCAAAGTTGTAGAATCTACTTGGTCCTCTTCCCCCGGTTCTTCCTCCTCCAAATTCTTCTCCAACTCCACCTCCTCGACCTCTTCCCGGTCCCTGAGGGGTTTCATTCACCATGAATGATGTTCGATCCAGTCTATCTAGAAGTGCATCCAATGCTCCACACTATTTCATAGCATGTGTGGTAGATGCGTAAAACTCATAATGCACTTTATTTGGTACTCTTGAATAATTCTAAATAATGGGGAATTGTCTTGTCCCATTCCCATGGATTCAACAAATCTCTCAATACTCAATTGATGGCGTTGCTTGATTACCTAGAAAAGCATGATATGGGGTTGGGGTGTAAAATGGTAAATTCGTAGATACTTACTCAACTCCTCCCATGGGTCATGGTGAGTGTCCCATCGAATTCTGAGGAGGTCCCATTCCCCTCATCCGTGGACATTTTTTCACCAGATGTCATTCTGTGTAACATCCGATACACCAAACTTGTGGTCGTCCTGGTCTGGGTATCGTCAATTCTTGAATATTCTCTGTAAGAACTAATATTTTCCCTTGTAGTTTCACAAAATTTTCATCTGTTGGGGGTCTAGTCACTCTCAAGCTCCCCGGATATCCTACCATGGCTTCAATCATCATTTATTTTTCCAAGGCACCTATCAAAGTGGCTATCCGTTGTTGCATTAATAGAATCCTTGTCAAAGGTAGAAATCCCTAGATATACCATTCTCTTTGATGTTCCTCATGAATTAGATGCACTAATCTCTCTATAACATCTTTAAACTTCTGGCTATATTCCCATGCCGATTCACCTTCCCTTTGCTGAATTTCGTGCAACTTAGACAGAGCTTGTTGTTATGACTGAGGTATCTTAAACTCCGCTATGAACTTTGTCTGTACCTGGTCAAGTGTGAACGCTTGACCTTGTAGTCCTAGTACTCCTCAATCAATGGCCTTCATGTACCATTTGAGAGAATGACCTCTCAAGGTAGTCTGGAACTCAACCAATTTATTCACATCCAGAGTCTCGTTGGACCTCCAGATTGCTTT
>JZKD02S0349847.1:0-18987 GCA_000966675.3 Picea glauca
TGAGTAGTGGTCAAGTAGAATGGTTCGCCTCACCAAGCAGTCATTCTTTCGAAGTTCATAGTTTCGAAGAATGGTCCATTTTGGAGGTTGGTGCAGGACAGTCATTCCCTAGGGCAGACTCATTCTCTCCAGGTTGCACTATGACTAGTGCCGGTGGAATGGCCCAGTTAGGTGGCTCAGAAATCAGGGACAATTATTCTTCAATGCTTGAGAAGAATAGTCCAGATAACTCATGGCTGATGTTTTACTTTCTGAGGGTAGATGCTCTTCCAGATCTCACAGATGTTAGTGGAAGAATGGCCCAAATGACTCAGTTTATATCATGATATTGTTTCTGTGCGGGTTTTTATCAGATGATATGATTGCTATGGAGACTGTATGTCTCTGGACAATAGATGTATGCTACTGTGGTGGATGTGTTCCACTGGTTGTGACTATGTGCCACTAATTAAGTAGCCATGTGCTACTTGGTGTGGTTGCGTACCATTGGATAGTAGTTGTGTACTACTATGGATAGACACAATTGTGTTCTATTGAATGACATTGTTGTGATTGCCATGTAGATTATTAGTAGTGTTGAAAATGATTATCAGCTAGATGGATAGTTAGTGTGCTAGTGGACAGACATTCTCCAGGCGGAAAATGGTCTAGGACATTTATTCATCTAGGATGTATGTCTGGATTAGAAGAATAGTCCTTGTAGCCCATGGCGTGGCTTCCAACATCTGTTGAAATAGTTATTTTTCTAGGACATATGTCCAGATTAGAATAATGGTTCTTGTATCACTCTATGGAGTGAGTGACTTATTCAGTATCATGCCTGATTACTCAGATGGAGTATGGCTTCAAGAGATGATGCAGTTGATGCTATCAGATGATATTGATAATGATGAGGGTGCTCGTGATCTAATCATGAGATAGCCTGTATGGCTATGATGATGCTACTAATTGAATGATATGTTTGTGCTCAAGACCATTGCTTTCAATACCTCCCTAGCTAGGAGGGAGTATTGATATTATGGTAGCTGCGGGAGTTATTAACCTCCACGTGTAGCCCTGACAAGAATAGAATATTCCGGGAAGCAAGAAGAAACCCTAAAGCTTTGGACTTAACCCTAGAAGACAAGTCGGCTAAAGGAAATATTTAATATTGAGCTTTTATCCTCCAAAATGAGAAGTCGGCCCAAACAGCTAAGGAGGAGCAGTATAAATACATGACGCCAGATATCATTTGACACACACAGATCGCAACTGTGGAAATGTAAGAGTGCGTACTGCAGAAACTGAGTAAGTGCGCAAGTCTAGAGAGTAGCTGCAGCTGCAGCTACTGCAACCTGTATTCTCGGTTTAGGCTTGGACTTTCTATTGGTTATGTTTTGGACTTTTTGCCTTGTGTGCTAAACTCTGGAGAGAGGTATGCTACATTGATTGGCTATTAGGCCTAGGGTTTGCTTCCGGAATTATTCTCTGTCAAGGTGTGCTCGGGGGTGGCTTCGGCCTATGGTTGGGTGACAATATTGCTATATTGTCTATGGTTAAACGAGCACACCTATTATTTCTAACACATGCCTCCCTTCATGTGAAGCTTGTTAAGAATAAGCTCCATGGGGACTGTTTTAGAAACCTTCCTAATGTCTCAGAAGCAACAACAAACTTTAGACTATTGCTGTATTGGTGTTCCTGAAAGATGTCTATAATGCTTTAGTATGTAGATTTCCACAGTTAGTCATAATTGTAGTGAATTTCTGGATGTGAACTGTGTTAGAGTTTAGACATGTTCCCTAACACAGTTCATATCCAGAAATTCACTACAAAGATGTCTGATGGTTAATTAATAATATCCGTAACCTTTGTTTTTATAAAGTTGAATTCTAAGTAGATTGACTTCATGATTAGTAGAGACTTGTTCTTTTAATTCTGGATCAACAATGCAGATGGAATGCTTTTGCATTTAAAGAATTCTTTTCATGATGTGTCCATAGTTTTATTAATTTGAGACATATCTAGGCCTCTATTGAATGGACAGGGTGGCTTAACATAGCTAACTTGGATGCTGTTCATTTATCTGCAGACCTCATCCTATTTCTTCCACATTTACAAAGTTACGTCTTCAGAAAAGCAGCTACGCCTTGGAGGGAAAGAAGTTTCGGGTTTATCCCTTGTAAATATTAAGTACATTTCAAGTAAGAAGGCACCTTTTGCTGGTGAGAATGTCACAATGTATGGATCTCTCTTTCCATCATTTTGTGGTGTAAATTATCTGCAGCAATCTCATTTATGCACAACTTTCTTGTTTGCAATATTGATGTAAAACTTGTGATAAATCATAAATGACCTTGCAGAAGTAATTTTGTTAGTGACAACAAGCATATTCTTTTGGGCCTTTCAAATGGATTTCTGCATCTTTTAACATGGAATGGCGAGGTATATCATATCTAGCTTCTGGTATAGTAAAGGGTACCTTATTTTTTGTTTTCATATCTTGATATAAAGTTATAAACTATAGTCTATTTCTAGTTAATATTTTTAATTTGTCATTGACCAGATATTTGTCCATTATTGCCAGATTTAATCTATAGGTTTGATGTTATGAATTTCTTCTCCATATGTTTTCTTTTCATTTTGACTGTGTTTATCCAGTTTATAGGTCATTCTTATCTTCTTCAAGATCCTGTATCTGTACAAGGTGATGTTTACTCCCTGGATAATGGTTCTTCAGTTCACTCTGGATTAACTTCAGAAAATTCAAGAAACCATTATGAAAAGAACGTGGCTAGCTATCCTAGTATCTCATACCTTGAACTTTCTCTAGCACTGAGACTATTAGTGGTGGTTTTTGGTGATGGACGTGTACTGTTATGTTCAACAAATAAGAAGGGGTTGAGGCAAATGGATGGCATCAAAGCTGAAAGATGGTTAGGTCTATCAGATGCTGTATGTGCTGCAGTAGGGACAGAACAAGAAATACTTGCCGTTGGCTCTAAGAAGGGAACTGTAGACCTTTTTGACATAGCAGATGGTGCCTCTCTTCTGCGGACAGTTTCATTATATGATTGGGGGTAAGTACACATTATTTTTTTGGAAGCTCTGCAAGTTATATTTTTGTGTGGTATCAATACGTAACTGAATATGTTTTCTTATGGTAATTGTAGATAAGATTTCTAGTAATTGTAGATTGCTATTCTCTTTATTATCATGTCATCCTGATGTTTTTCTTAAAAGAAAAAAAAGTACATTTGTCTCCAGAACTGTAGAGCGGGTCAGTGATCTCCAGTCCTTAGCTTTTGTGATCAACTAGTTTGGGTCAGTGTTGATGGTAAAGGATACATTGAAATGAAACTGAATAGCCTGTGTGCTAGAATGGAGATGTAGGTGATTTCTAGCTATTTATAATGGTTAAGGCCATGGGATGCAAGATGCCATTTATTCTTAATGTCTTTCAAATAGAAACATGATTCATGGTTCACTTGCTTAAGTTGATAAGCCCATCTTTGTTTCTTGAGCATGTAGGATGCATGTTACGACCTGGGGCTTAGAGTATTTAAGCAGTTGATTGCCATAACTAGGAACTTTTGAAAATCCCTGAAGAGAAATAACCTAAGTCACCTGACAGGCTGACACGATGACACAGGACACGGAAATACGAGTATCTGGTACGTGAAATTTTGACCCCAAAAACATGACACGTTTATATATATATATATTTAAAAAAATTATATATATGAAAAAAATTTGAAAATTACACATACAAAAATGAAATTTAGACATAAAGATTCATATTTTGTTAGAAACTAGAAGATTAACATGATACAAAACTTTAAACATGTAACATAAATGATAAATCATGATTCATTATACATTGTAATATCAATGATGATCAAAATACAAACATTGAACACACAAGAAATTAGAATCATAAGCTGCAGCATTCTCATTAAGTCATCAAAATCAAAATGTATTACAATGTATAGATACTAGATAGTAATGTTGAATTAAATTAATAAAGTACCTAGGACAAGTGTTTCTCATCATCTAGGTGCCTAGGGGTGAGAAAGTGTCCAATGTGGTCCCTCGTGCATTAATTTCATGTGAGGTGAAATGAAAAGTGACTTTATGAAACTTAAGTGAAGAGGGTGAGTGAAAAGACATTTCATCTCAGCCATCCATCTAATCTATCCTCCACCGTTAGATTAGATGCCTATTCACCTTCCCTCATGAGGTCGAATTAGGGAAAGGGCGCCTCCATTCACTTGGTAATATTCTTCTTCATACGATTTGGAGAGAGCAAGAGAAGAGAGAGTCGAGTTGAAAAAGAGCAGAGCAAGTAACGGCGAGTAACAAGGAGTAGTAGCAAGAGTAACACCGAGTCGCAGCAAGAGTAACAACGAGTAGCAGCAAGAGTAACGAGTATCAATAAGGAGAGAGTAACAACACATAATTCGAAGAGGAAGGTACGAGTACTGGGCCGTACCATACTGTACGGATTCTGAGCAGGTTGTACTACAGTAAATTGGCACAAAAATCGAGGAGGCTAGGTGCATGTATTTCTAGGTGAGTTTGGCACAAAAATCGAGGTACCCAACTACCATAAATTTCTGGAAAACAGTGACAGCAGACAGACATGATTTTTGAGACAGTCGTACAACAATAAATGCAGTGACAACCGTAGACAGTACAAATTTATTTGCACAGAAATGGAGGAGCTGTTTAGCACGCATTTTGAGACTGTGTGGGCACAAAAATCGAGATAAGTCTGTGTATTAATTGTTGAAGATGATTGCTGTAAGAAATTATTTCTCAGAGCTCTGGAAATAATAAAAGCCCCTCTCACTGGTTTTCCCCTTGCGGGTTTTTCCAGGGTCGAAGTTAGACCAAAAATCTCTTGAGTATAAATTTTCTGGGTGTGTTTATTTCTGAGTTTTTTGCTGTAGCAGACTTCATGTGTTTTCTATTCATGAGCATTTAATTTTTTGNGAAATTATTCTTCAATGAGGGTCTATGGGGAACAATGATGAAGTCAATGTATATCAACGATAGAAATTTAGAAGAATGGATCAGAATGGAGAGGAAATATGTCAAAGGTGCTTGAATTGCGTGGAAGGGCTTAGTCAAGGCATTCCCACTAATCTATAACTGTATGGCCTGGAAAATTGGTAGAGGAAACAGAGTCAGAATTGGTGAAGATCCATGGATTGGGTGCAATGGAAACTATAGACTGTTTGATCCTTTGATTAGAGATCTCCATGCCAAGGGGATTACGAGGTTTGCTGAAGCATCTAGTCAAGAGGTCCTAGGTGGATTGTCTTAAGGTTGGAAAAATGCTGAGGAATTGAATCTTCAAGGTGAAAAGGCAATAAAGTGGTCTCAATATGTAGAAATGCTAAAGGATAGTGCCATTCATCTATTGGATCAGGATGATGAACTAAAATGTTCTAAGAACAAAGCATCAAGAGTTCTCACTTCAAAGCTAGGGTATGTTGCCAAGATTGACGAATAGTCAAGTAGTGAAAGGTTATGGTGGTAGTACACAGTGTGGAAGATGGAAAACTAGCTTAAAACAATGATCTTCTTGTGGCTCACTTTGGCTAACAAGATTCTAGCCTGGGGTTATGGATAGAAAAGAAATTTGATAGGCCTAGGATGGTGCATGCTCTATAAGGCCGACAATGAAACTGTGGACCATCTTTTTTTTCATTGCCCTTTTTCAAAAGCTGTTTTGAAGGAAGTTTTGCAAAATACAAAAGGAAAAAATAATTGGGACAAAATTCTGTCAGAATTTTCTGAGAATTGGATTCTAGACAAATCTGAATAAGAGCATAAAGCTTTGCCTCCTTTTTTTGTGTGGGGATTATGTTTAACCATAAACAAGTTGATCTTTCACTAAGAGAGAGAGGAAGACTAGTGTGCTCCTCTTAGTCACATCTCAAGACAAGAGTGATAAGAATTGATGAATGTGAAATGATTCTCTCTCTCTATACACACACACACACACACACACATATATATATATGAGAGGTAAGGGAGGGAAACAATATATATGTGGGCCTATATCCTTACAAGCAACCTACAAAGACACAATGCAGGCTTGTACATTTGGAATGCTACACTTCAAGGGTACACATGTCAAGATCCAAGGTGATGTTGTCCATAAAACAAGGCTCCAAATGCAAAGGTACTTGACGAGGTGTGTCCAACGCTTGCCCTACAAGCCGCCAAAGTCTCCAACAATCCTCCTAGGCCATGTACTCCATTGGGTCCACCCCCCTTCCATGAACATTACTGCAACATAGGCATTTCCAAGTCAATTCCAAGCCTTCATGCAAGCATCCAATCTAACCCCATACTATCTAGGGCCCAATGCCTCCTCTAGGATGTGAAACACTCCTCCAAAGCATGGCGTCCTGATAAGCACCAGGTTCCGTGCCCGATACTTATTTGATAAGACCAATAATCGAGGTCCTTAGGATAATTGATTTCGATCCTTGGACCTGTGGGTTATTTGGCCCACGATATGCACTCAACAAGTCAATGGAAGCAGTAACCCCTCAATTCCTTTCTTCCCGACACCCTAAACTTGCAGTGGCGCTCTCCTCATCTTGTCTCTGTGAAGTTCATTCATAAGATCGGGCGGTAAGATCACAGCTTAAACGTGGAAGGTATGTGATCAATCTGGATTATCGATCCCGAAGTTGATCAACAATGGAGCAATATAATATCTATCGTTGATTTGGATATTAGATCCTTTTTGGACCGTTGATTTATCCTTAATCAAACTCAGTACAAATCATGGGCCACCACAGAACCTGATGTCAGCCTGACGTATCTCGTCGTTGGGACTTATTACAACCTCCAACACAAAACTCCCGATAGCCGTGGTCCACTACGACGAGGGCCGTCTATCTTCGATATCGAAGATTCAATCTCCGTCGTCAATCTATATTCCAAGGTTTACCACGAAAACCATATATCATGGGACCCGGTCTCCACATGTCACTTCCTGTGTGGAGTTCCTTACGTCACTCTGATGTTTTTCGTCATCGGGACCTCGGCACTTTTGGGCCTTCCAATTCCTTAGAACCTCCGCTGCCAGCGGTCTGCTGTAATGAGAATCGTCGATCTGCAAGGTCGACTGTTTTAATCTCCACCTTTCAAATATTACAAAGGCTTCCGCGGGAACCACACGCAGAACTGCAAGTTGGAACCTTACTACTGTGTACGTGGAACTTCACCGTGGGACCACCACATATCATTCGCGGACGCATGTTGGACCACTGGATGTTGGGGTCTCATACCTTTTAAAAAACCAAGCAAATAGAAAACACTGATGAGGCGATGACGAGATAATGAGGACCGTTGATCTCTATCCAATGAACGGTTGTGATCTCTCCTTTACACGATATTGTTGGACGATGGATCACCGTTGATCCTTTCAGTGATCGACGGTCAATCTCTTCCTTAGCTGCATCTATGCTTCTGCTGCATCATTCAAATCTGTAACACACTCCAGCCTATATCACTCACCATATTCATACATATTAGGCGTAAACACACACGACATTAACGCACAATGCTAACTCAATAACTCAAAACACACAAGAATTTTATTATATCGAGCTCGAATACAATACAGTATGGCCTCTGTGGGCCAAGCCTGATCTTTACATCTCATCGGCCTCTCTTGCCTCACAATGCCTGCAGGGTTACATTTAAACAAGAAAATACAATATCGTGGATCATCTCAGATCCACGATTTCCTCCTAGAATCGTTAACTATATGCTCAAAAGAGAAAATTACATAACAATCACAACAAATTCAATCAAATGTGAGGAAATATCGTCTTCTTGGCCACGCTGTGTCTTCTCGAAGCTTCATGGAATTTCAACTTTGACTTGGGGTGCTTTTGCTCCTGCATCAAACTCCTAGGGTTAAAATTTTTTCATGATCTCCTGATCATGTGTCTTCACTTACTGCTTCCATCTTCACTCTCTGGTCTTCCTTTTTCTCATGCATCACTAAGCTTCTCCGATGCTCAGTTAGTGAGTTGCAACAAAGCCTCTGCAGTAACAAGTTTGTTTCACTCTGCTACACAATGCTAAATTTGGCAGCATCGACAATCATTCTCCAATGAGAGGCCATATGGGCCACCCTGAGGCTAGCCAGGGAGATTTGGAGAATCAACNGGTACTTGACGAGGTGTGTCCAACGCTTGCCCTACAAGCCGCCAAAGTCTCCAACAATCCTCCTAGGCCATGTACTCCATTGGGTCCACCCCCCTTCCATGAACATTACTGCAACATAGGCATTTCCAAGTCAATTCCAAGCCTTCATGCAAGCATCCAATCTAACCCCATACTATCTAGGGCCCAATGCCTCCTCTAGGATGTGAAACACTCCTCCAAAGCATGGCGTCCTGATAAGCACCAGGTTCCGTGCCCGATACTTATTTGATAAGACCAATAATCGAGGTCCTTAGGATAATTGATTTCGATCCTTGGACCTGTGGGTTATTTGGCCCACGATATGCACTCAACAAGTCAATGGAAGCAGTAACCCCTCAATTCCTTTCTTCCCGACACCCTAAACTTGCAGTGGCGCTCTCCTCATCTTGTCTCTGTGAAGTTCATTCATAAGATCGGGCGGTAAGATCACAGCTTAAACGTGGAAGGTATGTGATCAATCTGGATTATCGATCCCGAAGTTGATCAACAATGGAGCAATATAATATCTATCGTTGATTTGGATATTAGATCCTTTTTGGACCGTTGATTTATCCTTAATCAAACTCAGTACAAATCATGGGCCACCACAGAACCTGATGTCAGCCTGACGTATCTCGTCGTTGGGACTTATTACAACCTCCAACACAAAACTCCCGATAGCCGTGGTCCACTACGACGAGGGCCGTCTATCTTCGATATCGAAGATTCAATCTCCGTCGTCAATCTATATTCCAAGGTTTACCACGGAAACCATATATCATGGGACCCGGTCTCCACATGTCACTTCCTGCGTGGAGTTCCTTACATCACTCTGATGTTTTTCGTCATCGGGACCTCAGCACTTTTGGGCCTTCCAATTCCTTAGAACCTCCGCTGCCAGCGGTCTGCTGTAATGAGAACTGTCGATCTGCAAGGTCGACTGTTTTAATCTCCACCTTCCAAATATTACAAAGGCTTCCGCGGGAACCACACGCAGAACTGCAAGTTGGAACCTTACTACTGTGTACGTGGAACTTCACCGTGGGACCACCACATATCATTCGTGGACGCATGTTGGACCACTGGATGTTGGGGTCTCAAACCTTTTAAAAAACCAAGCAAATAGAAAACACTGATGAGGCGATGACGAGATAATGAGGACCGTTGATCTCTATCCAATGAACGGTTGTGATCTCTCCTTTACACGATATTGTTGGACGATGGATCACCGTTGATCCTTTCAGTGATCGACGGTCAATCTCTTCCTTAGCTGCATCTATGCTTCTGCTGCATCATTCAAATCTGTAACACACTCCAGCCTATATCACTCACCATATTCATACATATTAGGCGTAAACACACACGACATTAACGCACAATGCTAACTCAATAACTCAAAACACACAAGAATTTTATTATATCGAGCTCGAATACAATACAGTATGGCCTCTGTGGGCCAAGCCTGATCTTTACATCTCATCGGCCTCTCTTGCCTCACAATGCCTGCAGGGTTACATTTAAACAAGAAAATACAATATCGTGGATCATCTCAGATCCACGATTTCCTCCTAGAATCGTTAACTATATGCTCAAAAGAGAAAATTACATAACAATCACAACAAATTCAATCAAATGTGAGGAAATATCGTCTTCTTGGCCACGCTGTGTCTTCTCGAAGCTTCATGGAATTTCAACTTTGACTTGGGGTGCTTTTGCTCCTGCATCAAACTCCTAGGGTTAAAATTTTTTCATGATCTCCTGATCATGTGTCTTCACTTACTGCTTCCATCTTCACTCTCTGGTCTTCCTTTTTCTCATGCATCACTAAGCTTCTCCGATGCTCAGTTAGTGAGTTGCAACAAAGCCTCTGCAGTAACAAGTTTGTTTCACTCTGCTACACAATGCTAAATTTGGCAGCATCGACAATCATTCTCCAATGAGAGGCCATATGGGCCACCCTGAGGCTAGCCAGGGAGATTTGGAGAATCAACNTGCATGCATGACATGCATGACATGTGCATGCTGAGTTAGTTCGCATGCATTGTCAAGTCAAGGGCGAGTTGTAACTGAAGTCTCAAGTCAAGATCTATTTTCGAACTCACGTCCAAGGTCTATTTTCTGAAGTGTAAAGTCGAGTTAGGAAAGCATGCATTCAAGCTCCTAATTCCAGCCTTCCTCCTTCACCTCTCCATGCCTTTATATGAAGAGGTTGACCCTCATTCTAGACACAAGGTTTTGGAGCATGTGGGTGAGCAACAAGTCTTGTTATGCAGAGTAAGGTTGTTAAGTGAGGCAACATAACAGTCACAGAAAGGCAACGTATATTCCTGTTAAGAAAGGACAACATATCAGTCACGAAAGGACAACATAACAGTCAAGGAAAGGACATCATAACGGTCAAAGAAAGGTAGCATATCAGTCAAGAAAAAGGACAGCATATCAGTCAAGAAAAGGGGCAACATATCAGTCAAGAAAGGTTGCGTATATCCCTGTTAGGTGAGGCTGTATATCGGTCTTGTAAAGGACAATGAAGCAGCACCCAGACAACACATGGTATCTTCCACAGTGTTGGTCAATAACAAGAGATTATATNTGGTTATATTACTGTTATTCTGCCATTTCTAGCATTTTATTTCTGTTCTGCGTATTTATTATATCTGGTATCTTGCACTAAGCTTCTCTCTTGAGCTTAGTCTTTTGATATTCTCATGGTTCTCTCCTTTGGAACCTCTTCTGAGCACTCCTTGCTCTAGGTTACTGCAAATCTACTCACTCTCTCGTAGAGAAATCTTTCCCTGTACTCTGATACCACTTGATAAGATCAAGTGCCACGCTTTGATACCACTTGATAAGTACTAGATCCCATGCCCTGATACTTATTTGATAAGACCAATAATCAGGGTCCTTAGGATAATTGATTTCGATCCTCAGACCTGTGGGTTATTGACCCATGATATGGACTCAACAAGCCCATGGCAACAATAACCCCTCAATCCCTTTATTCCCGACACCCTAAACTTGCAGTGGCGCCATGAATTTCATTGGGGGTCTCCTCATCTCGTCTCTGTGAAGTTTATTCATAAGACCGGGCGATAAGATCATGGCTTAAACGTGGAAGGTACGTGATCAATCTGGATCGTTGATCCTGAAGTTGATCAACGATCGACAACAATGGAGCGATATAATATCCATTGTTGATCTGGATCTCAGATCCTTTTTGGATCGTTGATTTATCCTTAATCAAACTCAGTACAAATCATGGGCCACCACAGAACCCGACGTCAGCCTGACGTATCTCGTCGTTGAGACTTCGGGACTTATTATAGACTCCAACATATAACTCCTGATGGTCGCGGTCCGTTGATCTTCGATTCCGAAGATTTAATCTCCGCTGTCGATCTATATTCCAAGGTTTACCATTGAAACCATATATCGTGGGATCAGGTCTCCATGTGTCACTTCCTATGTGTAGTTCCTTACGTCACTCTGATGTTTTTCGTCATCAGAAGCTCGGAACTTTTAGGCCTTCCAATTCCTTGGAACCTCTGCTGCCCGCGGTCCGTCGTAATGAGAACCATCGATCTGCAAGGTCGACGGTTTTAATCTCCACCGTCCAAATATTACAAAGGCTTCCGCGGGAACCACACGCGGAACTGTAAGTCAGAACCTTACTACTGTGTACGTGGAACTTCACCGTTGGACCACCGCACGTCATCTATTGACGTATGTCGGACTATCGGAAGTCGGGGTCTCGAACCTTTTGAAAAACCAAGCAAATAGAAAATGCCAATGAGGCGATGATGAGATAAAGACGACCGCTGATCTCGATCCAATGAACGGTTGTGATCTCTCCTTTACACGATGTCGTTGGACGATAGATCACCGTCGATCCTTTCAGTGATTGATGGTCGATCTCTTCCTTCGCTGCGTCTACGCTTCCACTGCATCATTCAAATCTGTAACACACTCTGGCCTATATCACTCACCATTTTCATACATATCAGGTCTAAACACACTCGACATTAATGCACAATGCTTACTCAATAACTCAAAACAAACAATAATTTCATTATATCGAGCTCGAATACAATACAATATAGCCTCTGTGGGCCAAGCCTGATCTTTACATCTTGTTGGCCTCCCTTGCCTCACAATGCCTGCAGGCTTACATATAAACAAGAAAACACAATATCGTGGATCATCTCATATCCACGTTTTCCTCTTAGAATCGTTAACTAGATGCTCGAAAGAGAAAATTACGTAACATTCACAACAAACTCAATCAAATGCGAGGAAGTCTCGTCGTCTTGCCACGCTGCATCTTCTCGAAGGTTCACAAAATTTCAACTTTAACTTGGGGTGGTTTTGCTCCTACATCACGTTCTCTAAGCAAACAACTATCTCCATGTGGCCATCATGTAGAATGTCACCAAGCTGTCTAAAGATCTCTAACACCTTAGGGAAAAATATCATGCAAGCACCCAATTGAGGTCCAACAACCATTAAGTAAGCCATCTCCAATGTGCAAATCCATCATAGAGCATCGAGGGGTTGATCGTACACCATGTACCCTAAATCTCATGAAGCACCCCAAACATGGTGTTAACACTCATGGAGTAACCTAGAAGGCTAACATTCGAAGCTTTCCCTACTAAAATTCTGGGAAAGGACAGATGATGATGTTCTCCCAGTATACATCCTTCACAGACACCACTGGGTGGTTGAATCAGCAGAAGACCATTTGCTATCCTTAGAGGGTTCATATAATGCAAGGTCCCGAGGTTGGTATTACCCAAGTGTTGATGCCATAGTTTGTTGGTGTCATTGATATTGTCAACCATTTTGGAGAATCCACTTCATTTTGAAGGGGATGAAGGTTACCCCAACTTATACTTATGATTAGATTCATCACAATAACCAGAAGCAATCACCTTGAAATCATAATTTATGCCCTTGATAACCCATCAATTTGGCCAAAACTCCACCATTTTGTTGGTGTGACTAATGTCATATATAGAAAGAAGATGTGGTCCTATTATGGGATTGTTGCCGCCTTTATACACATCTCGGGTAACATGGAAGAAATTTTCAATCCACTGGGTGTGTCCTTCGGGGCAAGTCTCGAGTCAAGGTGTTGTCACTCGATCCTCAATTGCTAGCGAAGCCAAGGGGGGTAGTCCCTAAAGAAAAATAATCTAAGGCTCAAATTAAATCTAAGCACAATTAGTATTCTAGGAGTATATTGCAACAAGAACAATATAACCAAAAATCAATCTACACTAGCAACATATGATTTATTCACTTATCCAAAGATACATTAAATAATAATAAAGCAAATGAGATACATACATCAGTACGATACTTCAAAGGAAATGCTTGCAATGTACATACTTGAAGTAAATGGCTTAAAAGTATAAATGAGACCAATGCCAAATATTGCGAGATGTATGTAATGCCACCGAATTGAAGATTGCAATGAGAATTGTCCATGTAAAATTTTAGTTAGAGTTGATTAGGTTTATTGTGAAAGTGACTCTTGTGTTTGCAAGCCACCTTATGTGAGATGTGTGCTAAGTGTTGCAAGAAAAGTAAATCTAATCTAGATTGGGCCCTGGAGAGGCTATCCCTCAGTTTGGATTGCAAAGATCTTGCCGAAGACCCAAAGGGAGAATATCTCCTTTCTTCACCAACAAGTTCAATAAAGAATGCCAGAGGTCCAACACGGGGAGGAAACAATGTTCTGAGAGGGCCTGTTTTGAAGATTTTCGAGGCACCAAAGGCTGCCAATGGAGGTCTATCTTTGATCTGCTGTTGGGCACTATTTTCAAGGTGTTTCAAGCTCTGTTTTGTCTCACTGTTTCTGGACAGTTAACTTGCTGTCCAAAACAATCAACTCAAGACTTTCTCACAGGTTGCTACAAGACTGTTTTAGGACAGTCACACAGTCTGATATTTCTGCCCAAAAAATCTTCCTTTAGTCATGTGATTTGATGCCCATTTGAGGCTCTCTTGCATGGGTTAAATGTATGGTTTAGGCTGCCATAAATATTAACACATGCATATAACTCAAAACATCAAATACCCTCTTAGGATCTTTATCAACCTACCACTGAAATGCTAAGCAAACATGACAAATGAACACATAAGTTTTTGGTCAACATGACCTTGGAAAAACCCCCATGGGGAAAACCAGTAAGAGAGATAGATATATATAATGGAGATTTCAAAACAAATGCTACAACTAGTAAATGCACAAGGAACCTGATACAATCCAAGCTTATCCTCAAGCTTGTAATGGAGTCCCTCAAACTTGTGCCTGCTAGCCCTTGAAGAATGCACCCTTTGCCTTGGTGCACCCTCTTCACCTTGCGAAGCCTCTTGCCTTTGCCTTGCCTCTTACCTTTGCCTTTGCCTCTTGCCTTGGACCTTGTACCCTCTTCCCAAGAGCGCCTCCTCTCCTTGGCTTGGTGCACACTACTACCAAGTGCGCCCCTCCTCTAGCTCAAGCATCTAGCCTCCATGAAAGCTTCCTCAAGGTAGCTTATGCCCTCCTTCACATGTGTGCCTCCTTTTGCTCCTTGAAACCCTCACTTCCTCTCCTCCTCTTCACTCAACTCTCTCAAGTGAAGAATGAGCCTCATCCTTACTCTTTTGCCTCCTTTAGCCTCTCTTTCGCCAAACCTAAAAGACNTGGTTATATTACTGTTATTCTGCCATTTCTAGCATTTTATTTCTGTTCTGCGTATTTATTATATCTGGTATCTTGCACTAAGCTTCTCTCTTGAGCTTAGTCTTTTGATATTCTCCTGGTTCTCTCCTTTGGAACCTCTTCTGAGCACTCCTTGCTCTAGGCTACTGCAAATCTACTCACTCTCTCGTAGAGAAATCTTTCCCTGTACTCTGATACCACTTGATAAGATCAAGTGCCACGCTTTGATACCACTTGATAAGTACTAGATCCCGTGCCCTGATACTTATTTGATAAGACCAATAATCGGGGTCCTTAGGATAATTGATTTCGATCCTCAGACCTGTGGGTTATTGATCCACGATATGGACTCAACAAGCCCATGGCAGCAATAACCCCTCAATCCCTTTATTCCCGACACCCTAAACTTGCAGTGGCGCCATGAATTTCATTGGGGGTCTCCTCATCTCGTCTCTGTGAAGTTTATTCATAAGACCGGGCGATAAGATCATGGCTTAAACGTGGAAGGTACGTGATCAATCTGGATCGTTGATCCTGAAGTTGATCAACGATCGACAACAATGGAGCGATATAATATCCATTGTTGATCTGGATCTCAGATCCTTTTTGGATCGTTGATTTATCCTTAATCAAACTCAGTACAAATCATGGGCCACCACAGAACCCGACGTCAGCCTGACGTATCTCGTCGTTGAGACTTCGGGACTTATTATAGACTCCAACATATAACTCCTGATGGTCGCGGTCCGTTGATCTTCGATTCCGAAGATTTAATCTCCGCTGTCGATCTATATTCCAAGGTTTACCATTGAAACCATATATCGTGGGATCAGGTCTCCATGTGTCACTTCCTATGTGTAGTTCCTTACGTCACTCTGATGTTTTTCGTCATCAGAAGCTCGGAACTTTTAGGCCTTCCAATTCCTTGGAACCTCTGCTGCCCGCGGTCCGTCGTAATGAGAACCATCGATCTGCAAGGTCGACGGTTTTAATCTCCACCGTCCAAATATTACAAAGGCTTCCGCGGGAACCACACGCGGAACTGTAAGTCAGAACCTTACTACTGTGTACGTGGAACTTCACCGTTGGACCACCGCACGTCATCTATTGACGTATGTCGGACTATCGGAAGTCGGGGTCTCGAACCTTTTGAAAAACCAAGCAAATAGAAAATGCCAATGAGGCGATGATGAGATAAAGACGACCGCTGATCTCGATCCAATGAACGGTTGTGATCTCTCCTTTACACGATGTCGTTGGACGATAGATCACCGTCGATCCTTTCAGTGATTGATGGTCGATCTCTTCCTTCGCTGCGTCTACGCTTCCACTGCATCATTCAAATCTGTAACACACTCTGGCCTATATCACTCACCATTTTCATACATATCAGGTCTAAACACACTCGACATTAATGCACAATGCTTACTCAATAACTCAAAACAAACAATAATTTCATTATATCGAGCTCGAATACAATACAATATAGCCTCTGTGGGCCAAGCCTGATCTTTACATCTTGTTGGCCTCCCTTGCCTCACAATGCCTGCAGGCTTACATATAAACAAGAAAACACAATATCGTGGATCATCTCATATCCACGTTTTCCTCTTAGAATCGTTAACTAGATGCTCGAAAGAGAAAATTACGTAACATTCACAACAAACTCAATCAAATGCGAGGAAGTCTCGTCGTCTTGCCACGCTGCATCTTCTCGAAGGTTCACAAAATTTCAACTTTAACTTGGGGTGGTTTTGCTCCTACATCACGTTCTCTAAGCAAACAACTATCTCCATGTGGCCATCATGTAGAATGTCACCAAGCTGTCTAAAGATCTCTAACACCTTAGGGAAAAATATCATGCAAGCACCCAATTGAGGTCCAACAACCATTAAGTAAGCCATCTCCAATGTGCAAATCCATCATAGAGCATCGAGGGGTTGATCGTACACCATGTACCCTAAATCTCATGAAGCACCCCAAACATGGTGTTAACACTCATGGAGTAACCTAGAAGGCTAACATTCGAAGCTTTCCCTACTAAAATTCTGGGAAAGGACAGATGATGATGTTCTCCCAGTATACATCCTTCACAGACACCACTGGGTGGTTGAATCAGCAGAAGACCATTTGCTATCCTTAGAGGGTTCATATAATGCAAGGTCCCGAGGTTGGTATTACCCAAGTGTTGATGCCATAGTTTGTTGGTGTCATTGATATTGTCAACCATTTTGGAGAATCCACTTCATTTTGAAGGGGATGAAGGTTACCCCAACTTATACTTATGATTAGATTCATCACAATAACCAGAAGCAATCACCTTGAAATCATAATTTATGCCCTTGATAACCCATCAATTTGGCCAAAACTCCACCATTTTGTTGGTGTGACTAATGTCATATATAGAAAGAAGATGTGGTCCTATTATGGGATTGTTGCCGCCTTTATACACATCTCGGGTAACATGGAAGAAATTTTCAATCCACTGGGTGTGTCCTTCGGGGCAAGTCTCGAGTCAAGGTGTTGTCACTCGATCCTCAATTGCTAGCGAAGCCAAGGGGGGTAGTCCCTAAAGAAAAATAATCTAAGGCTCAAATTAAATCTAAGCACAATTAGTATTCTAGGAGTATATTGCAACAAGAACAATATAACCAAAAATCAATCTACACTAGCAACATATGATTTATTCACTTATCCAAAGATACATTAAATAATAATAAAGCAAATGAGATACATACATCAGTACGATACTTCAAAGGAAATGCTTGCAATGTACATACTTGAAGTAAATGGCTTAAAAGTATAAATGAGACCAATGCCAAATATTGCGAGATGTATGTAATGCCACCGAATTGAAGATTGCAATGAGAATTGTCCATGTAAAATTTTAGTTAGAGTTGATTAGGTTTATTGTGAAAGTGACTCTTGTGTTTGCAAGCCACCTTATGTGAGATGTGTGCTAAGTGTTGCAAGAAAAGTAAATCTAATCTAGATTGGGCCCTGGAGAGGCTATCCCTCAGTTTGGATTGCAAAGATCTTGCCGAAGACCCAAAGGGAGAATATCTCCTTTCTTCACCAACAAGTTCAATAAAGAATGCCAGAGGTCCAACACGGGGAGGAAACAATGTTCTGAGAGGGCCTGTTTTGAAGATTTTCGAGGCACCAAAGGCTGCCAATGGAGGTCTATCTTTGATCTGCTGTTGGGCACTATTTTCAAGGTGTTTCAAGCTCTGTTTTGTCTCACTGTTTCTGGACAGTTAACTTGCTGTCCAAAACAATCAACTCAAGACTTTCTCACAGGTTGCTACAAGACTGTTTTAGGACAGTCACACAGTCTGATATTTCTGCCCAAAAAATCTTCCTTTAGTCATGTGATTTGATGCCCATTTGAGGCTCTCTTGCATGGGTTAAATGTATGGTTTAGGCTGCCATAAATATTAACACATGCATATAACTCAAAACATCAAATACCCTCTTAGGATCTTTATCAACCTACCACTGAAATGCTAAGCAAACATGACAAATGAACACATAAGTTTTTGGTCAACATGACCTTGGAAAAACCCCCATGGGGAAAACCAGTAAGAGAGATAGATATATATAATGGAGATTTCAAAACAAATGCTACAACTAGTAAATGCACAAGGAACCTGATACAATCCAAGCTTATCCTCAAGCTTGTAATGGAGTCCCTCAAACTTGTGCCTGCTAGCCCTTGAAGAATGCACCCTTTGCCTTGGTGCACCCTCTTCACCTTGCGAAGCCTCTTGCCTTTGCCTTGCCTCTTACCTTTGCCTTTGCCTCTTGCCTTGGACCTTGTACCCTCTTCCCAAGAGCGCCTCCTCTCCTTGGCTTGGTGCACACTACTACCAAGTGCGCCCCTCCTCTAGCTCAAGCATCTAGCCTCCATGAAAGCTTCCTCAAGGTAGCTTATGCCCTCCTTCACATGTGTGCCTCCTTTTGCTCCTTGAAACCCTCACTTCCTCTCCTCCTCTTCACTCAACTCTCTCAAGTGAAGAATGAGCCTCATCCTTACTCTTTTGCCTCCTTTAGCCTCTCTTTCGCCAAACCTAAAAGAC
>JZKD02S0349858.1:0-18987 GCA_000966675.3 Picea glauca
CCAATTGCAATGATGGAATTGTCATGCATGTCAATTACTGAAACTGAATTTGATGTAAATTCAACCTTTTTACCTTTCTGAGTGATCTGATAAACTGAGAGAAGATTCATAGAAAACTTTGGAACATGTAAAACATTCTCAAAACTTTCATTGTGGATTTCCACTCTCCCTTCTCATGCTACTGCTACTGAAGTATCATCCCCCATGAGAATAGGGGGTATTGAGCATGGACTCAAGGAAGAGAAAACTTCATCTTTCGCTGCCATATGATGGGATGCACCAGAATCTATAATCAATGAATCAGATGAGGAATTAATTGCAGCCAAATCATGATGATTACCTTTTGTAGGATCATGATATTCTTCCTTGTGCTTCTTGAATCCCTCTGGAATGAAGTTTCCAAGGTTGTTTTGTTGAAGTGCATGTGCCATAAGATTGATATGTTTCTTCATGCATGTGGATTTTTCATGATTCAGTTTATTGTAGTAAGTGCACTGATGTCCCTTCTTCTTCTTCTTCTTCAAATTTGAAGAGTCTTTGGAACTTGAAGAATCATTAAAGGGTTTGGAATATCCCTCCTTCCCGTTCTATTTGTATGAGTTTTGTATTCTTTTGTGTAAGAGACTCAATGAACTGAGCCAACATAGGAATTTTCCAAATTGTTCCAAAAAGACATCTGCCAGAATGGAAATTGGAGACATATACAACGTATTCTGGTCCTATCTTGGCCAAGATTGTTAGAATAAGTTGTTTCTCTTGTGTAGAATTATTAATACCACATTCACCCAAGCTCAATAGCAAATATTTAAGTTTAGTAAAAAACTATTTTATATTATCAAAACTTTTAGGGTCTAAGGTATTCAACTCTACCTCACGCATATGACCTCGCATCTCATCCTAATTTCCAAAGAGTCCTTCCAAGGTGGTCCAGATCTCGTTTGGAGTCTTTCATGCAGCAACATGAAACCATAAATTAGTGGATATTAACTCAAGAAGCAGTCTTGTGGCCTCATCCTTATGGTTTTCCCATATCATCTTCTCAAACACTGATGTAGGTTTTGTTTCTATCACTATCGTCAAATTATACAGTCATTTTCTTTTGAGTTGGAATGTCTCCTTGGGCTTCCAATCAAAACAATTGTATGGTGTGAGGATTACCACCAAGTTTTACTGTATAATAGTTGTCCTATCCATCTCTCCCACTGTTCTAAGAACCCCTAAAAATTGACTCTCAATCTGCAAGTGAAAAATTAAGAAATCATGACAAAAAGGGCACTTGAAGTGAAAATTTGTATCGATTTCAGGAGATGATCGTGCGGCTTACTTTATGAGCAAATGTTGAGGAATCTTTCCAAATGGTTGAAAACCCACTTGCAGAATGGGTCGATTTACTTCTAACATGAGTCGTTTCCTCCAAAACTTAATATTTTGGGAGCAATCACTATAGAAATGTACGACCATGGATTCGTATTAGTTTTAGGAGGCTATCTTCTGGCTTACTTTCTGAGCAAACAGTGAAGAATATAACAAAATGGTTGAAAACCCACTTCCAAAATGGCTCGATTTACTTACTAAATGGGTCGTTTCCTCAAAAACGTAATATTTTGGGAGGAATAATTGTTGAAAGGTACGACCATGGATTTAGCTCACCGAAACTCCGATTTTCCTTATTCTTTGGCTTGTTTGGCTTGCTCCAAGCAGCATAGCTCTGATACCATATCAATGTTTCATGGAAACCTGCACAGGAGATCTAGCTAAAGCATGCAAAAACAAATTTTATCAAGAAAAGGAAGAGAGATACACAATGAAGAATGATAATCAATGTCTATTATTGTCTAATCAATGAGTGAGTGATGTTCACTCATATAGGCAATGACATCCTATAATTAGGAATGCATGCATAATAGTGATGGTCTAATATTAGAAAGTCTAAAATAGAACTAGTCAGTCAACTCCCACTGAACTAGTGTTAAAGTATAAAATAGAAATTTCTCCAACAATACTTCACACACACCTAGGATTTATTTTTCCTAAGGTTTTCCCTATATTTATTAGTCATTATTTAGTCTCCTATATTTTAGGGAGAATATTCCTCTCGGAGATTATTCTCTTCAGTTCACACTTTAGTTTGATTGGTTGAGTGGAGTCTAGATGCCACATTGGGATCATCACCATGCAACATTGGGATCATCACCAGCTAATGCGCATTATCCTTGGGATTATTACCAAATTAGCACATTACTCATGATTTCCTTATCTCCTCCTCACTTCACTTTGTTTCAGTCAGTTAACGGAAGACTGAGAGACTAGTTAACTCAGACTAGGTGGTAGTTAACTCCTGTAACTACCTGAGAGACTAGACTAGGTGGTAGTTTACTCCTGTAACTATTGGTGTGTGTCCATATCACTCTAGACCACTACTATGGTGCATTGGATTCTCCTCCAATGTGCATTAGTTGATTTATACATAGTATATCATGTGTAAATTATCATTCATTCATTTGGTTAATGAGAATTTTTGCATTCTTTCTCTCCTGCTTTTCTTTTCTCATATTTTCTTTGCAAACCGTGTATGCCATTTGCTAGCTAGATCTTTCCTGTGCGAGTTCAAAAATCTCATGTATCAAGCTAGCTACATGTATAAAGATTTGTTATTCTATGTGTTTTGAGGCTTGCATCTTGGACGATTTTTCACATGCTTGAGGCACGTGATTGTGAGTTTTGGTATATGCCTTGAGGCACATCTTGGATATTTGGTATATGGTTTGTTGTATGGTATACACTTGAGGAATATCATGAGTAATTTGTCACATGTATCATGAGTGAGATGGTATATGGTTGATGCATGATATGGTACAGGTTTGATACATGGTTGATGTAAATGATATGGTACATGGTTGATGTACTTGGTATGGTACATGGTTGATACATGGTATGGTATAGGTTATGGTATATGATTTATGTACATGATTGATGTATATGGTATGGTACATGGTTTATGTACATGGTATGGTACACGTTTCAGTACATGGTTCATGTACGTGGCATGGTACAAGTTTAGGTACATGGTTGATGATTGATGTACATGATTGATGTACATGGTTGGTGATTGATGTGCATGGTTGATGCTTGATGTACATGGTTGATGTACATGGTTTGGTGATGGTTTTTGTATCCATTTGAGTGGATCTGGTTACAATTGGTTGATGATGGTATATCAATGTGTTATCCCTCCAGGAGTTTTTCTAGGTTGTAATTCAAAAGAGCCTGTAAACTTAATCAAATGTTCAATCTATATAAAAGTGGATCAAGTTGGATGACTGTTGTGCTCTTATTCAATCAAAATGCATATGAATTAACTCAAATACATAAGGCTTTCAACTATACTTATTCAAAATTTTAATCAAGGTATGAAAGTATGGAGAAGACTTATCACATTAATAGAATCCCATATACCCAATTGCAAATGTGAATGATCAACTATGCAAGAAAAATTTGCTTATAAGCTTAGTCTATCAATGAAGAGATGAGATGACAATCATCTATCATTAGATAAACATAATCAATGCACATAACATTTGCTCATAAACAAGAAAAGACAAGAGATGGAAAACCGAACAGTCTACATTGAAAGAAGCTCATGTTTCAATATGTATTCAAAATGTTTCTATTACAGGAATAGTAGCCAAATCTCCAAAGTCCTCCCTTTCTCATCATGTGATCATTGGATTTATAGCCTTTACATTGATAACTGATATCCCATGAAGAAGGATTTGAAAAGCTAAAAATAGCCTATGATCAAATCAGATTACAAAATAATAGGATTAGATCCTATCTTAAAGGAGTCAAACCCTATCCAAAATATGTGGTCTTCGACTGTTGCTCTGTATGTTGGAGGCTGGATACATCTGGTGGAAGCTTCTTTAACAGTTAGGAACTCATATATCGTCTCTCTCAATCAAAACAGAGTTCAAATAGAACTTATCTTCCTCTTTGTTAGGGAGATCCCTCATTTCTAGCATTGTAAGTGTAAAAAGGTTGACAATTGCTACAAACAAATGTAGAAAGTAATTTGAACAAAACTACTTGCAACTTTGACTGAACCCGGACTTGTAGCTTGATATCTTTGACTTCTGAACTTATGATGTTGTCTCCAAATACTATGATACTACTCAACATTCATATCATATATTTTTACTTGATTTCTATATCACTATGTGATATCATCTTCCACCTTCACCTCTCATGTGCTTCTCTAAATCAATGAAGAGTGTAATATCTTCTTTAGTTTCTGGTGACAGCCGAACTGTTTCAAGTCCTTGAGGAGGTATTGAGATAGGGTAACATACATCCTGGCATAAGTATTGTACTAAAATTTTCAAAATATTTTCTGAAGTCATTTTCTGTGACTGTAGGTGCTAATCTGCCTATCAATATCTTCTGAAGTCATTTTCTGAGAGCTTCCAAACTCTGTTGCATACTTATATTAACACCTGAAAACCAACAACCAAAACTTGGATGTGAATGGAACTAGCCTACAACCATCTTTTTCCTGCCAGTCTGCTCAAGCATGTCAATAATATTTGTTTGGAAAACATGATCAACTACCTCTACACTGACTCCAGTACCATTCTGTGTCATGGCAAACACACCCACAACTCAAACTATGTATTGGTCAACAAACTCATCAAGCATCAGCCCATGACCTCCATAGGCACTCTAGCTCTACCGTGTTTGAGCATTTTGAGGAGAGCAAGCAAAGAAATGTAAACCTGCTCAAATGATTCGAGCATAGGGTCATTGGAAGAGGGCGGTCCCATGCCCCTTGCACCTGAAAATATCCTTTGCAATCTCTCCATTGTTGCTACTGATATTGATTTACTGAGAGTTTGGATGTAGCATGACCTCTCCACCTCTGTGACTTCAAACTTTTCAACATCTGCCATCTGAATCATAGAAACATCATTTGTTCCATCACCAATAGCCAGTGTCATGTCATTTGTACTGGTCTTTATGAGTTCGACAACAACTCATTTTGCAAAGGAGTGACTTGACAACAAAGAACTACTCTACATGACATGCCAAACCAAAGAACTCTAGCTCCATATGTTTAAAATGCCCTCTAGAGCTACGCTCGCTGATTTCCCCAAGTATTCACGTTCAAGATTTAGAAGAAAATTCACATATGTCATTTCCGATTTGTCTATCTCATCACCATATGTCTAGAGATTATATGTTACTGCTATCCTCGTTCTCAACGGAGTCGAGATGATTCGAACCTACTTTGTTAGATCCAAAACACAGGAAACATCCCAATTGACTGCATATTTTCTTTTCTTATCCTTATTAACAACAACTGCGATCATTCTAGATCTTCGTCTCTGTATACAGCTTTGAAAACACTTGGAATATACATTTGATACCTTTAAACCTGCAAGCACTTGGTCGACAACAACTCTGCCTATTCGGCACGAAAAACTTTGAACTCCTGTAAGCTCGTTAAATCTCGATGGCTGGCATGGAGAATTTTCAGTATGTTATATTTTTATTTTCGCTCAAAACCCCATATCCCAGATACACTAATAATTTAGAAAATGTCACCTTTATATATGCTAAAACTCTCCATATATTTGGATGACTTGTGTGGAATGGAAAGGCTCGGTGCTTGGTGTTGGGCTTGTGTGGTTTATGCGTTGGCGTGTGATAGGTATCGACATATGATGTGGCTTTGGTAGTGTGGTAGGTTTGGTCGATTAACTAGACTTAGGGTAAATTTAAGACAATTAAGCACACACCACAATAATTTTTTTGGAAACAATTTCAAATAAAAATATATATATTTTTTATTTGAAAATCTAAAAAGATAAAAAAAACTAGAAATTTAACCTAAATGACAGTTTATTGTTAATCTTTTTGGAGTGCAGGTCACGAGAGAGAATCACAATAGTCTCAAGCAAAATGATCAATGGAAGCTTGATGGGGAGCTTGAAGATATGGATAATGGAAAATGATCGAGGAAATTGACAAATTAAGCACGAACGAATGAAAGTGCCTCAAAATTTACAAGACCATTTTGAGTGCTAACAGGTGTAATATCTGAAATGCCTGAGAGAGAAAATTCACTAGATGTTTATGGATATTATCAGCTATGAATTATTCAAAACTGATGCAAACTGACAGACCAGACTCTGACTGAAAAAATGTCAATAGGAAACCCAACATGACTTTGACCAAATGTTTTTCATTATCTAGACCTAAAATTTGACTCAACAGGGAACAAACCCATTGGACCTCAATAACCATTATACTCACATTCATTGGCAAAGATAAACTTTCTGAAAGATGTTCTAGTTTGACATTTGTTTGTAAAAACAGATATCGGACCTTTGATGGGCATTCTCTGTATACCCTAAGTAGATTTTCTTCATTAAAAGGTTCAAACATTGCGGAGAAATACTATGTTATACTAAGGGAATCTCGAATTGATAGGCTCTCTACCCTACACATGACCTTGGATCTTTGTTTATTCACGACAAAATTTTCCTCATGTGAATATTGTTCGTCATACCAACCTATAAATTAGAGAAAAGGGAAATCGATTTCGACAACATATAGGACTATGGAGGCCTTGACTGCTTCAAGGAATGGTATACGCCTTCCTACATTATTGGGCAGGTTGCTTCTAGACAAAGAGATGGGAGAAATGGTGATTTCGATATCAAAGACTCATGAATATCGATCAATTAGGGCTTCTTCATTCATCACAGGTTCTTGTTCTATTACTGAAGTTATGATAGGATCCATGGATGCAACGAAAAAATACATGTGAATGAGCGGAAATGGCATTCAATTGGCGAACTATTGAGCTACAGCTGAATGAGGATGGTCGGGCCAAGTTTCAAATGGTCCAGTCTTTTGAAATAATAATAAAATACATAAAAAAATCCCTTTTATACCTTTTCCAAATTTCAGGGGCGTGAGGAAGTGGTTTGGGGAAACCCACTTTTCACCCTGAAATGCACTTGGTGGCGCCACGTAGCCCTGACAAAAAACCATGGTTTAGATTTTGGCCCACTTTTTAAAATTACCCTTCGCATAGTTTCTCTCCCTGAAATGATCCTCGACTGTCGATATGGAGAGCTCGCGATATGCGATGTATCGGGTCCCATCACCTTAGCGCCCCCTCTAGCCTTAGCCTCTTCCTTCCAGATTTATCCCCTTCCCTAGTTTATCAAGCTTCCAAACCGATTTAGCACCTCACTAAGTCCTAGAATCTTGATTTCACATAAAACATTTAATGGTGATAACAGTATGGTGTGGTGATCATGGGCTTTGCCCCTTCCTCTAACTCAATGAAATGATGAAATCTTATGTCAGGTAGTTTCCCTATTGGTAATGTCCCAAACACTTTGTCATGCTTTCCAAGAAATGCCTATATGTCCATATAGTAGTGTTTGTGATCCTGTTATGGCTTATGCATGGTGATTAATCACTTTGTTGTGCAAGCCATGTCCTTGTGTTTAAAAATAGCCTCCACGATTTTATTTGATACAATCTTGGGAACCCATATTGACATACCTCTCAGAAATATTCTCTAACCTTCCTTGTCCTTGAATTCCATCCTCATGTCTCGATAGTTCATGTGGATATCTCCTAGAGAATACAACCACTAGACACCTAACACCACATGGATGTCTTCCAAATACACCACATAAAAATCATTGGTCAATGTATAGTTTCCCAATGTCACATCCAATCCCATGATCCTATGAGTACATGTCATGTTGTACCTATCTACTACCACCATGTTGAACCCCTCAAAGTCCTCTTTTGGAATAGGTCTCCTATTGACAAGTGTTGCATCAATGAAGTTGTGGGTGGCCTCGCCATCAATCAGTGTTGTAACTTTATCACCCTGCAAAATGTATCTAACCTTGAAGGTGTAGTATTTGGGGACTCCTGAAAGTGTGGAAATGGTCACTCTCTTGACCCCTCCCTGCAACATCTTCTCCTCTGCAACCTCAAGATGAGGTGGCTCTTCCTTGCCACTACTCTATCCACTATCATGTATGTGAGTTGTCTCATCCTCGCCATTTTCATACTCATCAGAAAGAACCTCTATGTAATGTACTTTCTCTTTTCCCATACATCGGTAACCTAGTTCGCATGGATATTTGCATCTGTAGAAAATATTCTTCCTCCTTAGCTCTCTTGGATTCTCCTCATCCATCTATTCCTTCCCTATTCATGGATTATAAGGAGGCTTTGTCACTTGACCCTTCTATGGAATAAAGGGCTTCATTGATTCCTTCTTGGGAACTATGCCTTCCATGTCCTAGGTCTTCATTATGGAATCATTTAATGAGGTATGCACAAAATCCTTCACCCACGCTCTCAAGGGTTCATCTAAGCCCTCAGTGAATAGCATCACCAACCTCTTCTCAGAGACGTTTTTCACCCTGACCGTCATCTTATGGAATTCTATGACATATGCTTTTGGTGTGCTTATATGTCTTAACTATGCAAAATCCCTAAAATAGATCTTAGGATCCTTTTTATCCAACTTGTCCATCAAATTTTGGGTGAAATCCTCATAAGAAGTGATGTTGGTGTGCCCCAGTGTCACTATCCCATCATACCACCACTCATGATCTTCTACATCAAAGTAGAGAGTGTTAAACTTAATTTCCTCCACATGTGTCATTAGGTTAAGCTAGAAATAAGTGGCCTACTTATGTACCCATGCTCTGATTGTGCACTTGTCAAATCAGTTAAAAGATGAAATAGCCAACTTCCCCAACTTGAACAAAAGATCAAATTTTTGTTGGCTCTATGTTTTCCTAGGCATGTTCCTCAACCTAAGGTTGCAGTAGTCTTGGTAAGACATATATTCTTGGATTTCCTCGTCCAACTCCTGATACTCCCTGAAGTAGCTAGTGACCTTGTCAACCAGACCCTATTGTACATGTGCTCCTGTAGGATACTCCTCAAGGAATGGTAGCAATAAAATCCTAGGTATTTTCCTGCTTCCTGTCTGTAGGATACTTTATGCTGGAATGTGGGCATTTCTACCTTCTTCATGATTCCTACCTCCTCTGTGGCTAAGTTTGCATGGTTCCTATTGGAACTTCCATGGTTTTAATTTGTATGGTTGTTGGTAATGAACTATTTTAGAAGTTGCATTAATTGATTCTTCCCATTGGTCATTTTTTGATACTCATTTTCTATGGATTATAATATAGAGGTCCTCGTGATCCTCAGGATTGTCCCCCATGTTTCCTATGGATGCTCAGGATGGTCCCCCATGTTTTATCCTTGTCCTAAATTCGGTTGGTTTACTTCTACTTCTTCTTCCTATGGTGACTCTCATCCTAGGACGGGTTGTCCTCCATGCCCCCATATTTTAGGCATCAATGTAATCACAAGCTAGTAAGATCACCATCTTTGATACCATTGTAATATCCCTAATAGAAATATGTTATAATATTAGTGATGTTAAGTATCTTTAGTTCTGTGGTTTCGTTATACAGTTGGCAATAACATGGATTATTGGTGTTGTAAAATGGACTGTAACCTTCTACAAGCAATTGATATGAAATCGTATCAACAATTTTGAACGAAAAATTACACCCAAAATCTAAGAGACAATATTGGCATTTTATTATGCATGGATAAACCAATTACAACAACAATACAAACTCCTATTGGCTTCTATGGTAGCTACAACAACATACAATAAGAAAATGAACCTAGAAATGATTCTACAACCCCTCTTACTAGATAAACCCTCTGTCAAGGTGGATAAACCACTCTAGATGCCTCAAGGATTTCCCATCCCCACAGACCTATCAAAATATAGACTCAACCCTCCTCCAAATTCTCCAGTGGCTTCCTCAAACCCCTCTCCCTATAAATAAATGGGAGGTGGCTACCTTAACTAAACCTGCGACCTCTTGGACATGCAAAAAACCCCATGTCTCTACTGTTGATTTTATCATCTCCTCCAATGATTCCCCACAACCTTACCAAGTGACGCAAAACACACATGGACCTTATAAACCTATTGGTCGATGAATCAAAATCCTCAAGGGATCCCTACGAAACCCTCCATTAGTGCCATGAACCTACAAACAATGAGATCCTCCTCCTCCTAGGCAGATTGATACTTCCAACTGTAGAAAAATAATGAGATGGAGCTTCAATAGAAACCTCAGATGGATTTCCCCCTATGTCTATCTAGGGTGGATATTGCACCACCGAAACTAAACCAACAATGGAATGGGTTTTACAAACCCTAATGAAAACTTTTCTCTCAGATAAAAAAAAAGAGAGATCAAATCATAATGAGGAAGGTGAGGTGATACCCTTCCTTTATACTTCTTTGAATCCTTCTAGATATTTCCCTTTTTTTGACCAAATCAAATATGACCATTACTCCCTCTTAATATTTAATTAAACATCAAAAGTCACTTTTAATGTTTAAGTAATTAATATTTTGTCTTTTTACTTAATGTCACTTTAGAATGTAACATCTCCCATCTAGTTGTGACATTAAATAAACCTCCTTGAAACCCTTTTTCTTCTTTGAATATACTTCCTATGGGAGTTGTATAGGCTACTGAGTCATCTTGCATCATGATCGATTAGAAGGGGAAATTACATGTGTGGTAAGAGGAGGGGCTTTGTCTACTCAAATAGTTCTTGGTACTCCATGTCTTCAACCTACGGGCCTCAAGACATCATCTCCTTAGTTACCCCTAGAAATGGGGGGTAACAAAGTCTTATGTGATTTTTTTCCTTAGTCTTGGAACTTATCGAAAGATTGAATTTCAAATAGAAGATAAACTAATTATCATTGAGATTATTCTTATAATTAATGGTAATATATGTACATGCATTTACAATTGATTTACTTGAGGAATTCCTTCTAAAAATAGTATTCAATAATCATACCTTCTTTTATTTGATCTTCCAGTTCTATTATTAAGTTTATAGTTATCAGGAAAAAATATCTACATGCTATCATTATTCTTAACGTGTTTTAGATGAATTAACATTTTTTTGGAGTTAGTTTATGAGACTTCTATTTCTCATTACTATGCTTTAAAAGGGGACTTAAATTCATCTTGAAACTATTATTGTAAAGTGTAGATACAATTGTTTTCATTTATTTATAGTAGCGATAGTTATTGTACTCAAATATTCTTTAGATAAATAATTCCTTCTAAAATATAAAGAATCAATCATTTTATCTACACATATAATTAAACTTTGCTCTCAATTGAGATAGGATCAATAGTTAGGATTTCTTTTCTACAAAATCTAGGATTATTTATATTAGAGCTCAAATGATTAAGTCTCTTTTTGAAGATAAAACTTGTTGAGTGGAAAACCAAGCCTACATTTTAGTTGGAAACTACCATTCCAAAAGAAAACGAGTCTAATAAGAACTTGTGATTGGGTAGTTGTCCCCTGTTGCAGAAGGGAATTTTCCCGCTTGTCAACAGTTGGTGCTAGAAGGAAGGTCTAGTGACATGCATGGATCATAGATCATCTTTTGGTGCCAATCCATTACAATCATCTCATACCAAATCATCTCCTAGGAGGATTCCTAAATATACCAATGGGTCTTCATCTTTTAAACAAGTTTTGTTGTCCAATTCACCTAAAATTATCAAAATTCTATGAGAGGTAGAATCCCAATATAACCCTGTGTCATCATCTCAAACTGACCCTTTTGATTCCACTATTTCTAAATAAATCATTATAATTGATCTGCAACTTGAATTATATAGGGTTTTAACGAGAGCACATATCAAGGAAATTGGTCAACCCCCCATAAAATTTACAATCCTTGAAAGGACTATACAATCAAGGAAAGATAAGGACAGTGAAATAAATTTCATTTATGGATCTAATCCTTTGTATTAAATTTCAAATGTACTAAGGAGATTTGAATAATCTGACAATTATCTGATCAATTTCCCAACAAAAATTGGTTCAGGAAATCCCCCATCTCCTCCAAAAGAGTCTATTGGCCCTTAACCACGTTTTGTGGAAACACTGGTCATGTTTGACCATTTTTGGGACTTCGATAGGCTGGTCAAAGACCGAATGCCCAGGTGAAGCGGAGATCGTGGGATCTCGCCCTTTTTGTGGGATTTTTGGGCTTTAGGGTTTATGTAACGAGTATGGGATCTCGTCCCATGGATTTTTCCCATGTTTAGGCCCTTTTGTAATGTATAAATAAGTAGCTAGGAGATGTAAGAAGGAGTTGATGGCTTAGTGATAATATTAGTTATGTGCAAGAAGATGTGTTAAGGATTGCAGAGCTAAGTGCAAACTTTTTGTAAGTGCTTTGTGCACAGACTGTATAAGGATTTGTGATTTGATCTAACTCGGGGAAGGAGGATCTGGTGAGGTGTGTGCAGATCTCCTATCCTATGCGGAGTTGGCTTTGTGGCTTGGTGCTTGTAAGGAGATTGAATAGACTAATAAAGAAGAGACGATGAATTGGTGGATGTAGCCTCACATTGGGGTGAACCATGTATATCCTGTGTTATTGTGCTTTGTGCAATGATAATTATGGTATTTATGTACTTATTTGCTTGATCTAGATGCATGATAGGTAGATCCAATGATGCTTAGTGATTTATGATGTGAATGAATGCTAGATCTATCTAATGCCATGTACTAAATGATTAGATGTACTTAGATTTTGATTAATACTGCATTGTTCCGAAATCAGGGTTTGACCTACGATGTGAATAAAGGTTAAAGACTAATGAATGTTAATTGATAGGTTCTCCATTAAGTATTTTGATCACAGATCTGTGTCCCAGCTAGGTTGGAGACACCTAAGTCCTGCAGCCCCCCCTGCCTCTACCTCGGGTGAGACTTCATCTGCTTCGCAGGTGTTGCCGAAAGGGACAATAGTTATGGTTTTGTTGGTGCATTGTTGAAGCGTTGAACGTTGGGTCTATCCCTATGCCAACAAATGGTTTTGTTTCCAGGACCTGAAACTATGATTGCTGGGAACTGAAGAAAAGAGAAAGCTCTATGCGTAGATCTATTGTTGTAGTGCGCAGTATTCTACTTGACTTGTGAAGCTATGTGCTAAGAGAAGGAAGCCCGATATGAAGAAAGAGGTAAGATATTAAATATTTGTGCTATGGCAAAGGTAAGATAAGTGGAAAATTTTGCTTCAAAAGTATGGATCTAGGTATGTTTGATAGATTTGGTCCTAGTCTCAAAACTAGGGCATAGTTGGAAGAAAGAAGATTTGATCTAAATAGATTTGATCAAAATAGTGAAAGATATGTTATTCCTATACATAGAAAGAAATTTTGGACTGACAAGTGGATGCAGGACCATGGAAATATTTTTTGTAGATTGCAGGTCCATCACTGTGATCCCAGTACGCAGTACCGGAAAGGTTGGGGATCATTTAAGAGAAAGAGAGGATTAACACTGTGTTATAACTGCAGAAGACCAAGACATCTTTATAAAGAATTCCCTAGCATAGGTCCTATTTGTCTTTGTTGTAAAGTTGTTGGTCATGAGGTTTTGGATTTCCCTAGAATGATTGATAAAGTTGAAAAGATGAACTTGAGACAAGAAAACCATGAAGAAGGTCAAGAAACTAAGGATATGATAGAGAATCAGACAGAATCAGAGACTATATTATTACAACTGAAAGAAACATTGAATGATCACAGAGACATTAGTTTACCAGAGATCTTAAAAGAAAATCAGTGCATAGAAACAAGAATAGGAGACTTCGACATAGACTGTGTCTTGGATGAGGAAACAAAAGTGAACATTATGCCCAAAATTACTTGGGAAATTTTGGGAAATCCTGTTATCATTCCTTCATTAGGAGGGATAGGCTTGTTTAAAGGAAATATGATAACCCTATGTGGAATACTTACTCATGCACCTATGCTTTCTCATGGAGCATTGACTGAAGATTACTTTGAGGTCATTAAGTTTGTTGAGAACAATGCTCCTTTTTCACTTTTGTTAGGAAAGACTTGGATTGAGGAAGATCATATTAGGAGGAAAGTAGAAGAGGAAGCCAGAGAACATAAAAAGCAAGAATTAACGGACTTCATAGCTGATAAAATAGAGCGACTAGTAAAAGAACAAGAGGACAAGTCAAAGAAAATGAGGGCCAGAGACTTAGTTGTCAAAGCTGAAAGAACACAAGAAGGCTTAAAGAACCTATCCATGCAGGAGAGAAGAGAACCTACCCCAGAAGTAGTAAGAGAAGAGATATTGCATGCAAAACTTTTTAGAGAACATCAGCAGTGCGAAGTTACTATGCTAAGAGAAGATAAGAATAGAAATGGAAAGAGGAATCCAGAAAGTCATATCATGGGAAGAAGGCTAGAAATATTAGTAAGAAGAAAGCAAAATTAGAAAGACTATAGGAGGTTCTAGTGAAGAGTTCTCAGGAAGCAGGCTTGTAGAAATTGAACATCGCCGGAATAACAGAACAACGTAGAATGGAACTTTGCCACGATGAAGCTATATGACCGTTGGAGGTGTCCTGACCATTCAAATGGTGCTCCAGAATGGTTAGAAATGTAGTTATTACCAGAAATATTGCCATGAGACCGTTGAGACTGCGCCATAATGGATGGAATCTTATTGATTGAGGATTTTTGATCCGTTGGAGGAACCTATTAAAACATTGCTTATTTGATATGTCGAATGCCTCACTAGGGACACTTTTAAAAACTGAGATTATCTAAGCTAACAAAGAACTTCTTTCTATCACACTGTGCTTTTGAGACCTCACCACCCATTGCTTACCTTGAGTATCCATTCGCCTACCCAAGATATTTGATCACGAGCATGCATGTCGGGCAAACTTAGTGCAATAGAGAAGTATGTGGAGGAGATCCTAATAGACCCTATGGCTAAGAAAGTTATGTCTGTAGGAGTACAAGCCTCATAAATGTGAGGATTTAAAGCACCCCTCTCAACTAGATGTCGATTTGGGCCATCCCAAACTATGACAGAGAAGAGAAGCAAGCACCGTGATGACTTGACAAACATGAAGCTGATCCCGTCGGTCTTGCCCGACTACATCCCACCTCTGGCTGGCATGGTTGGTCGTGAAAGCGTCCTGCATGACTTCAATTACATGCTCATCACTGCGTACCTCTCGAAGGGAATACGTGCAGTTGGACCACAGCTAGGACCGATCCCTAATATTAAGATCAACGACTTTAACCTAGCATACATGATGAATTATGCATTTCTCGCACCACATAGTTACTTGACAAAGATGACTGGGAAGAAGTCGAAGATAGTCCCCCAGCTTTGGATCAAGGAGATTGCGAGGTCCACCATCCTTAATGTCATGAAGATACCCCACTTCAGCAGACATTAGGAGGTTAACATGTAGGTTAAAATCCTCTTGTCATGCTACCATGGAGGCTATCTATGGCTAGATAGGCACGTGACTATGGATCTAACGTTGATCCACATAATCACTGGATTGAGCATGCAGGGAATAGACCCTTACCAGTTCTATATAGGGAAGGTTGTAGATCACTCCCTAGCACAACGCATAAAGGAAACCTATGGTGATGTGGATAAGGGGAAGCAAGGGTAAAAGGTAGCCTCCATCCAAGATGGTGCAGTGCGCCTAGCTTGTCATGTGATTGCTGGAAAGCTCATCAAGAAGAACAGACCAACGTAGGTCACAGGGTTCGTAGTCGACCTTGCAGGGAAGTGCATTGAAGGATGCAAATGAACTGGGCGAGCTACCTCGTCAATGAGTTGGAGAAGGATTGTCACGAAGCACAGAACCAAGGCTATGAATTCCACTTTAGCTGGTTATTCATTCTTATAGCATTTTTTTCTTGGGAGATGTTAGAGGGAGTGAGATTCCCAAAAGTAGAGCCATCAGAACCACTAGCCACGAGGTTCACCACCTTGTGGTATACAAGCAATATGGTGAAGCAATGGCATTCAAATGTTGTCTTCCACAGTTAGTCTTTACAGCTCACGTGGGCCATGGAATCCTTCCGACAAATGATGTCGAATACACTCCATAGGTTCAAACCACTCATGAATTTATACACATAATGAAACTTCATATACATCGACATGCATGGGGACAAAAACAAGGAGGAGTTGTAGTCTTACTACAAATTGACTGAGGAAGATATGGGTGAGATAACCAAGGAATGGCCTGCAGAATTCCTTGTACCAGTTGGAGATGTAGAACTCTCTGACCATGACCTCATCCGAAGTCATGTGGTCACTAGGACTGAGTGGGATGGACCAAACAGTGCTAAGAAAAAGAAAAAGAAAGAAGAATTTCAGGAGATAAACAGTGCATCGGAGGAAACTGTGCCTAACTCACCTAGTGGAGGAGGAGGTGACGAAGTAAACCAAGAAGAGGGAGGGAAAGAAGACAAGAAAGAAGAGGGCAAAGTGACACTGTCAAAAGATCCCCTTACAAAGGCCGAGACATCAAAGAAAAGGAAGGTTTCTTCGAAGAAACCCTCAGCATGGAAGAAGTCACGAGCCAATAAGCCTCAGTCACATAATGTACTCACAGTGGATGATATTTACCTCATCATCACAATTGTAGCAAATTCTTCGGAGGATATCTTGCAGTGAAACAAAGAAAAGAAGGAGACAATGTATGACAGAATCAAGGTAGAGCTGAAGGGGGTACAACAAGCTCTCTATTTGAGCTGGGCAGTGTCTACTGCATCGTCATCATCATAATATGTAGAGTTGGGGGATGAGCCCACCCAACTACAAAGGATAACAGATGCTACAAAGGCTCTCCTTCATCGAGTAAAGGAAGAAAAAGAGCATGCCATAGAGGCCTTGAAACAAGAAAAGGAGGAATCCCTAGAGAAACATCGGGTTGCGCAACAAGAGAAAGGTGACCTTAGAGCAAAGTTTGAAGAGGACAGAGAGCATATCCAAAGAGACACAGTCACTAGATCACTTCACTCTGTGCCAAGATTAGCTTAGATAGAAGAAGAGACAACAGAGAGCCAAGTGGGGAAGATCATTGAAGCAATTCAATAGCTTCAAGCAAGAGTAACATAGTTAGAACTGGAAGTAGTGTCAAGCAATATGGAAGAAGTGCGATATCAGAGGGAAGAAACTACCAGGAGTGTAGTAGAAAGAATCAAGGCATTGTATTTAGAATGAAAGAAATTAAGTAACTGAACTATGCATACTTATGAGCACCTTGAAGAAGACCCAGAGATGAGGAGATTGGAGGCACAACTCTAGGAGGAAAAGCAGCAGGCATCGATAGTGCAAGCATAGTTGAAGAAGATTACGACTGTTGAGAAGATGAAGAGATCGCATGATCAACGTGCAGTTGTTGGCACAGGGGCAGACCCAGGGTTCAATCCAAGAGCGCACCAACAAGCCTTAGCTACTGGCCCTTTCGACAACACCTGCGAAGCATATGTAGTCTCACCTGAAGTAGCTAAGAGGGGGGTTGCAGGACAAAGATGTCTACAACCAGGGGAATATCAAGTGGAACTAATACAACAATAATGCAACATTTGTATATCTCTTATCAACTAGATCTACTCTGCGTAGCAATAAATCTGATCTAACATAATAATGAAAATAATAGTACAACAATGATAGAGATACAGGAATCAATCACACATATGACACAAAATATACGTGGTTCACCCTCTCTCTAGGGTTACGTCCATAGAACTGTGCTTATAATATATTAAGATAAGTCTTACAATTCTGATATGCACTCTTAGTCAACAAATCTTCTCTCTTCTTCTCTTTGTCTCCCACCTTCCTGTGCACCCAACTGAAGATCTTACAATACCAGAAGGCTCTCACTCTCAACACTCCTCTCTCTCATTGATCCAGATTAATGTAGGAACACAATGAAATACATAAATACACATAAACACAAAGATGCAGTGGAAATAAGACTTCATTTCATTAATAACAAATGATTGAAATATGCTTACAGACAGAATGGAAATAAACTAGCTAGGGCGCTGGTAGCTTATCTCTGAGAAGAGATGTGGCCGCTACTTGCATCCATGATAAGATGATTACAATGAGGCTTTGAAGGCCCTTTTACAATAAATGGGAATGCCAAAAGTCCTAGACATCCAAAAACCTAACCTTTGGGTAAGTTGGTGCATCAACTTCCCAGGGTTGTAACTTTTGCATACGATCTCCATTTTAGGTGTATGATAGCTCGTTGGAAAGATCTATCTGAGGCCTAAAACGCTCGAGAAAAAATAACAACGTTAGACAACAACATAGCCAAAAAAACATCATTTAGGGCCTCAAAATGGCCTCGGAAGTTCAGGACCCGAAAAAACGACTAAAAATAGTAAACTGTGCGAAAACTGAAAAACTGAAAGAAGCAATGGTGGGGGTCCAAGTGGAATAGGTGGGTGGCCACCAATATCCACCTGGATAATTCCTCCCCCCATAGGAAGCAATGGTCCCCATTGCGTTGAGTTCCTCCATGAGATGAGGAAACTTCTGCTGAACTTGGTCCCTGGTGAGCCATTTTCCTTGGTGAAGGAGTTGGCCTGCTTTGACAACTCGATATAGCGGTATCCTTTGTTTTCAGGTGTGCTTGATCTATGTATCCATGATCTGATAAGTTTTGTCTTGTTCCATGCAATCTAGATTTAACTCTGTTGGTGTGAGTTGTTCTGCCATGTCGGATGTGTCTAGCAGAGGTCGAAAGTAGGGTCGAAGGAGGTCCACATTGAACACTGGGTGCAGACCAAGGAATGGTGGAATGTTGAGCTCAAAGGAATTTTCCCCTACAACCTTGGTGAGGGTGTACAACCCATATCGAAGCGGACGAAGCTTACGGTGGGGTCCAACGAGGCGCTCCTTTTGAAAATGCAGCCACACTTTGTCGCCCACTTGGAAGTTGTGTGGCACCCGATGTTGATCATGTCATTGCTTGTACTTAGCATTGGCTCTGTCCAAGATGTC
>JZKD02S0349880.1:19710-30522 GCA_000966675.3 Picea glauca
TTACAATGAGGCTCCAAGGCCTATTATTATTGAGAAACAATGGAAAACCCTAAACATCCAAAGACCTAACCCTAGGAGATGAAACGCCAAGACTATGGGCCCCGTTTGGGCAAGTTGGTACATCAACTTCCCGGAGACATAACTTTGGCATACGATCTCCGTTTGATGCGTTCTATACCTTGTTAGAAATATTTATCCGAGGACTACAAATTTTGGGTGAGTTGCAATGATCTACATTCTATGTTGCTCCCCGTTTTCCCAAAAAACACCGTTTAAGGCCTCAAAATGGCTCCGGAAGTTCAAGACCCGAAAAATTGCTAAAAACAGTAAACTATGTGGAAACTGAAAAACTGAAAGAAGAAATGGTGGGGGTCCAAGTGGAATAGGTGGGTGTCCACCAATATCCACCTAGATCAATCATGCAAAGAAATGAAAGGCTCTATCATCCATTCATAGCAGTGACAATTATCCATTCATTACAGTGTGCAAAGAACCAGAACTGTGCCAATCGAAATGGAAATGGAAATAGGATATGAGTCTTGATTTGCCATTCTCTATTATGTCGACGTGTGTAGACGTGAACCGGGCAAAGAAAGTATCGAATTCATTATCTGTTTGGAAAACGATGGTACTATTTTGGAAAAATTTAGTGCATATCTGAATGACAATTTCAAAGTAACTAACACTTCATCCAGTTACAAATCGCTCATATGTGGCCTACAACATGCCATTTCACTTGGCATTAAGCACTTGAATGCCCATGGACATTTCCACAACATAGGAAAGCAGGTAGGTGCCCTTTCCTCTCTTGAATTTAGAACTAATATTTCCGTTAATGCCATTTATTCATTGTATGTTGTGTGTTTGAGTAGGTCATGGGTACTAAAATAGTTCAAAAACCGTGGGAGAAAAGATTATGTTGGAGAGTTCAGAAACTGGCATCCAATTTTGACACATTTAGATTTGACGATATCCATTGTCAAGATAATACTGGAGCAATTTCCTTGGCCTAGGAAGGGTTCGGTCGTACTTTTGTAGACCAGACTCATAGTCTACAACAAGAGATTTTTGAGATCTGCAAACTTTCAAAACCTGCGAAGGATTATGTTATGGACCACAGGTTGGTTGGCTACCACACACTCAAATTTGTTTTGGACAAGATTCAAAGTTGGTTCCCTCAAGCCCATAAAGAGATTCTATGCATGTGTGGTAAAATGAGTAAGGAGATGGGGCAGAAGTACAAGATAAGGAACAACAAGGTTATGGCCTCCCTCTTCCCAATCTACTAGGTTTCTCATAAGGTAGCGTTGCTTTCCACATCGATACATGTCTAAATTCTTTATATGTGTTCATACATCACATGGAAGAATTATGACAGACTTTACTAAAACTGTGTACCATTCCTTTACATTAATAAAGAGGGTTCATTCATGTATATGTGTTGTTAAAAAATACTATGTGCATTTAAAATTGGTTTAGCTGCAGAGTTAATTAAAAATGGTTTAGCTGCAGAGTTAATTAAGAGGGAAAATAGACAAATGGTAAAAAATACCATTCATTCATGTATATGTGCACTTAAAAATAGTTTAGATGTAGAGTTAAGAGGGAAAACAAACAAATGGTTATTATGTGCAAATTTGAATTTTCGAATTCATGTATATGTGTTGTTATTATGTGCAAATATTGGAATCTTCGAATAACTCGATTGCTCTATTGAGACGTATTTGTGGATAGAGAATGAGAATTTTTGTGATGAATCTTATCTTCGGTTCACTGTATTTCCTAGCTATATATATACAATATACTCTTATTTGTTGTCCAAATACAACTTCCAGGTATCTTTATCAAACAATTATAATAACCTAAAATTTGTTACTATTTAGATTCACTTGTTAGGTTTTTAACATTGTGACAAAGAATTCCCCAACTTGGGATTTTGAATGTTATTATATTAAGTTTATTTTTACGATTATTGAATGATATGTGATTTTTTAATGTTATTATATTAAGTTTATTGTTATGATGCACATATCTATGGTTTACCACAACATTATTATAAAACATGTATCTTTTTTGAATGAGAAAGCATTATTATATTAAGTTTATTGTTATGATTTTGATTTTATTTTTATTTTTATGAGGTCCTTGTTATTATAGTAATGAGTGTTTTCAATTTATATTGAAACAAAAGTACGAGGACAGGTAGTTCCTGACGGTGGCAGGGTGTCCTGGTACTTTTCTTTCAATATGCCCCACTTATCGGTGATGTATTTGACGGTGGTAGTTCCATTCTTTGCACTGCCCAGATTGAGATCCAAATAATTGACATAAGCAGCCCTGTGCAGAGAAGAGACATGAGAAGCCATGTAGTTGTAAATTTCTTGCATCCACTTAATGTAGGGGCATTTGTCCTCTTGGTTGTTCCATAACACGTTGTACTGTATGTCGAAGATGTTTCCTTCTCCATAAAGGAAGGGTCACTCAGAGGAATCAATATCAACCATTTTCCCTCCCAGAGGAGAGAAAAGTGCATAGGCTCTTCCTGGCTATTTCTCCAACCTGCCAAACAGTCCATCCAGGGCTTCTGTGGAGAGATGGGTTTTGCGATATTCGATTTTATTTTGAAGTTGGTCTTGTGGGAATTGTGTATGTCGGGAAATTCTATCACGCTCTTAATCACCTCTCTGAATAAGGCCATAGACTTGATCCAAGTCATTTTTTTGCACTCTTCCTCCGCCAATTCCAGCTCCTAGAAAACTTCGTTCATTTTTTTCAAGAGTTGGTCCTTACCTCCCAAATACATGCCTTGGAATGACGCAATCACATCCGTTTTCTTCTCTCCTCCTGATTTAATGATGATAAACAACTACACTCGCACGAACATGTCCTTGTCCATGGTATGCCCGATAGATTTCCATTTATGGATGACCTTCGTCACCCCATTTCTGGATGATCTTCGTCACCACTTCTTACCCAGTTCTTGTGACATTAAAGGCTGTAAGACTGGACAGGATAGTCACCAGTTGGATTTTCAAGGCAATCACAATGCCCTAGCTTCCACCTCTAAGTGTCCAAAACACATCATCCCCCATCGTATGCTTGTTCATAATCCTACCGGAGGCATTAACGAGCAAGACGTCAATCACATTATCAGCTACGAGGCCATATTTCCTAACTGATTAATGGATGCAGTAAATCTAGTATTTTCAGGAGAGATGGAGATGGGTTGGTTCGTTAATTCCTGACCAATTTATAGACACATTTTAATTGCAATAGTCACAAGTTGAACGTCCAATTGTGATCATGTCACTAGTAGCATTAACTATAATTCTATCAACATTTAATCTAATTCCATCATGTGACCATGCATGAGCCAACGTGTTCTGTGCAATTTTTTAAATATAATCCCATACTACTCCTCTTAACATTGATTTCCCCAGGCCTGATCTGCACATGCTATTTTTTTAATATTCAGTTGACAAAATTGTTGCATGGGCTACGCTTCTAATGTTAAACGCTACCCAAGATGAGAACGTCCTGCCAAAAAATGATTAATTTAGTTGGGATTGAACTCATGTAGGGTATTAAGTTGTGCTTGGATTTTATAAATTATATAAGTGGATACAATTCTTAAAAAAAGCTTCCTATGTGTTTATGGTAGGCCAAACAATAATTGCCATAGAAAGTCAAAAGCACACACCGCATGGTGTAAAAGAAGTGAATAAAAACTTGAAAGGATCATTTAAAGTGATTAGAGACTCGGAATGATGGATTATAGTTTTTCAGATATCCAATGTTTTCACTCTCCAAGTTTAGATTTTATCAGGAATAGAGATGGGCTTGTACCAACCGATTACGGGTAAGAAATATGTTATTTTTGTGCAGGTCACAACCTTGCTTACACTCATAAAGATTGCACTAATTCAAGTGTCAAATAGGTTCTCACTTATAATGGAAATGTTAGGTCTTCATGATGTAGTGTCTTTTTTCTCTTGCATATATATATAATTGAGTAATGTTTAGAACGAGATAGGTGCAGGGGTATTAATATATTCGTTCTTCGTTATTGTTATGATAGTTCTTTTTCACAAAATCTATTGAATATCTTAATGGAGATTCAATAAAAATTATGAAATAAATATTATGATACAACCTTCAGGAAGGTATCCCAAAAGGCATATTATGATACAACCTTCAAGAAGGCATTCCAAAAGGCTAGGTGATAAATACATAATTGAACATAGTGAGATCAAAAGATAATTCATCATTCCAGTGTAACTAATAGTTATGTTGCTTCATTTTCTTGCAAATATTGTTTGTTTACTTGTTCACATAAGTATTATTGTTATATTAAAACAAATATTGTATTATTGTTATATTAAAACAAATATTTATAGGAAATGGAATGGTATGCATATATGAATTGGTTTTCTATTTTATATATTAAAGATGGGTGTGTGTGTATAGATATATATGCACACTCTTTAGAGATKAACATATTCCTTGAAAAATSAAGGATTTAARTTAGASACATARCTATCTAAGTGAGGGTTCTTACTACCACTCACTCATCTAAGAAAGTATGCCAATTATCAATTACATTTCTTTATTTATTTTTAACACTTSAGGTTAATGGATAAATGAATTCTCTATTATACCCATCACATCYCTCCATGTTACAATTTTTTTTTTCCGKGAGGTTTGCCAATTTAATTGAAYTTTGATTACCACACCTAAAAGTTGTATGTATCCCTTTCGTTTCTTCCATGTCCTCAAGAAGGCACCTTAGCCGAATTTCTCGTTGTTCTCACCTTCAATAGAGGAGAATGAAACAATTGGTTGCTTCTTATTGCAAAATCCCAAATCCTATATTGAATGCATAAAAGGTGTTTGATTTTCTAACATCTTGATCACCCACCCAATCAAAACCCATCTACTCAATATTCAAGCGATTATTGTATTCCATACCATACTCGATAGCTCATTGTAGGTATTGAATGAATCTCTTAGCATCTTTCCAATGGCTCTCCTGTGGATTACCCATGAATAGACTAGGAATTCCGACATAGACTTAGTATGCAATATGAGGTCTTGTTTTGCACTATTAAACTAGGAGGAGAAAAGGTATGCGAGGATGTTTGTATAGAAACATATCAAAAGATTCAATATGAATGACTACTCGATTAGAACATAATGCTATGCTTTACACTGATAAGGAAACTGATAAATTACCTAACCACAATAAGACCTGATATTGCATACTCCATTAGACCAAAATGATATGCTTTAGACCACTAAAGAGAAAGATGGTTCTTTTTCAAGTTTTGGGCATGAATGTAATTTCCCAAAATGTGTTTTGAAGTGTAGATGTTTAGTCACCCCTACTATGCTATGTTGGAGGAGTAGTGAAGAGATGGTGCATTAAAATCTCGACTAATGTAGATAGAAAATAAAGAGGTGGTGGGATTGGGCCATCATCAGACCCTACTTATATAAATGTAGCTGGAACATAAGAGAAGTGTATTATATGATCCATATAAATCAAGACAAATAAATTCGTAATTATCGTATGATAAAGCGTCGGAACAGAAGGAGAGAGAGCTTCTTCTTGTGCATTGAGGCCCTTGTCGGGCAATGTGGTGATGGAAGTGAAATCATGCATCCAATGCATACGACTACACCATAATGGACATATAGTGTTCTCTACGTGTATTGTTAGCAATGTGAATCACAATATCTAGTTGAGGATCCATGATAACCTACATGGAAACCCAATCATATACAATGTAATTGAGGGTGTGGGGTTGTATGCATAAAGATTTAATGTTTGTGGAGGGATGGCATGCCAAATTGCGAGCTAGTGCTATATAAGATTTTGTGGAGGGATGACATGCCGAACTGAGAGCTACTACTATACACGATGATTTGCTAGGTATATGACCCATGGCGTAGTGGCATGCATGAGAAAGAAAGTGGTAAGCACAGTGAAATAAATGAATGGGGTGTCCCATGTTGTGATTGTGATATGTCTATATAGTGTTCCCAATGTTGAGTTTCTTTCCCTATATAATGTTCCCAAGGATGTGAGTTTTTCCTAGAAGAGGTTGGCCTATGAGAAGACCACCAATGATAGTAGTTTCATAATAATGGTGCGTTGTATTTGATATAGAATAAGTTGTTGGCTTATAGGTATTGATACGAGTGAGAGATGCCATTATCAGTCATGCCTCATCATGACACTGGATATCCTTAATATCTATATCATGCACTTGGTTGAGAGGTTTGAAGAAAGTAGTGATGGTGGTGAGAATCAAAGTGCATGCATGCAGGAGAGGATTTATGTCTGTTGTACTACCCAATGTGAGTTGTTCTGCTGAGTGGTGTGTCTTTGTGTTGGATAATGCTACATATTTTTTTGATAATTGGCTATGTATGTTTCCTCAGTGTATTATGAGAGTAGGGGTGTGAGGGAACGAAGTGGAAAGATATAGAGAAGGGCTTGAAGAGAAGGCAACAAATTTACTTTATCGAAATGTGGTAAAGTGTTTTGGTTAATGCATAGATAACACCCCAACCGCCTAGAGGGGTGGGCCACATTCCAATCTATTTAGGCAATAAGGGTAGCCATTGACAATGACCTTCACCTACCATGTTCCCAACTGAATCTTGGGCCTCATTCAAATCTGTTCAGCCAATAAGGCTAGCCATTGACAACGATCTTCAACTACCATGTTCCCAACTGAATCTTGTATTGCATTACATAATTCATAACATCATGCAAAGAACTGAAAGGCTCTAACATACAATCATATCATCGTGAAAAGAACTAAAAGGCTCTATCATCCATTCATAACAGCGACAATTATCCATTCATTACAGTGTGCAAAGAACCAAAACTGTGCCAATCGAAATGGAAATGGAAGTAGGATATGAGTCTGGATTTTCCATTCTCTATTATGCCGGCATGTGCAGACGTGAATGGGGAAAAGAAACTATCAACTTCATTATCTGTTTGGAAAACGATGGTACTATTTTGGAAAAATTTAATGCATATCTGAATGACAATTTCAAAGTAACTAGCACTTCGGCCAATTACAAATCACTCATATGTGGCCTATAACATGCCATTTCGCTTGGCATTAAGCACTTGAATTCCCATGCACATTTACACAACATAGGAAAGTAGGTAGGTTCCCTTTCCTCTATTGAACTTAGAACTAATATTTTTGTTAATTCCATTTATTCGTTGTATGTTATGTGTTTGAGTAGGTCATGGGTACTAAAATAGTTCAAAAAACGTGGGAGAAAAGATTATGTCGGAGAGTTCAGGAACTGGCATCTAGTTTTAACACATTTAGATTTGATGATATCCATAGTCAAGATAATATTGGAGCAATTTCCTTGGCCTAGGAAGGGTTCGGTCATACTTTTGTAGACTGGACTCATAGTCTATGACAAGAGATTTTTGAGATCTGCAAAGTTTCAGAACCTGCGAAGGAGTATGTTATGGACCACAGGTTGGTTGGCTACCCACACTCAAATTTATTTTGGACAAGATTCAAAGTTGGTTCCCTCAAGCCCATAAAGAGATTCTATGCATGTGTGCTAAAATGAGTAAGGAGATGGGGTAGAGGTACAAGCTAAGGAACAACAGGGTTATGGCCTCCCTCTTAGCAATCTACTAGGTTTCTCAGAAGGTAGGGTTTCTTTCCGCATCGATGCATGTCTAAATTCTTTATATGTGTTCATACATCACATGGAAGAATTACGACAGACTTTACTAAAACTGTGTACCATTCTTTTAGATTAATATAGAGGATCCATTCATGTATATGTGTTGTTAAAAAACACCATGTGCTTTTAAAATTGGTTTAGCTACAGTGTTAATTAAAAATGGTTTAGCTGCAGAGTTTATTAAGAGGGAAAATAGACAAATGGTAAAAAATACCATTCATTCATGTATATGTGCACTTAAAAATAGTTTAGTTGTAGAGTTAAGAGGGAAAACAAACAAATGGTTATTATGTGGAAATTTGAATTTTCGAATTCATGTATATGTGTTGTTATTATGTGCAAATATTGGAATCTTCGAATAACTAGATTACTCTATTGAGACGTATTTGTGGATAGAGAATGAAAATTTTTGTGATGAAGATTATCTTCGGTTCACTATATTTGCAAACTATATATATACAATATACTCTTCTTTGTTGTCCAAATACAACTTCCATGTATCTTTATCAAACAATTATAATAACCTAAAATTTGTTACTATTTATATTCACTTGTTAGGTTTTTAACATTGTGACAAAGAATTCTTCAATTTGGGATTTTTAATGTTATTATATTAAGTTTATTGTTACAATTATTGAATGATATATGATTTTTGAATGTTATTATAGTAAGTTTATTGTTTTGATGCACATATCTATGGTTTACCACAGCATTATTATAAAGCATGTATCTTTATTGAATGATAAAGCATTATTATATTAAGTTTATTGTTATGATTATGATTTTATTTTTATTTTTATGAGGTCCTTATTATTATAGTAATGAGTGTTTTCACTCTATATTGAAAGAAAAGTACCATGACAGGTAGTTCCTGACGGTGGTAGGGTGTCCTGGTACTTTTCTTTCAATATAACCCACTTATCGGCGGTGTCTTTGATGGTGGTAGTTCCATTCTTTGCACTGCCCAGATCGAGATCCAAATAATTGACATAAGTAGCCCTGCATGAAGAAGAGACATGAGAAGCCATGTAGTTGTAAAGTTCTTGCATCCACTTATTGTAGGGGTGTTCGTCCTCATGGTTATTCCATAACACGTATTGTATGTCGAAGATGTTTCCTTGTCTATAAGGGAAGGGTCATGCAGAGGAATCGATATCAACCATTTTCCCTCCCAGAGGAGAGAAAAGTCCATAGGCACTTCCTGGCTTATTCTCCAACTTGTCAAACAGTCCATCCAGGGCTTCTGTGGAGAACCAGGTTCTTGTGATGTCTGATTTTATTTTGAAGTTGGCCTTGTGGGAATTATGTATGTCGAGCAGTTCTGTCATGCTCTTAATCTTCTCTCTAAAGAAGGTCGTAGACTTGATCCAGGTCATTTTGTTGCACTCATCCTCCACCAAGTCCAGCTCCCAGAAAACTTCATTCATTTTTTTCAAGAGCTGGTCCTTACCTCCCAAGTAAATGCCTTTGAATGACGCGATCACATCCACTTTCTTCTATCCTACCACTTTATTGATGCCAAACAACTACACTCACACGAACATGTCCTTGTCCATGGTATGCTCGATAAATTTCCATTCTTGGACGACCTTCGTCACCCCATTTTTGGACGACCTTCATCACCACTTCTCGCCCGGTTCTTGTGACATTAAAGGCCTTAAGATTGGATGGGACAGTCACCAATTGGATTTTCTAGGCAATCATAATGCCCCAGCTTCCACCTCTAAGTGCCCAAAACATGTCATCCCCCATCAAATGCTTGTTCATAATCCTACCGGAGGAGTTAAAGAGAAAGGCGTCGATCACATTATTAGCTGCGAGGCCATATTTCCTAACTAGTTAATGGATGCAGTCAATCTAGTATTTTCAGGCAAGATGGAGATGGGTTGGTTCGGTAATTCCTGACAAATTTATAGACACATTTCAATTGCAATAGCCACAAGTTGAACGTCCAATTGTGATCATGTCACTAGTAGCATTAACTATAATTCTATCAACGTTTAATCTAATTCCATCATGTGACCATGCATGAGCAAACGTGTTCCGTGTGATTTTTTAAATATAATCCCATACTAATCCTCTTAACGTAGAATTGCCAACGCCTGATCTGCACATGCTATTTTTTTAATATTCAGTTAACAAAATTGCTGCGCGGGCTACGCTACTAATGTTAAACGCCACCCAAGATGAGAACTTCCTCCCAGAAAATGATTAATTTGGTTGGGATTGACCTCATGTAGGGTACCAATTTGTGCTTGGATTTTATAAATTCTATAAGTGGATATAACCTTTAAAAAAAGTTTCATATGTGTTTATGGTAGGCCAAACAATAATTGCCATAGAAAGTCAAAAGTACAAACCGCATGGTGTAAAAGAAGTGAATAGAAACTTGAAAGGATCATTTAAAGTGATTAGAGACTCAGAATGATGGATTATAGTTTTTCAGATATCCAATGTTTTTGCTCTCCAAGTTTAGATTTTATCAGGAATAGAGATGGGCTTGTACCAACTGATTACAGGTAAGAAATATGTTATTTTTGTGTAGGTCACAACCCTGCTTACACTCATAAAGAATGCACTAATGCAAGTGTCAAATAGGTTCTCACTTATAATGGAAATGTTAGGTCTTCACGATGTAGTGTCTTTTTTCTTCTGTATATATATATATATATATAATTGAGTAATGTTTAGAACGAGATAGGTGTAGGTGTATTAATATGTTCATTCTTCATTGTTGTTATGATAGTTCTTTTTCACAAAATCTATTGAATATTTTAATGGAGATTCAATAAAAATTATGAAATAAATATTATGATACAACCTTCAGGAAGGCATTCCAAAAGGCATATTATGATACAACCTTCAAGAAGGCATTCCAAAAGGCTAGGTGATAAATACATAATTGCACATAGTGAGATCAAAAGATCAATCATCATTCCAGTGTAACTAATAGTTATGTTTCTTCATTTTCTTGCAAATATTGTTTGTTTACTTGTTCACATAAGTATTATTGTTATATTAAAACAACTATTGTATTATTGTTATATGAAAACAAATATTTATAGGAAATGGAATGGT
>JZKD02S0349880.1:43503-78729 GCA_000966675.3 Picea glauca
TGATCACCCACCCAATCAGAACCCATCAACTCGATATTCAAGCGATTATTGTATTCCATACCATACTCAATAGCTCATTGTAGGTATTGAATGAATCTCTTGGCATCTTTCCAATGGCTCTCCTATGGATTACCCATGAATTGACTAAGAATTCCAAAATAGACTTAGTATGCAATATGAGCTCTTGTTTTGCACTATTAAACTAGGAGGAAAGAAGGTATGCGAGGATGTTTGTATAGAAACATATCAAAAGATTCAATATGAATGACTATTTCATTAGAACATAATGCTACGCTTTACACTGATAAGGAAACCGATAAATTACCTAACCACAATAAGACCTAATATTGCATACTCCATTAGAACAAAATGCTACGCTTTAGACCACTAAAGAGAAAGATGGTGCTTTTTCAAGTTTTGGGCATGAATGTAGTTTCCCAAAAAGTGTTTGGAAGTGTAGATGTTTATTCACCCCTACTATGCTATGTTGGAGGAGCAGTGAAGAGACGGTGCATGAAAAACTCGACTAATGTAGATAGAAAATAAAGAGGTGGTGTGATTGGGCCATCATTAGACCCTACTTATATAAATGTAGCTAGAACATAAGAGAAGTTAATTATATGATCCATGTAAATCAAGACACATAAATTCGTAACTATCGTATGATAAAGCATCGGAACAGAAGGAGGGAGAGCTTCTTGTTGTGCATTGAGGCCCTTGTAGGGCAATGTGGTGATGGAAGTGCAATCATCCATCCAATGCATGCGACTACACACTAATGGACATATAGTGTGCTCTATGTGTATTGTTAGCAATGTGAATCACAATATCTAGTTGAGGATCCATGATAACCTACATGGAAACCCAATCATATACAATGTAATTGAGGGTGTGGGGTTGTATGCATAAATATTTAATGTTTGTGGAGGGATGACATGCCAAATTGCGAGCCGGTGCTATATAAGATTTTGTGGAGGGATGACATGCTGAACTGAGAGCTACCACTATACACGATGATTTTTTATGTGTATGACCCATGGCGTCATGGCATGCTTGAGAAAAAAAGTGGTAAGCACAGTGAAATAAATGAATGGGGTGTCCCATGTTGTGATTGTGATATGTCTATATAGTGTTACCAAGGTTTATTTTTTTTCCCTATATAATGTTCCCAAGGATGTGTGTTTTTCCTAGATGAGGTTGGGCTATGAGAAGACCATCGATGATAGTAGTTTCATAATAATGGTGCACTGCATTTGATACAACATAAGTTGTTGGCTTATAACTATTGATATGAGTGAGAGATTCCATTATCAGTCATGCCTCATCATGACACTGGACATCCCTAATATCTATATCATGCACTTGGTTGAGAGGTTTGAAGAAAGAAATGATGGTGGTGAGAATCAAAGTGCATGCATGTGGGAGATGATTTATGTCGGTTTTACTATCGAAGGTGATTTGTTCTGCTGAGTGGTGTGACTTTGTGTTAGATAAGACTACATATTTTTTTGGATAATTGGCTATGCATGTTCCCTTGGTGTTTGATGAGAGTAGGAGTGTGAGGGAATGAAGTGGAAAGATGCAGAGAAGGGCTTGAAGAGAAGGCAACAAATTTACATTATCAGGATGTAGTAAAGTGTTTTGGTTAACGCATAGATATCATCCCAACCACCTAGAGGGACAAGCCTCATTCCAATCTGTTCAGCCAATAATGCTAGCCATTGACAACAACCTTCACCTACCATGTTCCCAACTGAATCTTGGCCCTCATTCAAATCGGTTTAGCCAATAAGGCTAGTCGTTGACAACGATCTTCAGCTACCGTGTTCCCAACTGAATCTTGGCTTGCATTACATAATTCATATCATCATGCAAAGAACTAAAAAACTCTATCATACATTCATATCATCATGCAAATAACCGAAAGGCTCTATCATCCATTCATAGCAGCGACAATTACCCATTCATTATAGTGTGCAAAGAACCAGAACTGTGCCAATCGAAATGGAAACGAAAGTAGGATGTGAGTCTGGATTTTCCATTCTCTATTATGATGGCGTGTGCAGACGTGATCGGGCAAAGCAAGTGTTGGCTTCATTATTTGTTTGGAAGATGATGGTACTATTTTGGAAGAAAATAGTGCATATCTGAATGACAATTTCAAAGTAACTAACACTTCGGCCAATTACAAATCGCTCATATGTGGCCTACAACATGCCATTTCGCTTGGCATTAAGCACCTGACTGCCCGTGGACATTTGCACAACATAGGAAAGCAGGTAGGTGCCCTTTCCTCTCTTGAATTTAGAATTAATATTTTCGTTGATGCCATTTATTCATTGTATGTTGTGTGATTGAGTAGGTCATGGGTAAGAAAACAGTTCAAAAACCATGTCAGAAAAGATTAAGTCAGATAGTTCGGGAACTGGCATCTAGTTTTAACACAATTAAATTTGACGATATCCATCGTGAAGATAATACTGGAAGAATTTCCTTAGCCCATGAACGGTTCGACCGTACTTTTGTAGACCGGACTAATAGTCTACGACATGAGATTTTTGAGATTTGCAAACTTTAAGAGCCTGTGAAGGATTATGTTATGGACCATAGGTTAGATGGCTACCACACACTCAAATTTATTTTGAACAATATTCAAAGTTGGTTCCCTCGAGCCCATAAAGAGATTCTACACATGTGTGTTAAAATGAGTAAGGATATGGGCCAGAGTTACAAGCTAAGGAACAACAGGGTTATGGCCTCCCTCTTAGAAATCTACTAGGTTTCTCAAAGGCTAGGGTTGCTTTCCGCACTGATGCATGTCTAAATTCTTTATAGCTGTTCATACATCACATTGGATATGATTGTCGCATATTCAATGTTCAGTGGAGCATGCTTCAAATAACGATTCACAACAAACCATAGTGACCACTCGTTCACATGTTGTACATGAATCATGACAGATTTGTGGTTAGCAGGTACTTTAATAAGAGTGTGATCATGCAAGTGGCCACCTATTTTGAATGAATCACACAAGTGGCCTCTATTTTTAAAAGAAAAATGGACACACCAAATTACTTTATCGACTTTTATTCTCTCTAATCGTGTGATTTGCAATCGATAAAAATAGATGTGGAATCGGCTTCCCACTGACATCAACAACTTGCAGTTCTGTTCTTTGATTGTGTGATTGGAGTTTCTAAATTATTTTTAATTGGAGACAGCACAGTCTTACTTTAATATATATAAAGTAAAATAATAAAAATACAAATTTTCAATTCAGGATGGTAGTCTTACTTTTTTAAACCACGTTCTATAGAAAAAAGAAATTTAGAATGATCTAAATTTGAATAGAAAAAACGTCAGAGAATGTGAAGGATGAAGAATGGGATATTTTGGATAGAAAGACACTAGGAACAATATGGTTGTTCCTAGAATCATCGGTGGCCTTAAACATTTCAAAAGAAAAGAAAACAAAAGATTTGATGAAGTCATTGGCTAGAATGTATGAAAAAACCTCAACCTTTAACAAGGTATTTCATATAAATAATTTATTTAATATGATGTTGTGAGAAGGTGTGTATCTCGTTGATCATTTAAATGAATTTAACATGATCACAAATCAATTAAGTTCTATATGATTGAAACTTGACGATGACATTACATATATTTTAATCTTGTGCTCATTGCAGGAAATATGGAGTAGCTTGGTCATGGTTGTGAGTAATTCGGTCTCTAGTTAAAATACTTTAAAATAGGTATCTGATAAATTAAAGTAAGTATCTGGTTCAAATAATTTATTAGAAACATGCAAAACCATGCTTTGATAAATTATTTGTTCTGATACCACTGTCAAAATGTGTCAAAACGAGAGAAAGAAAATATAGCCAAGAAAATAATATAACTAACAAGATCAAGAAGACAAAAGATGGGCGGAAAAGGCACTAAGCCAAGTCAATTAATATGTACATCAATAATGTATATATATTACATATACTGCAATTTTCCTCTAATGGTATGACCGTTAGGGTAAGATAACGAACTGATATTAGAGAGTTTTCAACACAAAGGATGTGAGAGTATCAAAAGGAATCAAAATGATATATAGCCCTGCACAATCTGATGTTTGATAAAAATCATTCTTAGTTGAAGAATTTGTACGCTCATCTGCTCTAATGAAGTTCTAGAATGCCAGAAACAACATCATCTCGAATTAATTTTAGAATCTCTTCAATCAAGAGGATTAGAGTAGAGAAAAGGGACTAGCAATCCAGAAACATAATTACAAGGAAATAATGTATGAGCAGCGAAAAGTCATAAGAGAAGGCATACAGTGCACCCCATAAGAAGAATAAAGAAATATCATTATCATGTGCCATGAGTTCTCAAATATCATTTCTTACCCTCCAAGATGTTTGGTTAGAGACTACAATTAATGATTTTTGGATATACAAGGTTACCAATAGCCACACCACATAAATTACTTTAAACATGTCCCCAAAAATAAATCTTCGTTCTTTGAGAGACACGAACCCAATATTCTCCATGATAGCCCGTTCGAATCTACTACTACAGTGTTTTTCACGAAACTACTACTTGTTTTGCTACTAGTTCAACATTGGAGGTATCCCTGTATTGATAAGGGAAGTTTGAGCATAATGTTTCCATTGGATAGAAAATAATTGCATGTAAACTATGGTTGAATGTTGTTTTGACTCCCTTACAAGTAGACTGTTAGATTCATAATGAAGAAAAGAGCATAAATATAATGGAAATAATAGAAGCAATCAAGAAACCACGATGAACGGAGATACCTAAACAATGGAAAAAAAGACATACTATATTCATCAATGCTTCTATAAATAATCATGTACATAGATGTACATATATAATACAAAAGACCATAACTGTCATGTAACATTATAACAGTTAGGTTAACTTAACTAACCAACTAACTTATGATTTATGTTTTAACATCCCCCCTTAATCATAAGTTCATTCTTGCCTGAAAAACTGCCACTACTTGACAATCACATGTGTCAAGTGAATATTTAGAGGGCTGGCTAAAGATGCTCTCTAAACTCTGAAAAAAAAAAATAGCAGAAGTTGATGTCTTCTACTAAATTGGTGGTTTAAGGTTGACCACAAACTCATCTGGCGGTTTCGGGATGACCACAAACCGAATGTCTAGAAAAATATGATTTCTTCTACTAAATGGCATGGTTTTAAGTTGACCATAAACTAACAAGAGCCCAAGGCTCAAAAATATGAAAATGTAACAAGCAGAACTTCATGTCTTCTACTCAATTGGTGGTTTTAAGCTGACCACAAACCATATCAACAACAATATGTTCAGGAACAAGACTTCATACCAAGAACTAGGTTGCATACTTGATCATTTGTTCACAGGCTCTAAATCAAACTTGGAACCTAACTCAACTAGATTTCCCCCCTGTCAGGGACAAGTGGTTCCAATTCCCTTGACCGTCATTTGCAAGTATGGCCAAGAAGAGATCCAACACATCAAACTGTCTTCTGGCAGAGTCTAAAGACTCGATATTCAACTCAGAAGACTACATCAATTGGGCCTTGGTCATACCCTAAATCAACAAATCTTGAAAAACATTCATGTCCATCAACTGTAGAATTATCTAAAATCAAGTATGACTGTACTTGTGTATAAATCCGGTGATAAGATTGCTCCAATAAATTGTCTTCCAATTGCCAACGCCATTTCCCTAACCATTCAAAATGAAGTTGTTTCCTCTTGCGCTTTTGGTACCTTACTGAGGGATGATTTGTCTCCCCACAAAATTTGCATGGGTGAAGATCAAAACAGTTTGACTTATCATGGCCAAACCAGCGGCAGTGTTTGCACTGTATGTTTTCTTTATCTGAACGATTAGCAACATCATCATCAACTATATCATGTCCCTGTTCCTTACCAATATCCTCAACCTCTGTCATCTTATCATCATTCAAAAAACCTCCACTCACAAAGCAAATAGGTTCGCTATAATTAGGAAAATGAAAAAGTTTGTTAGCATCCTGTACATATCCTAGTCCATATCGATTTCATTTAAATCGTAATTCTTCCCATGGTTGAACAATACATCTATCCACAACTTTTTCTGACATAGGGACTTTATTTAACTCATCTTCATGTTTATGACTATCATCACTAGTCAACTGAATGATGCCATTTTGGTTGTTGTAATCACATTGTTGGTGTCGAAGCAAACTTAACTCATCAGACAACAACTTGTTTTGATGTTTGAACATATCAATATTCTTGTGTGTTACTTGTAAACAAGTAATCACTGTACTAAGAGTGCACTTGTTTATGCAATTGTAGATTCTGTAGTTGAGTTAATTAATGTGCACAATATTGTAAATAGTTCTTCAATTCTTTCCATTATGCAGAATATGGAAGAGAGATGACCAATAACTTAGATGCACAGAAAGATCGTAAAACCCCCTTAAAGACCTCCTTATTCAATTTCGGGTAGGTCAAGGACGCAAAGACAAATATACAATTTGATTATGTAGGATGATCCTATAACTCTTTTTACACACTTTTAGAAAACCCCAAATAACACCTTTACAAATACTCTTTAAATTGGTGATCACTTACTTTTAACACTATACCCTTGAGCGTTATAAAACCAAGCCCATACAGTCAAAGGATTAACCCTAAAGACTATAGGGTCATCTTTTTAAAAAAATTTACAAATATCTTTCAAAAATAATTTTGAAAAATCTAATAAAAATAAAGCATAGATACATTAAGTTCTATATTTACTAGGTAAGGTGCTTCCTTTTGCAATGGATGCATGTCCTTCTTCAGGCTCTGAAACACAGTCCTCACCCACTATGTAGATCCACACACATCTTGTCGATCTTGCATCAAGAACAACGCGCTCCTAACATACAACACAAGAATTCATGGAGGAATCCATTTGGAGAAAGCCTTTTATCACGGTTGGACCTTGTTCCTCTGTTCAAATCCGAGAGGGTAATGACGTCGTGAGATTAAAAAATAGAGATTAAAACGGTTTAAATAATCCCAGGTGCGAATTGAATTTAGCACCAAAATTGAAAGAGGAAAAACTTGGGTCCACTAATGTCAATTGAAAGAATCAGTTACAGCCCCCAACAATGGATGAGAGTTGAAATTCTAGTTTAAAATTTGTGTAATGATGCTCTTCTTCTCTGTTTATTTTTATCTTCTCTTGCGTCTACAAATAACCATGCACCTGGCATCTTGAATATCAAAATAATGCTAAGACTATGCATGAGAATATACTACAACAACTCTGAAATATTTTTATTGCAATTGCTAGGGTTTTGGAAAACTTTGAGTTCTTCTTTTTCCAAAAGATCCACAGTTTTCATGCGGCTCAACAACTAGGACGCTCTTCTTCCTAGGGTTTTACTCTGATGCTCGTCTTCCTTCAATTGAAAGCCTTCACTCATAAATTTTTTCTTCGCGTGCGATTGATACGATCCACTCCCATTTTTACAGTTGTGTGGAATAATTTTGTCAGGAATGGAAAAATCCAAAGGCATGACTACTCGAACTACTAGTTCACCTCCGTCTTTAGGAGAGGCATTGATTCCAGCCCTTAATTCAGGTCTTCACACAGCAAATATGCTTTCGATATTGCACTTGTTGGCATGGATTATTCTTCGTCAATGTATGTTCTTTTTTTCAACAAAAATGCTTACCAGCACCTTTTGCTTCCGATATTGCACTTGTTGGCATGGCTTATTCTTCATCGATGTATGTTCTTTTTTTCAACAAAAACACTTACCAACGCCTTCTTCCAACACAAGGATGGTTCTTTCCTTTCTTCCACATCCAGATTCTTCTGCAATCTGCTACTGCAACCAAGGATCAGTTCTCAGGAAACCTGGTGACATTTCTTCGAGATAGATCTGATCTCTTCTCAAAGGCACACAATATTTTTTGTTGGATGTTGGACGACTCAACAACTCTAACTCCTCTAAGTAGGAACTCCTTCATAGGCCATAGGCATCACAATGCTATGATACCACTGTTAGATTCATAATGAAGAAAAGAGCATAAATATAATGGAAATAATAGAAGTAATCAAAAAACCATGATGAACGGAGATAACTAAACAATGGCAGAAAAGGCATACTCTATTCATCAATGCTTCTATAAATAATCATGTACATAGATGTACATATATAATACAAAACACCATAACTGTCATGTAACTGTATAACAGTTAGGTTAACTTAACTAACCAACTAACTTATGATTAGTGTTTTAACATAGACTAGGATAAAAAACAGTGTAGGTCAATTTATGGGCGTGAAAATAGACTGATTTTATGGGTTGTTGCATGCTACAAGACAACAATCATGGAGTTAAGTGCACGTTGATAGAGGACGGTGTGGTATAGATTTCGTAGTCCAAAATTCCCTTTTGTGGGATAGTGTGGTATATATTTCTTAGTCAAGGATTCCCTTCTTCTAGGGTAATAATGAATCTCCCCAGTGGTCTTATTAAAGGCATAATTAGGGATCTAATTACAGGTAGGAAGATAATTACATATCCTAGAACTTATAGTATTTTGAGAAATAATGAATGTGTCTGTTAAGGGAATGCATGCATAATGAGGGGGATGCTTATCTAAGTACCAAGGTGGGTCAACCGAAGGAAAGTAATGACCTCGTTCTATTTCTTGATACAAGGAAATGAATGAAGGATTTCTTGTGACTTGAATTTTTATCAAGGTAGTAGGAGCTAGAGGTTTGATGCACATATGAAACCCCTACGGTATTGGTGCTGAAAATAGTAGTCGGATGATGAGGAGTGAGTAGGGAAACACTCATTTTCGGGATTCTTTTTTGGGCCTTCCTCTGTTGACTATGGAATAAGCCAACCACGTATGAACCAATGGAGAAGTACAAAGTTGAGGAGGTGGAGGATGAGATAAATATTACAAGTGAAATGGTCAAACTAATAGGTACCGAGTATAGTGTTATCCTCCTATATATGTGGGTGGGGTTGATAAGAGTATATGAGACTAGCATATCATGTAATATTCCATGGCCCCTTGCTCTTGTTGCATAATATAACTAATATATAGTTGGTCATTATTGAAAGAAAAGAAAGACTTTGTTGAGTCATTCCTCCTTTAACATGGTTGCATCTTTTGTAGTGAAATATTTATTTATTGGTTGTGATTTTCTGAAGCAATGATAATATTTTTTGAAACAACCAAAAAAAAGTAATTAAATGATTGAATGATATTTTTTTATCAACAGGGTGTGAGCAAGTTGAAACAAAAAATATGTATGTTTGGTAATATGAAACCTTACTTGTTGTTGATTTTATGTTGTTATGCATATTAACTAACAAGACAGTGCACCGACAAGTAAGAGATAAATTTTGGAGTTTGTTCAGCAGAAGTGGTGCACTAGCAAGTCGAATAGCAATTTTGTAGGTTGCAAGGTCGTGCACCAACAAGTTTGAGAGAAATTCTAAAGGCCTGTCCGAGAGCGATTTTGAAGGTTGCAAGGTCATGCACCAACAATTCCAGGAACAATATTGGAGGTTGCAAGGAGGTGCACCAACAAGTCCAAGAGAAAATAAAGAGTAATTACAAAGAACGAGGTCCTTTTGAATAGGAGAAACAAGAATGGTATCGAAGCACGTGGTCTGCTCAACAATAACACTTGGCTATTGGTGGCTATTGATATCTTGCATGGAGCATCTTAGAATTCATATTAGACTATAGTGTGTATGATACGATGGTTCAATTGAAATTCACTAAAAAAAATGTTAGCTACAGAGATAGCATTAGTTCACCTCAAAAGATATACACCATAATGCAATCCTCTTTTCTAAATAATGCAGTCATATTTACTTAGTTTCAATGAAATATTTTTTCATAAATTGTCCATCATCTCTATAAGAGGCCTAATAAGACCTCAAACCAAGAAGTTAGGATAATAAATAAAATGGAAATTGAAAAATTATATGACTGTGAAAATTTTGGTTAAAATGGTTGATTTGTATGAGTTTACATGCATAATTAATATAACATAATTAATATGACCATTTGAAATTGATTACTAATATTCCCTGCAACCCGAAGGGCAGGGACTAATAAATGGATCCATTTATGGACCATATATAGGTGTAGGTCCATAAAATCCGTGTTCAAAATCTTATTGAATTGATTCCATACCTTAAAAGGAATTCGTATTCTCTCATGTGTGTGAGAGTGTTGGATTTGTTGATCTATGAAAGGTGTGTTTATTGAATGTTTTATTATATTACTCTCATGTAATGTTATTTTATAAAAAATATAGAAATATGGCATTGTATTCTTATTATTCCTTGCTTATGGATATGTTTTATTATTCTCTGCATATTATATTTATTGAAAACTTTAGCTACTATAATTTATCTGTGTAAACTACTACAAATTGTCCACCAACTTATGAGTGTCATGTGTGAAGATCATTGTGCATTGACGTATGCGTTTCATGCGCTAATATTATTGTTCACCACTTTTATCACTTTTATCTAAGTGTTTTTATTCATAACAATGTTGAAAGTTTATGTTCAATTTGAATGTTTTTTCTATTTTAAATATTTTTTGTATGTAATTTTGGAGAGGAAACCAACAACATTGACATAAAGTAAATTTTACCAATTAAACAACTATCTACCCATCATTTTCTACTTGTAAGGTATCTAGATTTTTTCTCTTTCTCTCACTCACACATGTATACAATTGTAAATGTTTAATGAATTTTCCTTGTTTTATGGGTTTGTCCTCATAACCTAAACTATCATAGTACACATACACACACACATACAATGATGCTAGGTGTATCGAAGGTCCAGAGGGTTGAACATGCACTTACAGTTCTTGAAGCTATTCTCCTTGCACAAAGAAAATTTGGTCATGGCTTGTAATTACATGAAAGTACAAGTCGATCATGGTCGCTCAGAACGTCAATTTGTTGAAGGAGACCAAGTATTTATTTGACTGCAACCTTATAGGCAAACTTCACGAAAGGCCAAATATTGTCAAAGCACCCATATTTTAAGGTCCTTATACAGTTCTCAAGCACATTGGACAGATGGCCTATCAGTTAGATTTTCCCAGTATTTCTAAGCTCCATCTTGTTTTTCATATCTCCTTCTTAAAGAAGGTGATTGGAACTAAGTGTGAAACTCTAACCAACCTTCCCGAGTTGGATGAAGAATGATCCATCTCGTTGCAGCCACAAGCAGTTTTGGACCAGCGAGAGCATCGTCTTCATCTGCATACCATCAAGGAAGTGTTAGTCCAGTGGAAATATACAACCTGGGAGCCCGCTAACATTCTGCAGCAATTTTCTCATCTCAAGCCTTGAGGACAAGGTTGATTTTAAGAGGGGGTAATGTTAGGGACCTAACCTACCTAACCCCTCAAGTGGGAAGAATAATATATTTCCATGTAATAAAGGTCTATATTAATAATGCCTAGCAAAAAAGAGGAATAAGTCAAATGTAAGAAGACCTAATAGAAGCTTTTGCTTCTAGAAATATCTTCCTCTAGATTGTTCTTTTGGATAGATAGATTTAGAATAAATAGGAATAAAGGGTATGAGAAGATTTGTATTGAATATTATTGTAATAGAGCTCTACTTGTTGGAGGTTTCACCGTGGAAGAGGAAAGTGAACATTGCTATCATTAATCAAAGTGGTCATTTTGGTGTATTGTTTTGGTATTATTCGTGTTATATCCTTCTTTCTCTGCTATTTCTAGCTAAAATATTTATGTTGTGCATACTATTTTATATCTAGAATACTACAAAGATCATAAGTGATAGAAATAAGAAATAATTGTGGCAAGAAAAATATATTGAGGAAGTGCTTGATAGGTTCAATTTGAAGGACTCTAGACTTCAAAATGAATGTTGATTTGTGCCCTTGTGATGATAAGGAGAAGGATGGAATGAGTAAAATTACTTATGCTTCAAGAGTTGGAAGCTTGATGTATGCCATGATATTTACTTGGCATATATTTCACATTCAGTGGGAGTAGTGATCAGATTCTTTGAAAATTGGAGCAAATAACATGATCATCCTAAAGTGGATTTTTATGTATTTCACAAATAACATTGGAAAGTAGTAAAATGGATTTTGATGTATTTCAAGGGTACTAGTGATTATTGATAATGTTTTAGTAATAAGGATGAAGTGCTTGAGCCTGGTGGGTTATCTCAATTGTTCTAGAGTTAGACATGGGTTTTTCATACTTGTTTTTTATTAAGGTTCCACTCTCTTGATTCCCAATCCTCTAGGCAGAGTCAAGGATTTACCATTCTTACCATCCATGAAAAAAAATGATTATCTATTCAAGTGAGAGAATGTTTATTGTGAAGAGCCTTTATTTCTATTCAAGTGGGAGAGTAAATGTATCTATTTTTTGTTATCTTTGTTTCCAAACGCTCTAGATGCCCCCCAACCCCTCATGCTTATGATGAAATCCAATATATGTGTAAATAAATTTACTTTCTATAGGCCGTAGAGAGAGCAAGCTGAATTGAATATATATGAACTCAGTTCTGGTTATTTCGTTTGTTTCTCTTCTGCTCCTGCTTACTCTATGTATCAACTCTTCTGTATTATTTCCTTTGTTTCTCTTCTGCTCCTGCTTACTCTATGTATCAATTCTTCTGTATTGCACATTTAATAGCACTTTAGATCTATATTGAGCGTGTATTGTAAGTCGAGTAGGGAGTAAATGATTCCAAATTTGTTGGGTATCGAGTGTATATTGGATCGAGTAGTGAGTAAATGATTCCAGATTTGTTGGGCGAATTCAACATAGGAGAGGCTCTGATATCTCCAGATTTTCACCATTTTTCTTACATTTATTTATTTATTAAATGGAAAATTAAATAAACATACAAATTTTCTTTTTTATGTAAAACTTATTATTAATTATTTGAATTTTTTTTATATATATATATATATATATATATATATATATATATATATATATAACTTTTTTACACACTCTCTTTCTAAAAAATTAATGTTTCTATTTCATTAACAATTATATTTTCGTTCACATTGATCCCGTACTTTCATTGAGCAAATTGTTTTGTAATATTCATACTTGATTGAAACTTAACTCAACAAACTCTTCCAATCTTTGGACAATCTCCTTGCCTTAGTTTCCATCGTTAGTTATTTTCAAATAATGAATGAGTGAAACTATGACAAGGAATAATAGGATAATTATTGGAGACTATTGAATCCACTCTATTTAACAATCCAACTCAATCTTTCAACAATCTCCTTTGAAAACAATGAATGATTTAAACTATGAAAAATAATAATAATAGGATAATTGTTGAGGCTATTGCGTTCACTGGACAAGGAATAATGAACAATTGAAGCTAAGAGAAAGAATAATAGGATAATTGGAATAATGAATGATGGAAACTATGACAAAGAATAATAGGATAATTGTTCGAGGATATTGCATCCACTGAACAAAGAAGGAATAATGAATAATTGAAACTATGATAAGGAATAATAGGATAATTCTTCATAGGCTATTGCGTCCACTGTATTTAATACTGAACTCTGTTCACATATTTCACAATGCTGAAGCGCGGATTAGATAACCCCGCCGCATACTAAAAAGGATAATATGTCACACTCTTTCATATATGTAATTGTCAAAGCAACAATTCAATCGAGTTATAGTGACAGAAATTAAATTTTTGTTGTCAGTTTTTCTCCTTTATCATCTATATTATAACTGTCGTTACATGCTATTTCTACAGCGTATACCTATGCTGTAGCTTCGTTTCACACTAATACTCTCTTTTCCATCATTAAAATGCCAACAAAGGAAACACTCTCCACTGAGGCATTAGAGACATATAAACAATTTTAAGGATGGGAGCTTATCTCATGTTTTTGGAAAACAAATACTATTTCATTGTGAAAATAGAGTGAGCTAATTACGTTTAAAGGCATACACCTATTGATAATGGGCACAATTAATGATCTTTTAACCTTATTTGACCTTAAATCCTAATCTGATGGCTACACATTAAAGATGCTGGCATATTCTTAGTCGTCCTCCAAAATCAATGAGCCAGATTCGTTGCTCATAACTTCCTTACATTTATGAAGACATCCATTAACATGTTTACTTTTTTACATTTACCTAAGAATACTTAAAAAATTACTGTGAGCATATATAATTGACACGTTCAAATAATTAAAAATAAAATTGAGTTCGGAAGAACAATTAGATTCCGAAGAATGATTAATATGTATGCATGCCAAAGACTTGACAAAGGAAGGAAATGCTTGTGTTTTTACTGTACAAGTTCGAAGGAACGATTCGATTCGATTCCTTGGATGCGTGTTTAATTTATTTAATTATATAATTACCTGTTCATTCCTCATCGGTGAGTTCTCATCCTATTTATGCCCAAGAGGGTTCTCTTCCCTAGAAATAAATGTAGAGCCACATAATTGGTTCATCATTCCTCATCGGTGAGTTCTCATCCAAGAGGGTTCTCTTCCTGAGAAATAAATGTAGAGCCACATAATTGGTTCATGTGAGCATTCTCATCCTATTTGATCGCTGTGGAGCCACCATTTAGTTTGAAAATGAACCTTCGTTCTATGTATTGGAGTCAATTGTTAAAGGAGTTTTCAATGTGGAGAAGGAGTTTTCTGAGCATTTATTTTGTAAATGAAATAGAGCAAAAAAATTAGAATTTGTTTTGTAAATGAAATAGGATAAAAAAGAATTAAGGTTTGTTTTGTAAATGAAATAAACAAAAAAAGAATTAAGGTTTGTTTTGTAAATAAAATAAGCAATAAAAGAATTAGTTAGGATTTGTTTACAAACAATTATGTGGTTGTGCTAGTAAGTGGAATAACTTAATATTTTAGTGATTTTTTAAGGTTTTTCTGTAATTTATTATTTTAAAAATTGAAATATTTATTTCAACTTTTGATTTATCAAGTTTCAAGAGTTGAAAGAGATCAAATCTTTTTAGGTGCAAATTCTTTTTAGATTGCAAAACTTCGGAAATGTTTACACTTTGAGAGATTTAATCTCTTACAACACTTGATACATCCTAGTTTAAATGGATATTGATTAATATAGTTTTAATAGTAAATCATTTGAAATTTACTCACTTTCATTCTTTTACTAATTGAAAATATAAAAAACATTATTGAAAATGAGCAATGCCAATCTATTTTCTTTAATTTTTATTATAATAATATAATTTTAAAATTTGTTAAATAAAAAAATTTCAATGATAATCAAAATGCATGTAGAAATATAATTTTCAGCTATATTTTTATTTATTAAAAAAAAATACAAACTTATCCACTCTTATTTATTTGAAAAAAAATACAAACTTATCACTGATTAGAATTAAATCTATACATGGTGAGAAACAGAAATAAATATTGAGAATCTATAGCCTTTGTTGTGAGAAAGTAAAGACAGGATGACAATAAACATCACGAACCCATCTGATATGATATATGCAGATATTTCAAAATTCATTGCTATCAAATGGCCTTTCGGCCGAGTTTGATTTCCGTCGGTGGATGACGAAAGTGATCGGTCTGCTATATTTCATGTTCACATTGCGTTTTCGAATCTGTCGATTAGCATCTGGGCAAACGATAGAGTCATTAGCCCACGCAAACGTCTAGAAAAGAATAACAGATTCATATTTTTTCTAACAAATGATGGCAAACGATAGAGTCATTAGCCCACGCAAACGATAGATTCGTTTTAATAACATTGTGCTGTAACATACGTTGTGTGTACGGTAAACTCAAATAATGAAGCGAATTAAGAAGAGATTTGTTAATGTCAGGAATAAATATTGTTAAAGGTAAACATTTGTGATGTATGTAAGATTTAGTGTTGATAAATTAGTTTTTAAAACCATTATTTAGTAAGGAAATGTAGGGTGGGTTATGGCTTGGTAAGTTGTAGTTCAGTAATTTGGATAGTGTGTTGTAACTTGTTTTGTAAACATTTTATATTTTCATATTTAAACAATTGTTTGTATATAAACGAACCTTATTCACACAACAGAGAGGGCCCCCTTCGCTAAGAAGAAGAAATCCTAATGCTGGAAATTTCGGAGAATCAATAGGAAAAGCACTCCAATTAACTGAGCGATCGCTAAGTTCATGGGTGTTTAACCAAGCCAAAGGATAATGGATGGTTGAATTTAGAATCAATGGAGCTCCCTCACAAAAGTCGAGATTCAGTACTCTTTGTGCGATAAATGCTTCACTGTTTTCCATTTTAAAGTATCGGCCCCAGCTTTTAGAGTACACGAGCCTTTATTCGAACAGATAAACTTTGGATTTTAATCAAAAGGAAGAATAAGAGTTCCATCTAACAGTGTGATTCAATATTGTCAATATTGTGGTATCTAGGAAAAATAAAGTGTTAAAATGGGAGAGTAGAGTGATATAAACAAATCTTCAATTGCTTACAATATCAATACAATGTACTATATTATATAGAGTGTACATGTTGTTATTAGATCTAACTTATTCTAAAGATAACTCGAGTTGTTGAGAGAATATCTCAACCACACACCAAACTAGGATCTCATCAATCCAACTTTCTAACAACCTTTTAATAATAGGATCACACAACTCACGTAGAGATGAACTCTACCTCTCAATAGATTAGCAAGAACATTAGATAAGTAGGAATTATATATTCCAACATAAATATGATACACACTAATCATTGACTTAGTAAATAGTGTATAATTTTCTTATACCAATACCACGAATTATGGAGAAATTAGACAATTCGAATCAAATACTACTTATGAGCCAGCTACAACTCTACTCAGCCATCACCTGAATGGCTCATGCAAACCCAGAAAATTTACATAACTATGATCAGAAAGAACAACAAGTTCTATACCAACACTCCTACTCCTAGATAACAAGTTCTATACCAACACTCCTACTCCTAGATAAGCTGCTAAAAGGGAATATATATATAGTCTCATCATTTATTTCACCTTTCTTTGAATCTTAAAAATGGAGAAGCTCCAACTTATATATATATATAAAGTGGATATAAAAACTCAGATTGTTTTTTGTTTTATGTATATGCAATAGAGTTAAGGATTGACCACTAAATTCACTTGCCTCATTTCCCTTTGAACTTTTAGAATAGGAAAATAGGAACCTTAAAATTTATTGGAAATAAATTTAAAATATATCTACATCCTTGATATAAGAATTTATATATATAATAATAAAGTTAAGTATTGACTAGTAGATTGACTATTATCAACATCTATTGAAATCTAATAAATGGTTATCATAACAATGACCATTTTTTCAAAAATTATGAATGCATTTTTTGTGTAAAAAATTTGGGAAATGGAAATAAATTTAAAATATATCTACATCCTTGATATAAGAATTTATATATATAATAATAAAGTTAAGTATTGACTAGTAGATTGACTATTATCAACATCTATTGAAATCTAATAAATGGTTATCATAACAATGACCATTTTTTCAAAAATTATGAATGCATTTTTTGTGTAAAAAATTTGGGAAATAGAAAAAACTAACAATTTCAATGAAAAATCAAATTAAAACTTAAAAAGAAATCCTTTTTATGTATTAAGGAGATAGAAAAAAAAACATCCAAATACATAAAAGTATTTTAATAAGAAAATCAAAATTATTAAAAAAATTATACAACAAAAAAATTAAAAAAATAAAATAAAAAAATTTACACATTAAAATGGATTAACTGGAAATCCCAAAACCAAAAGGAAACCCTCTTTTACAACACAAATAATATAAAGTAACAAAAACAAATCCAAAAAATAACCAACAATAAAAAATGAAAAAAGAACAAGAAAACCATGTACTTTACTTCACCCAAATACAAAAGAAAAAGAAAAACAAGAAAACCATGAAATTTAATTAAACCCAAAATTTTAAAATGAAAGATAAAGAAACTTAAATGGTTTAGGGAAACACAATACCACCTAGGGTAACTAGTTACCAACTATCCTTATGGTTTTAGTCAAGATATTTTTGCAGATTTGACACTGAAATAAGTAGCAAGGAATAGAATGTGCTATGACCTCATGCCCACTTAATTACAAGAACGTAAAATATTAAAATAACTCATATAAATTATTTGTTAATATCTGTTTCTTACATATTTTTAACCAATTTCTAAGCCAATACTATTGTGAATGAAGACAGTTTCTCGTGAATATGGAAGACAATTTTTAAAAGGAAGTACATTGTCTCTTCTGCAACTCGTCTTTTCTGGAAACAACGCTTTGGATATTGTTAACTTGTTTGAATTGATGTACTCAATTATACAAGAATTCCACAACATTTTTATTTTAATACAATTTAGGATGAAGATGATGTTTTGGCATTTACATAAAGAATGTGAAATCAATTGTAATGATATGTATAAAGTATTTATATAAAAGTATTGAAATTAATTACTTAAACAAAATCAATTAGTAAATAAGAGGTATACTAATTTATTATATTTGAAACATAATTAGATACTTTAAGGATTTGTTATATATATATATATATATATATATATATATATATTTTGTAATGCTCTTTGTATAAAGCGTTTATATGACACTATATATATATACTTTACTGAAATAAGTTGTAAAGCTCTGTGTATAAAGCATTTATATAATACTAGTGAAAATAATTACTAAACAAAATCAACTCATAAACAAGGTACATGTGGCAATGTCCTTGCCAAATACCATCAATTTTGATTATGAACTCTGTGACATGCATATTTGATGACATGCAGACTGAACACATTGCACTTCCGCTACTAACACGCGTATTCGATGACATGTAGACTGAACACATTGCACTTCCGCTAGTGACACGCATATTTGATGACATGCAAACATAACACATTGTAGTTCCGCCAGCTGTAGAGCATTAATGAGGGTGCTAACATTAGGGTTAAAAACTTTAGGTTAAAGCATTTGATTACACTTGGGAAACTGTGTGCTCAAATAATGAAAGTAGCTCAAATTCAATATGTCATTGAAGCCATAAGACATGTATATATCAATTTTTTAAATCAGTGACTATCAGAAGTGGGCATAATATAGTAGAAATATTGCCCAAGTAATCTGTCCAAGTAAAAACCACTTAAAAGCGAGTGATATTCTTGCATCACCTCGGCTTCGTTGCTTCTGCCTTAGTCCTGGACTAATTACCCTTCTTGCACATGAAACTAGCTTAGAATTGTAGTCCTTCAAATGTCTGTCCTAATTGCCAATCTGCAGGAGCGACATTATATGAAGTGATGGTTCTACCATTGTTGGTGTTGACCTGAAAGGAGATAATCTCCCCATTCAATCGGAGTTTCTCTACCAATTCTGTCCCCGGTTGCGGGACATTGACTGCCAACCAGTGTTGTAACCTTTGATGGAGACTGCTTCAACATCCCCTGCACCTCCTACATTTGTAATGAGCACCAAATTGAAGTAGGAGTGCCCATTTATTGTGAATCAAACTCCTCCTTTCCTGCCGCATGGCACTCTACACATGTATATCAACCTTGCAACTTAGCATTTCATCCCTATTATCGCCAAGTTGGAAATAGATTTTCATAATTAAAGACGAGGACTATAACGTTGGCAGAAGAAGAAGAAGAATCAATTACCTTCTGAACATGATGGGAACAATGCCACTTATGTATATGGCGATCTGTTGAAAAGAAGGTTGAGCCATGTCGAAGTGTTGGAGAGCTGGATTGTACCATCCTCCATCGTCACTGGGAAGAACATTATTTGGGGGCAAAAAGTTGGTCACAGTAACTATCCCAATGCCTGGTACCAAAACATTTCGTAACAGGCTCCGCATGTGAGCCCCTTGTTGAAAAGAGCAGTACTTAGAGATGTGGTATTCGTTCCATACCCTTGGATATACGAATTACCGTATCCATGGGCATCCATGCAGTCACTTAGATATGCATTTTGTGGGGGATTAGAATTCATGCCATGGGAATGAGGACCACAAAGTTTTATGATTACCTATATGATATTAGACGTGACAAGCAGTTAGTATATCCAGTGATGGACAAGATTATGAAAGAACTAGTGGAGCTCCATGATCTTGACATGTTAAATGCTCCATTTGAATTCATAAGAAATACACACTCCTTGATCAATGTAATATCATATTTTGGCATTGGTCAATGGTGATCAAGGATTCTTTGCAATATATATTACATGAATCAGTGAAACGATGGGAAATTAAAGAATGTAAGACCAAAATCCTCATTAACAATTAATATTTTATCCTTAATCTAATCTCCATTTTATGTGAATTGGGAAATGAGCCATCAATCTCGTGCAATCTGTATTCTTTCCATCATGGATGTCATGGAAGACTGCAATATCATAATTTATGTTCGAAAGTTTCTTTTCTCAATTTGGTCTGAAGAAAATATTTTTCACTTAATCTCATGTATGTTTTTCTAGGGAATCACAGAGATGCTTGGAATTTTAGGGCAGGGGATCCAAATAATGGAACGACTATTCTGCTAGAGGTTTCATAAGGGTAGTTGTAATACATTTTCTCTTCTAACAATTTTGACAGGTTTTAGTACATGTTAATTTGTATTGTGTAGATAGAAAAGGGTAGTTGTAATACATTTTCTCTTCTAACAATTTTGACAGGCTTTAGTACATGTTAACTTGTATTGTGTAGATAGAAAATAACTTTGGGAAGCTACTAAAACAAGGTTGGCAACCTCTCTTAGCCAACACATGGCATTAAAACGAAATTGGAAAATCAGTAAATTCAAAACAAAACTTTTGAGACTATGACTATACCCAACTAGACGTCCATAAGACTAGAGCTTTTTTTAACTATGAACTTACCCATTGTCCCTGAGGCATCACTTCCACCCTAAAATGTTGCATGTGCAGATTGCCAGTCGCTATCTATGGCATATGATGCAACATCTATCCACAAGAAACAAAAGATTATGGCCAATTGTACAGGTGCAATTTCACAAGGAAATAAATGAAATAAATGGTCGCTTAAAGATAAGTAGACTTATGCAACGTTGGAACTAAGTAGAATAAAAATCATAACCACATTCTCAAACTATGTTATTGTTCTACTGTAAAATAGCTAGGAACCCTCAGCATCTCAAACATGTTACCTAAAAGTTAGAATGATGTAATGAATATTAACATATACAGATTTAAATCTGAATTAATTTCATCTAAGATGAAAAATCCCACCAGAATATTATAAACTGAATTAAGTATGAGAGGATATTTGGTAACATTTTGTGATATGATCTTTGCCTCAATGGTGCCCAGAGGTCTCCTAATTCCTCCAGAGAAAAAATTATGCAATTTCCTTAACCTTTAATCGCTTCAGAACTTCTCAAGGCGAAATATTTTTTCCCGGCGAATCCTTCGCACACGCTAAGAATAGAAAGAAGCGACTCGATACTTTAATGCGACAACAATTTGCTGCCAATTCCTTCTCCGGACTAAAACAACAGAATACAATACCTTCTCCTGTAAGCTCTTATGCGAGACTGATTGAATATTCCCCGGAAAAACAAAGAGAGATGACTCTAGCGAGGTTAGATTGAAGGCTATCAAAAATTCTCTCCTCCTTCACTCTTCCAGAGAGAAAGACCAAGGGGTTTATGTTCCTTGAGACAGGATCTTGCGTGTGCTCCGAGTGACTCAATGATGACATCTTATGAAACCAGATTCTTCATGGCTCGGTGGCTCGACGATGACATCTTATGAAACCAGAGACCACCAAGAAATAGGTGGGAAAATTATGGCATCTTCAGGAGCATGTGGGGGACTCTGAGAGTGTTGTAAGGGAGCTTCATGATGCGAAGCGATGCGAAGCAATACATGTATTTAAAATGACGATGATGAAATATAGTGACACTCATTTTTTATGACATGCACACTGAACACATTGCACTTCCGCTGACACTCATTTTTTATGACATGCAGGCTGAACACATTGTACTTCTTCCAGGATCGATGCTACAGATCATTAATGAGGGTTCCCACATCCTTCCGCCACCCTCCTGGCTCCAACATTCGATACAAATATCAGGGTTAAAAACTTTACGTTAAACCATTTAATTACACTTAGAAAATTGTGCACTCAAATAATAAAATTAGATCAAAACTTAATGTCCCTGCTATGGCAGGGACATAACAAGAGGCACACTTATCTACAATAAATTAAATTAAAACTTGATAAGATACTTTAAGGATTTGTCATTTTTCATATATATATATATACTTTAATCAAATATAAAGGGGGCTCAGATTTATTGAATTTTGGGATTATATTTCTTTTATGTAATTTATTTTATAATAAACAAAAGAAGTTGGCATTGTAGTGTTAGTATTCTCTACTTATAATATCTCTTGAAAATTTTAGTTCTTTCGAAATTGTTTTTATAAATTGTTATAAATTTTCCCCATATTTTTAGTGTAGATAACAAGATAATTGTTTATCAGTTTTTATGGAGTTGTTTCATATTTTTTTATCAGTGTTTATGAAGTTGTTTTATTCATAGTTACAGATCATTTGTAAAAGTGTTTAAATTTTGTATTTAATTTGAATTTATTTGTTTATTATAAAAAAATTTCTATATATAGTTTTGGAGTTGAAACTATCATTATTATTTGGAATTATCAACTTTTAAATTTTACTAATGAGACAACCACCTATTTATCATTTTCTCCTTATAAGATATATTTTTTATTTTTTATTTTTAGTTTGGGTATCATTTAGTAAAACATTGTTTCCTTCAATATATGTGGATAACTCAATATAATATACTAATGAAGATAAGCCAACCCCCACTTAAAATAATTCTAACATGATTATAAGATTGTGTTTGCACACACATTTTAGAGAGAGGTGGAAGAATAGCCCAATCCTAGTGCAAACTGCAACAAGACCAATAGGAAAACAAGAACGACAACAACAAGAAAACAATAAATCATTGAGCAAGCAAGGAGAAAGCATCAACCAGTGAACCAATGATGTAGCTTAAGAACAATATTGCCCATATTCACTGCAAAGAACATTGCATTAAAAATTTGGAGAAAAATGTATTGTAACAGGGCTCTTAAGTAAAAATTTAAGGCTGTCAGGCATGTTAGGTAAACACAAATGAAAAGCTAATATAAAGTCAATCAAGGAATGGATATTTAAACATTTCAATATGAACAGTACAAATTCAAAAATACTGTAGATGATAAAAACTTTGGATATGACAACATATAATTCGTTGGGAATAGTGAAGCTGAAAATAAAACCTCAAATCTATTATCCAATGAGATTATGACATATATGGGTTTTTTATTATACAAAAAATAATGTTTTTAGTTATGTAGATCAAACAATAGAAATTATGCAAAAATTTGTAGTCAAACCAAAAACTAATATAAAGTCAACAAATTATTGATAGTTATAAACTTTGGATATCTAAACATTTCACTATGAAAAATACAAATTCAAAAATACTATAGGCTATAAAAACTTTGGATATGGCAACATATAATTCATTGGGAATAGCTACGATGACAATAAAAGCTCAAATCTATTATCCAATAAAATCATAACATATATGAGTTTTTTTATAATGTTTTTTTGTTCAGTAGTTCTAACAATAGAAAGTATGCAAAAAATTGTAATCAAACTACAAACTAATATAAAGTCAATGAGTTATGGATAACTATAATCCCTCTTCAACAAAGACTAATAACAGTGCTAACATATAAGTAGCTACATATTTTACATGAATCGTGATACACCTGATCTGTATTTTCGAAGCAAATTGGACATGCCAATTTACATTTTCGACTTCTGTTCACTTTAAATGTGTGATATAGATTGGTGTGGAATTGAATTTCCTACTTGTGTTTTGATATTAATTGTCAGTATAATATGTAACATGTTCGTTTTCAGTATAAACCGATATTACTATAACCCGAATTCAATTTCCCACTTGTATTCTGATATGAATATAATATGTAACATTGCTGGTTGACAAATTGCATTCAATATATCATCGGGAAGAAAGGTAGATTCATTTTATCTATTTTTAAAATTCAATTAATAGTATCTGAAGTTTACAATTGCATTTATTATATAACCGTTAAGTACATTAAAGAGTAAGCAATTTTGACATTTAAAAGACATTAAAATATTACTTGATTTTTGCACACAATATCTCACGAATAAAGTAGCAATACTTTCGTTTCCATTTATCGTATAGCTTCGTTGAGCCAATTGCTTTCTAGTAGTCATAATTGATTGAACCTCTGACTGAGAACAAACTCTTCCCATCTTTCAACCATATCCTTTGAAAATTATAATGAATGATTGAAACTAGACGATTGAACTAATTGACTATAATTCATTTTCTATGAACATCATTCACAATGTTAAAAGTGACGTTTCCAGAAGATTCTTGCTTGTAAGAACAACAATTCAATCAAGCTAGAGTGACAGAAATGAGATTTCCAGGGATATATTTTTTCCCCTCTTTATTATAACTGTCATTTCACATTAATAATTTCTCACTAAATTGCCTTTTGGCGGTAGTTTGATTCCCGTCATTAGATGATGGGCATTATTGGTTCGCAAGTTTTCACATTTAGTGTTGAAACAGGTGTGCAACACACCTTGCAATAGCGATGCTCTAGTGGAGTAGAGAATAATTACAACGCTATAGTAGAGTAGGAATAAATACAGAGTTCAGAGCATGAATAAATGCAATCACAGAGAATAAATGTGGGGCAATGACAGGGAATAACATATTTTTCCTTTCTATTATATAAAAATAGTAAATCATAAATGATTATAAATTATTTATGGTTTTATTATGTTTATTTATTGATTATTATGGAAATTGAGTTACTGTTGATTTTCATTTTATAAAAATGATATACCATTAAAAAAAGATATTGTAATATAAAGCATGAGAATATTTTCACTCTTACTCCTCAACATAATGGTACTTCATAAAGAATGAATCGCACTATCATGGAGAAGGTGAGGAGTATAGAATGGTATTGCAGAAAAAATGAATAACACTATCATGGAGAAGGTGAGTATGTTGTCAAATTCTAGTTTGGAAAAAGAAAAAATGAATCTAGCATGGAGAAGGTGAGGTGTATATTGTCAAATTCTAGATTGGAAAAAGAAAAAATGAATCACAGTATCATGGAGAAGGTGATGAATATGTTCTCAAATTATGGATTGGAAAAACATTTTTGAGCAGACGCTATAAAAACAACTTGCTATTTTATAAATCAATCTCCTACTATAGTTTTGGAAGGTGGCATTCTCCAATAAGTTTGGATCTATAAAAAGGTAAATTATTTTCAGCTAAAGATCTTTAGATGTGAAGCATTTTTTCATAGTCCCAAAGAGTATAGAGATAAGCTACACCATAAATCCATGAATTGTATTTTTTTGGATTATGGGATCTAGGTAAACATAAAGTTATTAGAAGCAGGAATGTCATACTCAATGAGTTATAGATGTTTAATAAGTTTACACATAGCACTGAGTTTAAGAAATTTGTGGACATATTTGTGAAATAAAAAACATATATTTCATAGTTGCAAAAAAATGGACATCATATTCAAGAACAAACTAAACAAAAAATAAAAAATGATGATCAATAACAAGAAGAAATTGTAAGAACTCCAACCTGAAAATACACTACAATTGACTTACATGTTTACAAGGCCTCATAATCCTTCACAAATATATCGTCCTTCAAATTATATTTTATTAATTGATGAAACTGAACCTGAATCCTTCACAAATATATCGTCCTTCAAATTATATTTTATTAATTGATGAAAGTGAACCTGAAGGAGGCTTGTAAAGTTGAGAACAGTAAAGAATGGAAGAAAACAATGGATGAAGAATGGAAGAAAACAATGGATGAAGAAATGGGGTTCTTGTTAGAAAAGGAAACTTGGGAGTTGGTAAATATTCCAAAGGGAAGAAAATACATATAAACAAATTGGTGAATGGAAGAAAACAATGGATGAAGAAATGGGGTTCTTGTTAGAAAAGGAAACATGGGAGTTGGTAAAGATTCCAAAAGGAAGAAAATACATATAAACAAATTGGTGGACAAGATTAAGAATGAGGGATAACGGGAAAATGAAATATAAAAGGAAAGGTTGGTGGTGAAAGGATTTTCTCAACCTCTTGTTAAGATGTCATTCATTACAATTATTATGGGTCTTAGGGCTATTTTAGATTTGCAGTGTGAACAATTAGATGTAAATACCTTCCTTCATGGTGGATTAGAAGAATATATTTATATGGATTAACTAGAATGTTTCAAAATAAAAGGTAAAGAAATCTAGGTTTGCAAGTCGAGGAAGAAGAGACTGTATGGACTAGAATAGGCAACTAGCTTGTGGGATAAGAAATTTGATTCATTTATGTTGGAACATGGTTTTAAAATACTATAGGTTGATCATTGTGTCTACAATAATAGGTATGGATGTGGATGACATGTTAATTCTTGGACATGGGAAGTATGTGATTAATTTGAAGAAGGATTTGGGTAACCAACTTGTAATGAAAGATTTGAGACTAGCACAACAAATACTACACATGAAGATTGTTAGGGACCTAACCTACCTAACCCCTCAAGTGGGTAGAATAATATATTTCCATGTAATAAAGGTCAATATTAATAAGGCCTAGCAATAAGGAAGATTAAGTCAAATGTAAAAAGACCTAATAGAAGCTTTTGTTTCTAGAAGGATCTTCCTCTAGATTGTTATTTTTGATAGATAGATTTAGTATAAATAGGAATAGAGGGTATGAGAATTTTTGTATTGGATATTATTTTAATGGATATCTTCTCCGCTATAGGTTTCCTCCTCAAAGAGGAAAGTGAACATTTCTATCAGTAATCAAAGTGCTCATTCTAGTTTTATTATGGTATTATTCTGGTATTGTTTTGGTATTATTTTGGTTATGTACTTGTTTCTCTGCTATTTCTAGATAAAATATTTTTGTTCTGTGTACTATTTTATAAATAGAATAATACAAGTGCTATCATAGAACCTTCCTCGATAGAAAAATGTGGGTTAAATTTTTTCAGGGTAGAGACGTATTCCAGCGTCTTAAAGCTACAAATATTTTTCTTTACGTGCATAAACCCGTGGTTGGGGAGTCATATATGAAGGAAATACAAGAGGTACTTAAGCGAAAATTTATTGGCCACCATTGTAACCCCTATTGGTACCCCTTCGAGTGGTAGCAAATCAGACAACACCTGTATACTGATCGAGGTCTACATTTCCTTAACCCCTCCATAGATAAATTGATCGGCCACTTGAATGTTATAGTCCCATAGAGAACATCACTGGGGAAGATACTCTCTAGTACCTGGGTAGTCGGGTGGTATGGATAAGGGCATGGTATAGTCTCCTTAGTTGGTTCCCTGATAGATTGGGTTGAGTACTATTGTTGGACCCCACACATATATCAGAGAGCTATAGCATAGGGAAAACCCTTGTCTATAGAAACCCTGAATATCCTACCCCTCTGGACAGAAACAAAAAAATAAAACAAACAAGATCTTTTTCCGCACAGTTTCTCCTTCTACATTCTGGTTGCGAAATTAATACACATTTCATCCTGTTAAGCATTTGGGAATTTCGTTACTGCAGTATTCTTCAGGCCAGAGTATAAATCTACAGGACTGAAAACAAACTTATACACACTTATTTGGGACCTATTCCATTCGATTCCCCTTTTCTCCTTGATCGCGGTCATACCCTTCATTTTTAATACTTTTTGTTTCAGTGGACTCGACCCCTTCCCAATTTCCCTTTTTTTTTTCACCTATTCCATTTTATTTACCTTCTCGCACCAATCATCATGGTACCTATCACTTATAAGTTCTTTTTGTGGTCCCACTCATGCATTTTTCCTTCCTGCACTTCCCCTCTCCAAATGGCCACCACTCACAACCAACAACTCCAAGCTTCCATCAATCAATCCCATAGCTCCATCGAACATATGACATCTGAGATTGGCTCTACCAATTCCCGCATTGCAAAAGTAGAGCACAAATTTGACACCATGGAAGCCAACTTCACAACCCAATTTACCGCACTCCATTTTGTTGTCAATCAATTGTTGAACCTCCCTATGGGTTCTTCCTCATCATACCAACCTGATGCTATTGATTCCTCTCAGTCTCTGCATTTTCAATCCAACTTCGTTCATTGTGAACCTCGTCTTCCCTGCGTAGAGGTCAATAAATTTGATGGCTATGATCCTACAGTTTGGGTCACTCAAATGGAGCATTATTTTTCTCTACATGGTATCACTGATGAGTAGGCCAAACTTTTCTATGTTCTCCTATATATAGATCCTGAATGTTGGAAATGGTGGAAATCACATAAAAATTCACGTCAGGGGTATATTGCCTAGACCAATTTTGTTAGAGTGCTCTATGCCTACTTTGATACTCATACCCACTATCTTGGTTGTTTGACCAAGTTGAAATAGTCAAGCATAGTGGAAGACTTTATCACTTCCTTTGAGCATTTGGTCTTTCGAACAGAGGGCACGTCAGATGCATTCTTCCGTGAATGCTTTATCAGTGGCCTCAAAGATGAAATATGATCCCAGGTTCTCATGGCCTACCCTCAGACTTGGTTAGATTATACTACATTTTCTAAAGAGGCCCAACAAGTTGTTTCTTCCCAGAAGAAAAAAAACCTCTTTTGTTAATATCCTTCGACCCACTAATCCAAACCCCCCTGTCACTCCCCTCAAGGCCCATAAACTAACTAGGGATGAAATGGATGAATTCCAACTGAAGGGTCTTTGTTATAATTGTGATGAAAAATATTTGCAGGGGCACAAGTGTAAGGAACAAAAATGTTTTATGGCCATTTGCGAAGATATTCCTAAAGATTATGTGAGAGTTCCCCTTGTTGAAGAGCCCTTCCTTTCCGATGCTACCAAAGGGCCTACTGACCCACCTGAAGCTGACCCCCTTATTTCCTTGCATGTCCTCACTTACTTCTCTGCCCCACAAAACCTCAAGATCATTGGCTATATTAAGCACGGGAAGGTCATAATCCTTGTTGACAGTGGTAGCACCCACAATTTTATTCATCGTTGCATTGCCCAAGAAACCAATTGTTATATTCGTGTTGTCAAAAATTTTCAAATCATGATAGCCAATGGTGGGTCCATGAAAGTGGTGGGCGTTGTGAAAATGTATGTATTAAAATTCAACATTACCACCTGAAATCCCATATGTTTTCCATTGACATGGGTTCCTATGACATTGTGTTAGGTTTTGAATGGTTATGTACTTTGGGTCCCATTATTACGGATTTTAAGGAATTAACCATGCAATTCAAACAAGAGGGACAAAGGTATAAATTCCAAGGTCTCACAGTTGTTTCTCCTAATATCATTAGTTCCCATCGTATGGAAAAGATCCTCAAGAAAGGCCACTACGGTATTATTTCTCAACTCCATTCTATTAAAGTAGTTGAGACACCCTTTGTGCATCATGGCCTCAATGCTATCCTTTCCACACATCAAGATTTTTTTCCACCCCTTAGGGACTTCCTCCTTCTCATGGTGTTCATGATGATTCCATTCCCCTTGTTCCTAGCAGTCTTCCTCCCAAAGTTCACCCTTATCGTCATCCCTTTTCCCAAAAGAATGAAATTGAGAAAATAGTGTAGGAATTGCTCCAAGCGGGTGTTATTCATCCCAGTACCATCACTTATTATTCCCCTGTGTTCATGGTACTTAAGAAACAAGGTACTTGGTGCATGTGTATTGACTTTCGTGCCGTCAATAAACTCACCATCAAGGACAAGTTTCCCATTCCTGTCATTGATGATATCTCTGATGAGATGAGTTGATCCAGATTTTATGAGCAGAATGAAATGAATACAGATTATTATCAAAAGATGCATAACATAGAATAACATATATACAATAAAATTGGTTTCTATTCAATAAGGAAATAAGTTGAAACTATAAAACGAAGCAGAAAATAAGATTGCTAGAATGGTGGCGACTTATCTCTGAGAAGAGATGTGACAGTTGCGCTCATTCGGAAGACGCTTATTAAAATGATGCTCTGAAATCCTTTTTACAATAAACAGGAATTTCAAAATCCATAGACATCCAAAAACCCAACCCTAGGAGATGAAGTGCCAAAAGTGTTGTGGGCCCCGTTTGGGTAAGTTAGTACATCAACTTCTCGAGGTCGTAACTTTTTCATACGATCTTTGTTTTAGGCGCACGATAGCCCGTTGGAAAGGTATATATGAGGACTACACATGTTTTCTTAGGAATCTGGCTATGTCTATAATATAACTATGGAGAGCCCTAAAAACGTTGATTAGGACCTCAAAACAACCTTGGAAGTCAGGGACCGGAAAACTAGGAAAAAACTGCCAAAATGAGCTAGTTGGAATAGGTGGGAGGCCACCAACATCCATATAGATCAATCCTCCCCCCTTATCCATAAATTGTCTCCATTGCGTTTAGATCCCCCATCATATGAGGAAATTTCTACTGAATTTGGCCCGGGTGAGCCACTTGCCTTGGTGCAAGAGCTACCCTCCTTTGACAACTCAATAAAGATGGATCCTTTGCTAGTGAGTTCCCTTGACCTGTTTGTCCACAATATTATCATTGGATTCATGTTGTATGTAGTAGGGGTTGATATATGTTGGTTTCAATTGTTCTTCTACCATTGAGGTGTCCAATAATGGTGGGAAATGAGGTTGAAGGAGATCCATGTTGAACAGTGGGTGCAGGCCAAGGAAAGGAGGAATGTTGAGCTCAAAAGCATTATCACCCACAACCTTGGTGATAGTGTACGACCCATAACAGAGTGGGATAAGCTTTCAATGGAGTCTTGTAAGGCGTTCTTTCTACAAGTGCAACCAAACTTTGTCACCCACCTAAAACTTATGTGGCACCTAGTGTTGATCATGGTGTTGCTTGTACTTGTCATTGGACTTATGTAGGATAGCCTGAACATGTTGGTGGAAGTGTTGGATCCTCTTAGTAAACCATGTGGATTTTTCACGTTCAGTTGGAGCAGGAGATGAGTCGATCGAGCTGACCACAAGGGGTAGTGCAATATCTATGGGACCCAATGGTTGGAATCCCAACCCCACCTAAAATGGGTTGTGGTCGGTTGAGCTATGCAGGGCTCGATTTTAGCTATGCTTGACATAGGGAATAATCTCAACCCATGTGAAAGGGTGATTAGAATTATACATGCATAGGATATGCATGATCATTCAATTTATGACCTCGGTTTGGACATCTGTCTAGGGGTGGAAGGTCATGGATTTGGTGAGCTTGGTGTTCAACAGTGACTAGAGGCTCAACCGGAATGTGTTGCGAAATTGACTGTCCCAATATGAGACAATGGTTTGTGACATTCCAAAATGTACCCAGGCTCATTCAAAGAAGAGCTTGGCAGTGGCCTATGTTGTGATGCTCTTCGTGCAGGTGGACATAATCACCATCTTAGAAAAGTGATGAAAAACCAAAAAAACACAGTCATTTCTCCACTTGGTGGACAGGAGGCCCGATATGTAGTCCCTTAAAATGGATTCCCATGGCCTTCCAAGAGTAGGAAGAGAGGTGTACAGGCCCTATTTCTTAGTGGTCGATTCGGAAATAGCGTAGACAATGTAGGACCTTATATACTTGTTGACCTCCTGTTGAAGTTTCGGCCAGCAGAAATGTTTCTGCAACATTTCCATTGTCTTTTTGATGCTGAAGTGTACTGCCACCTGACTGTAGTGGGTTTACCAGATCATCTTTTCTCTCTCTCTTGATGGAACACATATATGGCCTAGACAACATAACAACCCATACTGATGATTGAAATTAGCGACAATTGTGTTTGCGCCCAACATTTGGTAGTTGTGGAGAAGTCTAGGTCTGTATCATAGAGTTGGGGCCATCCAAAGGTCTCATGGCCACAAGATTCTAGCACTGTGGTGAGTGTTGCGAATAAAAGTCTGCTGAGGAAATCAGCGACGCGATTGGTGCTTCCTGTTTTATACTTGATGTTGAGGTGGAATTGCTACAAGTATGTAGACCACTTCTGATGGTGGTCATTCTGAAATTTTCCTTATGTCTGCATGAGCTACATTGGCTTATGATTAGTGTGGATGATTGTCTCCTTCCCAAGAATGTAATTTCTCCACTGGTGGCAGGATTTCACAATGGAGTACATTTATTTGTCGTAAGTAGGGTAATTACAGACATTATCTGATAGTGTTTCACTGTGATAGGCCATAGGGTGGTCATGTTGAGTGAGAACGACGCCCATAGCATAGTTTGAAATATCTGTCTCAATTTCAAAGGGTTGCTACATGTTCGGTAGTGAAATTATTGGGGTTGAGCATAAGCGTTGCTTCAAATCATCGAATGCTTGTTGTTGGAACCGACCCCACACAAATGTATCCTTACCACCACCCTTGGTTACTTGGTTGATGGCCCATGCAATATGGGAGAATCCCAATGCGAACCTGTGGTAGAAATTGGCAAGGCCTAAGAAGCTTTGAATCTCAATGAGTGTGGTTGGAGCTGGCTAGTCATAGATGACTTGGATCTTGGTTGGATCCACATGTATGCTATGTTTATCAATTATGTAGCCCAAGTAATGTACCATGTCCATGCCAAAGGAACATTTTTCCAAGTTAGTGTATTTCTTGTGCTGCCACAGGGTGTGCAGAACCTGTTGAATATGCTGCAAGTGTTCTGCCAAAGTTTTGTTGTAAATGAGAATGTCATCCAGATAAACCACTACAAAAGTATTGGTGAATGGTCACAGGATATCATCCATCATCCTCATGAAAGTGGTTGGAGAATTTTTCAAGCCAAAGGGCATGACCAACCATTCAAAAATACCTTCCTTTGACTTGAAGACAGTCCTCCATACATATGTCTATTCTATCGGGACTTGGTGGTAGCCAAACTTCAGATCAATCTTACTGAAGTATTTGGCCCCCATGAGTTGATCAAGGAGGTTGTCAATTCTGGGAATCGAGTGCTGGTTTCTGACTGTGATTTTATTCAGGGCCTAGTAATAAATGGAGATTCACCAGGTTCCATCTTTCTTTTGTACCAGTACAATTGGGCTCCCACAAGGTGATGAGCTAGGACAGATGTGCCCCTTATGGAGCAGTTCTTGGATTAGTCGCTTAATCTCCTCATTCTCTAATAGAGAGCATTAATATACTGGACCATTGGGCAGTGATGTGTCAGGGATCAGATCGATGGGGTGCCTGAACTGATAGTGGAGAGGTACCTTGGTAGGTGAGGAAAAGATACCCGAGTATTCTTCCATGACCTTATCCACTTTCTTCAATTTTGTGGAGAGTTCGACAGCAAAGACCCTAGATGTGGCTATGATATTTTTCTCATTTTGAGAGTGAATCATGAAGAAGAAAAACTTACTTGTCTGAGAGATGGTCTTTTTGCATTGCTTGGTATACATCAAGGAAATAGCACTAGTTGGGACTACCTCGGGTATCATGTACAATTTCTTATTCAAAGTAATAATAAAACTCTGAGGCCTAGACTCATATACAACATGGTGTTTCCATAAATATGGTTGGCCCAAAATAACATTATTGACTTCGAGAGGGGAAACATCACACAATAACTCGTCTTTGAAGGGCTTCATGTCGTATGACAAGCGACATTGTTGGCTGACGCGGGTGTCGCTTCCTTGGAGGATCCATCTGATGGTGTAGGGTTGCGAGTGTGGCATTGTTAGTAGGGCGAGTCTCTTCACAACCTATGATAAGATGAGGTTCTTCTGGCTATAGATATTAACAATGAAGTGCAGTGAGGTACCGTTCACCCACATTTGTGAATGAAAAAGATGCTCACCTTCCTCTGGCTCATTTGGTTCATCCGGGTAGAGCTTGGTGGTAGGAACAGTAGCACTGGGTTATGCATCAATGATCCATCTCCCCCTTTCTGGTTTTGAATCAGAGTCAGAACTTGCATTTGATTTAGAGGATTTCACTTCATCCACCAGTGACTGCATTGAGTAGCAATCAACAGTGTTATGTGAGAGGCCCTTATGGAAATAACACCACTTCTCGGTATATTTCTGTGTCTTTCTAGTGTCCTTCTTTGCTTGTGGCCTAGAATTGTTGTCTTGAGGAGGTCCATCTTCTCTCTATCCTTTGTTCCACGGGTTGGGGTCGCCCCTTCCTGGATTTTTCTATGAGGGGTTCCAAGGCCCAAATTATCGCATCTTTTGTTTGAGCTTCTGCTCAATTTTGACAGCATATCGATAGGTTGCGTCTGAGGATGAGATGTTAAGAATCTCCATTTCTCCCTAGATGTATCTATGCATATTGCTATGATACTTCAGAACTAGATGTCACTCAGAATCTTTGATACTCATCTTGGTGCGCAAGGTATGAAAGATATTTGGGAACTTGGGCACTACTTGGTCTCTTTCCTATTGCAGTGTGGTCCATTTTATGCACATGTCGTCATAACCTCCAATAGGGTAGTATTTCTCCTTAATAACATCCCTAAAGGACTCCCAAGTGACTGTGACTGTAAATAATGAGGGCTCCTCTATTTCATTTTGTGCACATAAAGTTTCCCACTAATCTTTGACATGGGGAATGGCTTAGAGGAGTGCAAAAGTAATATTTTCTCTATTCGAGAAGTTATGGACAGAGAAATACCCTTCTAGACGATTCAAAAATTTGTCCATAGAATCTACGTCTATCTGACCTTTGTTATAACCCTATAATTCATAGGATCATCTGGTGATTGGAAAATTTTCACTTTGGATGTATTTTGGCTTGCAAATAATATTTCATTTTTGCAAATTAGTTTCAAAGAAAGGAAAGGAAAAGGAAAATTCATGATTTTTGACGTTGAGTGGTGTTTCCTAACCCCATGGTGACAAAAGCAAGGGAATCATTTCACCAAACCCACAAAAAGGTCATTAAGCCTAATTTTTGCCCCATATACTGATTTGTGCCCTGGAGATTAAAGATTGGGCCTAGATCTACAACTAAGCTTTT
>JZKD02S0349880.1:86004-105666 GCA_000966675.3 Picea glauca
TTGCATGTTCATCGTGTCATTATCCGAAGCGAATTCTGGGAAAACGGATATGGATTTAAAAAAAATGAAATATTTTTTTGTTCCGCACGGGTTGAAGAACAAAAACCTCTTCCATATTTTGCAAAGGTGCCACCAGTTAGGAGAATAGAAGCTATTTTCAAGGCCCATTTTTTCAGTTTTTCATTTGCCTGTTGCAGTCTTGATTTTGCGGGAGGTGTTTCGGTGAGCTGGAGGAGAATTTGGAGAAACCGAAGGAGGTATTTGTCTAGAACATTCCCATATACAATAACCTCCCTAATGTTTTTCCTATGTGTCAGAATTAAAGAGAAACAGATGTTTGAGTGGACCCTTTTTTTGCAGAAATTCGGCAAGTTTTTCATGGCGGACAGTTCAATATTTTTAGGGATTTTTTCTATTTTTGGCCAAGATTGCCCAGCTTTCAAAGAAGGAATTCAAAAGTGACATTGTTGATAGGCTTTTTTCCCCATAAGATGGGATTCGATCCTATTTTTGTGGAAACTGTTTGATATTGTACTATTTTTAGTATTTCAGTTCTTGTTTAATAAGATCTATGTTTTTTATGTAAAGGCTATAAAGCCTATGCTTTCAAGGTGAACAAGGTTATACTGGCAGGGAGAGGACAGGGAGATTTTCCTATCCACTGTGAAATGTTTCAAATACTATAAGTCACTGTCATGAATAAATACAAAGGCATTTCTATTTCCAGATTCCCATGTCATGTTTAAGTGGTGAAGTGTTCCTCTTATGTAACCTATTATTTTTCATGTTCACCTTCTTTTTCATTTATATATTGTTTATAAGATAATGTGAGGGATTTGTTATTAAAAACCCTTTGCTAGCTCTAAACAATATCTGTGTTTTCTTTCCATGATTGAAATGTAGAATTCGGATGAGATCTGCTCTGCATTTGAAATGAATTTATGTGTTTTCTTCCTTTCCCATTTTATAAGATTTAAAGGATCCACTGATATGATTACCCTGCCTGGTTATAGTTTGTTTTATCTATTCATTCTTTCAACACTTTAATTTTTGACTCCCATAGTGCAATGGTCTTCTTTTATTGTCTCAACCAGGAATCTCCAAGAACATATCCTATTCTGCATAGCTAGCCTAATATCTTATTTCAAACAAATCTAAATTTGATAGAGAGATCCCTCTCTGAGTCTCAGAGGGCTACATCCATGACTTGAAGTGGTTTGATGTTGCCTCTGTGACTACCTCAATAGCCTTGGGAAATTTACAGAGTGCTAACATAATGGCAACCATACAGGGGACCTTTCTCCAGTAGTACGCTTCAAAGTTCCAGACCTGGTCACTGATGGTGGACAGTGACCAAAAAAAAGAAGGCTGAGATCATTCACTTGGCGACTCCAATCAGCTCCAGACAGTGATGATTCAAAGACTCCACTGGAGGAATAACTTGAAGCATGACCAAGTAGCCTAGAAAGACCAGGTACTCAAGCTCAAATTGTATTCATGATATTATTGGTTACATCTGCAATTACTTTCTCTCTTATCATGATCCTGGTCCAGAGTATATTGTTGAAATCCAGGATTATCATTTTCAACCTAAAGAACCTCAAAGGATTGAACCCATTCCCATAGCTCTAGTACCCACTCCTACACCTATAGGAATCCTTGATAGACATAAGCCTCCTTCTTTATTTCCTACAGATGTAAATATCTTTGATACATATGTGAAAAGTCTAGATTCACAGGTCAAAATTCCAGCCTGTTATAAGCCCCTTGCTTTACCTCCTATACCTAAGAAAATCCAAGACAGATACAAGCCCCTATATTTTCCTCCTATCCTCCATGACCTCCCTGCAAATTACACCAATAATCTACCCAGCTTTGATGGAGAGAATGCCAATATTATTGTTGAAAAACACATCCAGAGGTTTGAAGATTTCCTTGACCTTTATCAGGTTGAAGATGACGATGTATATATAAGGATGTTTGCCCTATATTTGTAAGAAAAAGTTAAAAATTGGTTTAAAAACCTTCCAGCTACAAGCATCAGGAATTTTCATCAGTTCACGCAAGTTTTTTTAGATAGGTGGGTGATCATGATAAATGTCTTTCTCATCCTAGAAGAGTATGACCATTTGAAAATACAGCCAAGGGAAACAGTACAACAATTTTCAGCAAGGTTCAATAAGGTATATCATGCAATGCCTATTGATATAAGGCCACCCCCAGGATAATCCCACTTGCATTTCCCAGATGCCTTCGATCTTGAGATGGCATTCCAATTAAGAGAAAGGAACACTACAACTCTCGAAGAAATGCAAAAGGTTGCAGTTGATGTGGAGGCCAACTTGCTGATCAAAAGGTCAAAAGTAAAGAACAAAGAAAGGGAGCAGCTGAAATCTTCAAAAGCTAAATTGGACATTCTGGCCAGCACCATGGAAGAGATGATGCAGAAGATTAGCAGAAGAGAAAAACTTGATGTTCAAAGACATCATGTTCCATTGATTTCAGAGAAAGAAAAGGTCACTATTACCAAACATTTTGCAGCTCACCCTTGGTACCTTAGTTTGGATAATGATTCTTTCATGTATTCAATTCAAAATGTGGTAAAAGATGAAGCTCCATCTCAACCTGTAGAGGAAGAACCATCTGATATGATGTGCATGTTTGATGACATTCCTTACTTGGACAATGTACCCCAATGTGATCAGTATGATGATGATCATGAGGCTGAAATAGAGGTGGATTGTTCAAAGAAACCAACCACATATGATTGGGAGGAAGAAGCTCATTTGCAATCCCAACAGGACAATCAATCTGTACATGGAAATTATGACAACGATGAGGAAAATGTAGAAAATTCTAGAGTAAGGGAAAAATCTTTGCCCTTATGTTTCTCATCTTTTCAATTTCTAAAAAGAAACTCTAGGCAAGTTTTAAATAGTGAAGACAATTTTTTTTTTGATGAGTTAGTAAAGGACGTCATTGTTGATATGGAGGTTGTTCTAAACCCATATTTACAACCCTTGACATACTTTGATTTTCAAATTCCAGATGAAAGATTAAAGCCTAGGACAAATTATGAGTTAGACCAAAATAAATCTGTACCATTATGCTTTAATTCATTTCAGTTTTTGAAAAAGAATATTGAGTATATGCTAAAGGATAAAGATATAGAAAATCAAGAAGTCTCGGTGGAACAAATGTAGTGGTCATTTCAATTTCTACAGGATCCAATATCTGATGTGTTGGATGACTTGGGTTGTCAAAGTCATTTTCCATCATCCAACCATGGGATAAAAATTTGTTATGATATTGACATGATCAGGCAGGCAACTTCATTGTCTTTTTCAACAGAGGTATCATTTCAAGACCCATCAAAAAATTTGCAGCCATGTCAGGAAGTGCATGAGGATGCAAATAGCATAGATACGGTGCCATAGCATGTTACTCACTTGGATAAATCTAAAAATCAAGGAACAAGTCATTTCTACCTTGATCCTATAGTCACTTATATGGAGAATTTTTTCACTATAGAGCCTCAATCTATCTCTGGCATTACTTTTGTTCTTCAAGATTGTCGAGGTCTCTATTGTAAAGATCAATCATGTTTTCAGTAGTGGCCTTTACACTTTGCAGTTTTGAATCTATGCGCAAAAGGTCAAGCTAACTTTTAGACTATGCTAACGAGCAGTCAAGCAGTCCTTTGGTCTCAGCAACTACTTGATTGCCTTCATTGGCATTTTTGTATTATTTGATTTAGCATGATTTTCAGCAGTATAGGGTAGGTAGGAGAATGTGAATAAGCTCAACATTTTGAGCATCACTTTTTCAGCAGTGTTCATTTTGATTTGGTTTTCAGTTGCAAGATCAAAATAGGTACAAGTTGCAGAATAAGATTTTGGGATTGGACCAATGAATAAAGCATCGGTCTAGATATTCAGAGTTCAGTGGTTCTTGACACCTCCCAAAAGAGTTGCCATCCCTAGGTGGAGCCACTGTTATAACCCTATAATTCATAGGATCATCTAGTGACTGGAAAATTTTCACTCTGGATGTATTTTGGCTTGCAAATAATATTTCATTTCTGTAAATTAGTTTCAAGGAAAGGAAAGGAAAAGGAAAATTCATGATTTTTTATGTTGAGTGGTGTTTCCTAACCCCATGGTGACAAAATCAAGGGAAGCAGTGCACCAAACCCACAAAAAGGTCATTAATCCTAAGTTTTGTCTCATATACTAATTTGCACCCCGGAGATTAAAGATCAGGCCTAGATCTACAACTAATATTTTGGCGCCCAAATCTACGGCTCTGAGGAGATTTCAGACCCCCTCGATCGTTCGACCTTTAATGGTGCAGGGGGGGGGGTCCGAAAAGGTGATTAAAGTGTGCGCATAGATCTACGGTCATCCTAACAGCACGCAAATGGATGGTCTACAAGCTATTATGGACCCCCTTGACCATTCTGCCTTTAACGGTGGGGGGGGGTCTAGAATGAGGTGGTTTTTTCCAGCGGCCCTGTTCCCAATGTGTTATAAATCCATCTCATTATATCTCCTCCACTCCATACCCCTTACCGCTTACCATCCTTCCAACTTACAACCATACCAACAATACCATACCACTCCTGCCTCATGACATCATCCTCCATTATCCTGCCACCCATTCACGAATAAACAAACTTAGGATTAAAGGAAAAATCAAATAAGTTAATTAGATTAATTAATAATTTTAGTAATTAGTAAATAGGTTAATAAAGTTAGGGTAATTAGACAAAAAAATCTAGGTTAAAGTCTTGTTAGAAATTAATTAATTAATTAATAATTAATTTAGTTAATTACTAATTAATTAGTTAATTAATAGTTAAGTTAATTATTTATGTCACTAATAAGGTTAGTGTTCCATTAATTTAAATTAATTAAAAGCAAATTAAAAAATATTAATTAAACAAAACATAACAATTAAAAAAATAAAAACAATAATAAAAAATATAATATAAGAAAACAAAACATAATAAAACAAACACGTAAACAAAAATTAAAAATATTAAAAGACAAAAAGTAAAAAACATAAAACACTAAAAAACATACCATCCTAAGTTTCTACCCACCCACAACTTCGCATTCCCATCTCGAACAAAATCAAACCAATGACCATAAATAATATCAGACCCCCCCTTGCCATTTGGACTTTAACGAGAGGGGGGGGGTCTGATATGATTTTTATTATAAAACCACTCCATAGAAACTTGGAAGCTCCACATGCTAGCGGAGCCCCCCCAAAAAAAAATTGCTTACCACCTCGGGCGTGTTCGGAATACCACCTATCCCAAAAAAAAAATCTTCTTCCCAAATTTTGCCCATTTTTGCCTGTTCAGCATGTCATTTTCCAAAGCGGATTCTAGGAAAACAGAGATGAATTTAAAAAATAGAAATAATTTTTGTTCAGAACGGTCTGAAGAACAAAAACCTCTTCCAGATTTTGCAAAGGTGCCACCAGTTGGGAGAATCGAAGCTATTTACAAGGCCCATTTTTTAAGTTTTTCATTTTCCTCTTGCAGTTCTGATTTTGCGGGAGGTGTTTCGGTGAGATGGAGGAGGATTTGGCGAAACTGAAGGAGGTTTTTTTCCATCACATGGCCATATAAAATAAACTCCTTCAGTTTTTTCCCAGGTGTTATAATTAAAGAGAAACAAATGTTTGAGTGGACCCCTTTTTTGCAGAAATTCGGCAAGTTTTTCATGGTGGACAGTTCAATATTTTTAGGGATTTTTTCTATTTTGGGCCAAGATTGTCCAGCTTTGAAAGATGGAATTCGAAAGTGACATTGTTGATAGGGTTTTGGCCCCTTAAGATGGGATCCGATCCTGCTTTTCTGGAAATTGTTTGATATTGTACTATTTTTAGTATTTCAGTTCTTGTTTAATAGGATCTATGTTTTTTATGTAAAGGCTATAAAGCCTATGCTTTCAAGGTGAATGAGGTTAGACTGGCAGGGAGATGACAGGGAGATTTTCCTTTCCACTGTGAAATATTTCAAATACTGTAAGTCACTGTCATGAAGAAATACAAAGGAATTTCTAATTCCAGATTCCGGTGTCACGTTTAAGTGGTGAAGTGTTCCTCTTATGTAACCTGCTATTTTTCATGTTCACCTTCTTTTTCCTTTCTGTATTGTTTTTGAGAATATAATGTGTGGGATTTTTTCTTAAACACCCTATGATGTCTCTAAACAATATCTGTGTTTTCTTTCCATGATTGAAATGTAGAATTCGGGTGATATATGCTCTGCATTTGAAATGAATTTTTGTCTTTTATTCCTTTCCCATTTTATAAGATTTAGAGGATCCACTGATATGATTACCCTCCCTAGTTATAGTTTGTTTTAGCTATTCATTCATTCAACACTTTAATTTTTGACTCCCATAGCCCAATGGTCTTCTTTTGTTGTCTCAACCAGAAAACTCCAAGAACATATCCTATTCTGCATAGGTAGCCTAGTATCCTATTTCAAACAAATCTAAATTTGATAGAGAGATCCCTCTCTGAGTCTCGGAGGGCTAGATCCCTAACTTGAAGCGGTTTTGATGTTGCCTCTGTGACTGCCTCAATAACCTTGGGAAAATTACAGAGCGCTAACAACCTTCAAATATAAGAATATCGAAGTTGATTTGTACCTTGAAGGGGGAAGCACCTCCATTTGAGGAATATGTGTCACTCGTTGGTAGTCGCCAAAGGATTTGTGAAAAACTATCCATCATCTCATTCCTCTATTGTGTGAGGGATTCCTCGAGAAACATTTTGAAGGGATCTCTTGTCACGTCGTCTTTCTTTTCTCCCACCATGAGAGGTCGCTTGGGTGTGTGAGAGGTATTTTCCTCAAGAGACACAAGCTCGAGACCCAATTCTTTGTATCCTGACCTCATTGGGGACATGCATTAAAAATGAGAAGGAGTAGACCGCTCTGATACCACTGATCTGAATTTTATGAGAAGAATGAAATGAATACAGATTATTATCAAAATATGTTTAACACAAAATAACAGATATACAGTAAATTGGTTTCTATTCAATAACGAAATAAGCTAAAACTTTAAAATGTAGCAGAAAACAAGGTTGCTAGAATGGTGGAGGCTTATCTCTGAGAAGAGATGTGACGCATGTGCTCATTCACAAGAATATTATTACAATGAGGGTCTTAAGGCATTTTTACAATAAACGGGAATGTCAAAAACCCTAGAAATCCAAAAACCTAACCCTAGGAGATAAAGCGCCAAAAGTCATGTGGGCCCCATTTGGATAAGTTAGTACATCAACATATGAGGGTCGTAATGTTTACATACGATCTCTGTTTTAGGAACATGATAGCCTGTTGGAAAGGTCTATCTGAGTATTACACATGTTGTCTTCGGACAGTGACTTTGTGTACAATCTAATTGTGGTGAGACCTAAAAACATTTTTTAGGGACTCAAAACAGCCCTGGAAGTCAAGGATCCAAAAACTAGGAAAAAACTCTCAAACTAAAAAATTGCCAAAATGAGCTAGTTGGAATAGGTGGGAGGCCACCGATATACATTTGGATCATGAGTGGTGCTCAATACTTCACTAAAATGGATCTACATCCTGCCTACCACTAGATATGTATGCCAGAAGTTGACATACCCAAGACTTCCTTTCGCACTCATGAGGGTCACTATGAGTTTTTGGTCATGCCCTTTGGCCTGTGTAATGCCCCCTCCACCTTCCAAAGCATCGTTAACCATTTCTTCCATCCTTTTCTCTGTCATTTTGTCTTATTTTTCTTTGATGATATTCTCATATATAGTAAAACTTGGTAATCCCATCTTTCCCATGTGGATAGAATTCTCCATCTATTCTCTGAGCACCAACTTTTCCTCAAATGCTCTAAATGTGCCTTTGGCACCTATGAAGTAGAGTACTTGGGTTATATAGTTGGCAAGGTTGGTTTCCAGGTGGATCTTAAAGATATTGAAGTAATGCAGGATTGCCCTCACCCCAAGACTATCAAAAGATTGCGTGGTTTTTTGGGTTTAACAAGCTATTATGGCAAGTTTGTTCAGAATTATGGGAAGATTGTGGCCCCTCTCATTTCTCTCCTTAAAAATAATTCTTTCACTTGGAATCTCATAGCAAATTAGGATTTTCAAGATTTGAAGGAGGCTATGTTTACTACTCTGATCTTGGCCCTTCCTAATTTTACAAAGACCTTTGTCATGGAATGTGATGCCTCAGTTAGAGTAATTGGAGTCGTACTTATGTAAGAAGACAAACTTTTTTCCTTTACCAACAAACAATTGTCAGAATGTCATTTGGGCCTATCAATCTATGAAAATGAAATGTTGGTCATTCTGCATGCAGTGGATCTCTGGCGACCTTATCTCTTGGGGAAACACTTCCAAATTAAGACAGATCATCAAAGCCTCAAGTATTTTCTGGAGCAATGACATTCCTCCCTGTAGCAATAAAAATTGGTAACTAAGCTCTTGGTTACGACTATGTGATCATTTACAAGAAAGGCAAATGAAATGTGGTTACTGATGCTCTTTCTCGAAAATATGAAGATGAAGGGTCCCTTTTCTCCCTTTCCTTCATTGTACCATATTGGCTCCAAACTATGTGCCAAGAATGGCTACATGATCCTAAAATATTGCACCTGATCCAACAATTGCAATCCAACTCCCTAGTTTCCCCAGGGTACTCTTGGCACAATGATGAGCTTCGCTACAAAGGTCTTTTGTATTTAAGTAAATAGTCACAACTTAAATTCACTGTGATTTTTGAGCTTCATGCTTCTCCCACAACTAGGCATTCAGGGTTTACCAAAACCTATGACGAGGTCAAATGTTCTTTTTTCTAGGATGGTATGAAAAAGGACGTTCACACTTTTGTAGCAGAATGTGATGTTTGTAAACACAAAAAAGGAGAAACCATCAAACCTCCTGGAACACTCCAACCACTTCTGATTCCACACACTATTTGGAGGGACATCTCTATGGATTTTATTGTGGGATTACCTAAATCAGGAAATAATTCAATCATCATGGTGGTCGTGGCTCGTCTTTCAAGGTATGCTCATTTATGTTCTCTTCAACACCCATTTACCACATCCATTGTGGCTCAATGTTTCATGGATCATATCTTCAAGCTTCACGGCATGCCTCATTCTATTGTTTATGATTGAAATCCCACTTTCACCAATAATTTTTGGAAATAAATGTTCAGACCATAGGGCACCCAATTGCATCTTAGCACCACCTATCATCCCCAGACTGATGGTCAAACTGAAGTTGTCAACAAGTGTTTGGAGACTTATTTGAGGTGTTTTGCCTCTGAAAGGAAAAATCAATTGGCTCAATGGTTACCATTAGTTTAATTGTGATACAAAACTTCTTATCATACAACTACTCGCATGACTCCTTTTGAAGCAGTATATGGCCAAAATCCACCTTTTTTTCTCTCCTACATGCCAGGTGTATCAAAGGTCAAGGTAGTTGACCAAACACTTACATTTCCTGAGTCAATTATTAGTACACTCAAAGAGAATTTGGTCATGTCTCAGAATCACATGAAGAAACAAGTTGATCAAGGTCACTCAGAACATCAATTTGTTGAAGGAGACCAGACATTTCTTCGATTGCAACCTTATAAGAAAACTTCACTCAAGGTCGAACATTGTCAAAAATTGGCGCCTAAATTTTATGGTCCTTATATAGTTCTCAAATGCATTGGACAGGTGGCCTATCAGTTAGCTTTTCTCAATCATTCTAAGCTCCATCATGTTTTTCATGTCTCCTTCTTAAAGAAGGTGATTGGAACTAAGTGACAAACTCAAACCAAACTTCCTGAGTTGTGTGAAGAAGGATCCATCTCGTTGTAGCCACAAGCAGCTTTGGACCAGCGAGAGCATCGTCTTCGTCATCATACCATCAAGGAAGTGTTAGTCTAGTGGAAAGATACAACTCCAACAGATGCCACCTAGGAGCCCGCTAACATTCTGCAACAATTTACTCATCTCAAGCCTTAAGGACAAGGTTGATTTTAAGGGGGAGGGTATGTTAGGGAACTAACCTACCTAACCCCTCAAGTGGATAGAATAATATATTTCCATGTAATAAATTTCAATATTAATAAGGCCTATAAATAAGGAGGAATAAGTCAAATGTAAGAAGACCTAATAGAATTTTTCGCTCCTAGAAGGATATTCTTCCAGATTATTCTTTTGGATAGATAGATTTTCTATAAATAGGAATAGAGGATATGAGAATTTTTGTCTTGGATATTATCGTAATAGAGCTCTTCTCTGTTGGAGGTTTCCCCCTCGAAGAGGCAAGTGAACATTGCTATGAGTAATCAAAGTTCTCATTGTAGTGTTATTATGGTATTATTATGGTATTGTTTTGGTATTATTCTGGTTATATGTTTGTTTCTATGCTATTTCTCGCTAAAATATTTATGTTCTGCATACTATTTTATATGTGGAATACTACAAAGATCATAAGTGATAGAAATAAGAAATAATTGAGGCAAGAAAAATATATTGAGAAAGTGCTTGATAGGTTCAATTTGAAGGACTCCACACTTCAAACTGAGTGTTGATTTCTCCCCTTGTGATGATAAGGAGAATGATGGAATGATTAAAATTACTTATGCTTCAAGATTTGGAAGCTTGATGTATGCCATGATATTTACTCGGCATATATTTCACATTTAGTGGCAGTAGTGATCAACTTCTTTACAAATTAGAGCAAACCACAACATCATCGTAAAGTGGATTTTTATGTATTTCATAAACAACATTGGAAAGTAGTAAAGTGGATTTTGAAGTATTTCAAGGGTACTGGTCATTATTGATAATGTTTTAGTAATAACGATGTAGTTCTTGAGCCCGGAGGGTTAGCTCAGTTGGTCTAGAGCTAGACATGGGCTTTTCATACTTGTTGTTGGTTATAGGTTCCACTCTCTTGATTCCCACTGGACTAGGCAGTGTAATCAAGGTCGAGGATTTACCATGCTTACCATCCATGGAACATGGGGTAGTACTCAGAGGGTTTTTTGTAAATGTTTTCCTTGAAAAAAAATGATGCATTGCGAGAATCTTGCAAAGAGATGTTATGGATGTAGTGATTCCTAAGAGAATTGGGAATAAAACAAGACAAATATGTATTGTATTATGACAATCAAAACATCATTCATTTAGCAAAAAAGCCAACATATCATTCAAATACCAAACACATTGACCTTACTTACCATTGGATTCAATAATTATTGAAAGAAAAGTATTTTAACATGAAAAAGATCCATAGAAATGAGAATACTATAGATATTCTTACTAAAATTCTACCACTATGTCTAAGCATCATTCATTTAGCAAAAAAACCAACATATCATTCAAATACCAAACATTGACCTTACTTACCATTAGATTCAATAATTATTGAATGAAAAATATTTTAACATGAAAAAAATCCATAGAAATTAGAATACTACAGATATTCTTACTAAAATTCTAGAGTGAATCAACAAACTAAAAAAAATCATTTACAATTGTATTTTATTATCTAAGAGCCTTTATTTCTATTCAAGTGGGAGAATGTTTATTGTGAAGAAAAAATCAATTATAGTTCCTTTACCACCGAGCATAGTCAAGGATTATGTCGTAGCAAGGATATTAAATATAGTCAAGGTCGTAACTACGATATTAAATTCCCTCTCTCGAAATGTATCTATTTTTTGGTTATCTTTGTTTCCAAAGGCTCTAGATGCCGCCTACCTCTCGTGCTTATGATCAAATCCTGCGTAATTTTTTTTTTCTATAGGCCGTAGAGATCCTACGTAAATTTTTCTTTCTATAGACCGTAGAATGAAAGGTGAATTGAATATATAAAAAGTAAGTTTTGGTTTTTGCGTTTTTCTTTTGCTCCTGCTTACTTTATGTGTCCACTTTTGTGTATTGTACATATTTAATTGTAATTTAGATCTGTATTGATGATGTATGTATATTTTAGTAAATTTTATCAGTAAAATATTTTGGTTGTGAGGTTAAAAAAATAAATTATTATTATTAAATAAATTAATTGTAGGTGAAAAAGTAAATGATTCCAAATTTGTTGGGTATGGAGTTTATATTGGATCGAATAGTAAGTAAATGATTTTAAATTTGTTAAGCAAATTCAACCAGATTTTCACCATTTTACTTACAATTTTTATTTATTAAATAAAATATTATATAAATATACAATTTTTCAAAAAAAATATATGTAAAACTTATTATTAATTATTTGAATTTTTTTATAAAAACATCTAAAATATTATGAGCTTTTTCACATACTATCTTATTAAAAAATTAATATTTCTATTTTATTAAAAATTAATATTTTGTTTACATTTGTCCAATACCTTTATTGGGAAAATTGATTTATGAGAAAATTGCTTTGTAATATTCATAATTGATTGAAACTTGACCCAGAACAAACTCTATCCATCTTTCAACAATCTCCTTGCCATAGTTTCCATCATTAATTATTTTTAAACAATGAATGATTGAAGCTATGACAAGGAATAATAAGATAAGTATTGGAGGTTATTGCGTTCACTGTATTTAACAATCCAACTCAATCTTTCAACAATCTCCTTTGAAAATAATGAATGATTCAAATTATGACAAAGAATAATAATAATAGGATAATTGTTCGAGGCGTTCACTGTAGAATCTATAGCCTTCATTGTGAGAAAGTAAAGAAAGGATGACAATAAACATCACGTACCCATCTGATATGATATATGCCGATATTTCAAAATTCATTGCTATCAATACACCACTGTAAATGTAAAGTGTTTATTGATTATCGGCGGCAGTTTGATTCCCATCGGCGGCAGTTTGATTCCCAGAGTACCTTTACTTTGTCCTGCATCCTTCCAAACTCACCAAACAAACATTTTAACCAAACCGCCTCCTTGAAAGCATGTGAAGCGGCTATGTATTATGCTTCTGTAGTGGATAAAGCAACAATGTTTTGTAGCTTTGACATCCAACTAATAGCTCCACCAGCAAGAGTAAAGACATATCCTGAATTTGATCTCCTCTTATACAAATCACCTGCAAAATCAGAATCAACATATCCATAGACTAACTCACAACCACTATTATAGGTGATACAATAATCATGTGCTCCCTTAAATACTGAAGCACCCATTCCACTGTTTCCCAGTGCTATTTACCTGGATTTTCCATATATCTTCTAACAACCCCAACTGCAGGTGCAATGTCTGGTCTTGTTATAACCATCACATACATTAAACTTACTACTGCATTATCATATGGTACTCGAGACATGTATTCATTTTCTTCTTTTGTACTAGGACATAAACTTGAAGAAATCTTAAAATGGGAAGCGAAGGGACTAAGATTGGTTTCACGCTGCTTATACCAAACGTCAAAAGTATTTTGACAACAAAATACTCTTTTGTTGTCAAAATACTTTTGTTGAGACAACCAAAGCTTACCATTCCTCCTATCTCTTAATATCTCCATGCCCAAAATCTTCTTTCTTTCTCCTAGATCTTTCATATCAAACATCCTAGCCATTTGATCCTTTAACCTATTGATCTTAGTTATGCTTTTGCGTGCTAAAAGTGTATCATCAACATACAACACTAAGATAATGAATATGCCATTATTGAATTTTTTTAAGTAAACACAATGATCATACTCACTCCTTGTATAATTATGGCTCACCATGAAAGAGTCAAATTTCTTGTGCCATTGTCTCAAAGACTTCCACATACCATACAATGATGTATTGAGCCTGCAAACAAATTTCTTGTTGCAATTGTGAACGGACCCTTCAAGTTGTTCCATGTAAATATCCTCATCCAAATCTCCATGTAAGAAAAAAGTTTTAACATCTATTTGCTCCAACTCCAAATCAAGTAATGAAACTAATGCTAACAACTCGAATTGAAACAATCTTAACAATTGGTGAAAAAATCTCATGAAAGTCAATACCTTCTTTCTGAGAATATCCTTTTGCAACCATCCTTGCTTTGTACCTTTCTACCTTATCATCAACACCCTTCTTCAACTTGTACACCCACTTGCAACCTACAGTTTTCCTATCTCTTGGAATTTTTACCATGTCCCATGTAGCATTCCTCTCTAATGTATTCATTTCATCCTTCATTGCATCTTTCCATTTTTCATTGTTACAACCCTTCACAACTTCATGATAGCATGAAGTTTCATCATAATTACTACTTAAATAAACCGATGAAACAAAATCATCATACCTTCTTGGAGGAATTCTGACCGGCGTAGATCTCCTTAGGTAAGTTTGTGGTTCATCCACATTATGTTGATTGTTATCATCATCCATGTTTTCCTATGCAGGAACCTCTTCATGAACATCTCCAAAAACTTTTTCATGTTCACTTTCATCTGTAGTTGAACGGGTTTGAAACTGAATTTGTTGATATTTCAGTACTTCTACCTGTTTCATTTGAACATCTACATCTGATTTAATGAGAGATGATTCATCAAATATTACATATATGTTAATGGTGATCTTATGGGCATTAGGATCCCACAACCTATATCCCTTAATATCATCACCATATCCAACAAAGATAATCCTTTTTTATTTTGGATCTAATTTAAAATGCTGATGTTTCAGAATTAGAGCATAGGCTTCACAACCAAAAACTTTAAGATTAAAATAATTGCAAGGGTGACCTATCCATACCTCTTTTGGAATCTTGCATTCTATTGTTGTTGATGGTGATCGATTCACTAGATAACAAGCTATAGATATTCCTTCTACCCACATCTCCTGCTTCAATTTGGCATTTCTTAGCATACTCCTTGCTCTCTCTAGAAGAGTCATGTTCATGCATTCAACAACTCTGTTTTGCTGAGGAGTATAAGAAGTGGTTTTATGACTATAAATCCCAAACTCCTTGCAATAGTTCTCAAACTCCATTGATGTAAATTCACCACCATTATTAGTTCTTAAACATTTAATGGACCTACGAGTGCTCTTTTCTACTAAAACTCTAAACTACTTGAAAACAGTAAATACATCAGCCTTTATTTTCAACATATAGACCCAAACCTTCCTAGAGAAATCATCTATAAAAGTAAAAAAATATGATGATCCTCCATACGAAATAGTAGGGGATGGTCCCCAAACATCGGAATGGATATATTCAAGGATTCCTTCACTGGTGTGTCTTCCGGTTTTAAATTTCTACCTACTCTATTTTCCATAAACACAATGTTTGCATAAATCTAACTTTAAAGACTTTAGATTAGGAAGTAACTTATAATCAGTTAATACCTTTAATCCTTTTTCTCTCATATGGCCCAACCTTTGATGCCATATTTGAACAAAATCACTATCATTCTCAGATACAGCTATCGCATGATCTGACTTGGTTCTTCCTTCTAACAAAAACAAGTTTCCAACCTTCTTCACTTTCATGACCAGTAGGATTCATTTGTAAACCTTCATAACTCCACCTTGATTAGTAGTCTTATATCTTCCAATAGCTAATAATCCCAAAGAAATTAGGTTCTTCCTAAGCTCAGGTACATGTCTCACATTAGTTAGTATCTTAACAAATCCATCAAACATCTTAATTTGAATTCTACCGATTCCCACAAATTTACATGAGATATCATTTCCCATGTAAACAAATCGATCATCTATAATAAAAAAGTTTCTATGAAGACACATGTGATTCGATGCACAGGAATCTAATAACCAATGTTGATCATGACATGAAAAAATACTAATTGTTAAAACTTCATCAGCCATACCTAAACCTGTTGTTGAACCTATTTCGGTTGTGTTTTCTTCCTTCGTCTCTTTTGAAGAGTCTTCTTTGGATGCTTGTTGTCGCTTCCAACATACCTTCTTCATATGTCCATATTTTCCACAATACCATCATTTAATATTTCTCTTCTTTCCCTTCGACTTTGACTGAGAGAAATCCCTCTGAACCTATCCTCTTTCTTTAGGTCTTCCTCTCACCACCATTGCCTCAGATGTAGATATTTCTAAATTGGATTTCCTTCTTGTTTCCTTAGACAGTAGAGCTCCAACAATAACATCAAACTCAATACTTTATGTTGAACTAAAACTAATAGAGGTAACACAATGATCCCATGACTCGATAAAAGCACACAATAATGTAATTTCCTTGTCTTCAGATTTGAATTTCACTCCCATTCCAGTCAACTAAACTAAAAGAGTATTAAAAGTATTTAAATGATCAACTATTTTCATACCTTATTTCATGCACAAACTGTACAATTGTATTTTCAGGAAGATCATGTTCATCAAGGATATCGTCATATACAATATTTCCATATTTGTCCACACACTTGTTGTTGTCTCCTCTGTAACAATGTTGAACAGAACATCATCAGCCAACCACAGACGTATGGCACTTAGTTTTCTCGCATTGATCTCATCCTACTCTTCATCTGTGATGGATGCAGGTTTCTTCGATTTTCGCACAAGCACCTTCACCACACCTTTTTGCACGAGTAGATCGCGCATCTTGACCTTGCAGATCTCAAAACTGTTTTTTCCATTGAACTTCTTGATTTCAAATTTTTCACTCTAAGTTTTTGACATTTTAGTCATTCTTGTACTTCTCGGCCTTCGTCGCTTCAAGTATTGCTTCCTCTCTTGTTGATCTTCCTGACCTCTTGTTGATATGCCCCTTCACGTCCTTTGGTAGCAGGCACCCAACGCTTGATGCGGCACAGATGATACACATCCACTTATTTATCTGATGGGCAAGAAAGTATGTCGCTTCTTGTGCCTCAACTTTGAGTGGTCTCTAAAAATATAACTCACATAATGTTGAACTTGAACATATTCCATTTGCTTGTATAACAAAACTAGATTCCATGCTAAGAACTCAATATGAGAGATTTCTAGTAGAGACGGTGCATAAAACTAGATTCCATGATGATACCTCTCAAGCCAAATACTCTCATGAGCCCACCAGACTGTTGTTCATAAAAAATATCATGCGCAGTGGTTCGTCTATCTCATACTGTCGTCACACCTGTCAACAAGAGTGGATTGTGACAATTTCAAAATTTCTGAAGATAGCAAGTGTAGTGTAACAATCATCACACCCTTCAAGAGGAGAGACCTATGACGATTAGAGATCGATGCACCTCATGCACAAAACCATGGGAAAATGGCACTGGTGCTACTCCTCCGAAAAATTTGATGCCCGTGACACAGATGGAACTGTTTATGTTGCTTTCAATTTTTCTTTGCTTCATTTTCAGCGGCCTCCAACCTATTCTTATACCACTTGTTGCACCTATCAGCCACAAAACGAACTAATATGCAACAAAAATACATAAACAAAATATCATATGGAATATCTATAAAATAAACTCAGAGATTTTACGTGGTTCACCCAAATTTGGGCTACATCCACCAAGCAATGGTATCGATTCTTCTTTTTTGTTCATAAATGGAGGTTCAACAGTTTCTCTGACTCACACACCCCTCTTCTCACATAGATGGAATAATTAATTCACTTAGGTTTACAGTCTCAGCTCAAACAACTAACTAACCGAATAGTAAATGATCTCATATGCATACTCCAATTGAGTTGACACATACACAACTGAATCGTTAATAATAGGAGTTGATGTAGATGATTGTTCCTCAAATTCATGGGTTATGTTGTCACACATTTCAACACTTGTGAGAAAGGAAATGAGGATATTACATACAACTACCATAGAAAGAAAGAGAGGTACTATTTTTCATGTCAAAAAATAAAATGTTTTGTTGCAAAAAAAAAAGCAACCCATCAAAGAGATAAATAGTTTCCAGTTAATGTTGGAATTGAGCTGCCAAAGAAAAAGGATGCTATCATTTCTAGGAAAAAAAGACATTCCATTTCATCTCGCAATTCACTAAGGAATAGATGTCGTGAGACACATTTTCTTTGGTGCGTTGAAAGAGTTCATAAACTTACGGGCCAAGAACATTGTGCAATCATATTATTGGTGAAGAGAACACATCCAAAAGTCTAACTAGAGAATGTATCGTTCGACATGTCCAAAGGAAGTACTCCCAATGCCATATATGTTGGCTTGAATTATCCTTTCATCACATTGGATAATTTCTAGAGAAGGCAATATTCCCTTGGAATCCAGTGATATGGGTATGTGTGTTTGGTAAAGATAGGTCCCTATGTTATTCAACATAGATATCGCTGATAGGAAAGATCACCAAAGTTTTATGAAGTGAAACGATCCAGTTCAAAAACCTATATGGGGGGCAACATATGCTACCGCTATTTGATCTGTTGTTAAAGAAAGGAATGTTTGTTGTGGCAGGGGGCATAATACAAGAGTAGTCCCAGGGGATTGCCCTTCAAATAAATCAATTCTCAATTGCATTCTTTTATCCAACTTTATAAGGAAGGAAGACCAACGGTGACTATTGACGCCACATTTTTGTTGAGTTGTATTGTCATCAATTAGAGTGGTGACGTCTTGGAGAACATGATGTGCGAGATTAGTTTTACAAATATTTTCCAAAGATCACTTCACATCAATGGGGAAGGTAGCAGAACTTATTTGATATATTTAAGTAGTTTGTTAAGCGTGGAGATTCCATTAGAGAAATATTTTGGTTTTAATTTCCACACCCAAAAATTAAAAAATCCAAATGCAACTAATGAAAAAAAATCGTTTTGGGGATTAATAAAATGAATTAAGCACCTAAACATCCAATTAAATTAAATTACTGGAATGGAAACATTGGATGATAGGGAAGATGTTGAAATAAAATAGCTTCACATGATCATGTTCAATTCTTATTAATACAGATTAGTTAGCATGACAATAGCCTTCCACATTTTAATAGGCCTATACTTTGAAGATATGGACGGATGTAGTGGAAGACACATAGCTATTGAGTAGTTCAAGATGCTTGTGGATTGGAGAAACTATACTTCATTGGGGTTATGAAACATGCATGTGGGGATTGCTATCCAATAGTATAATTCAAGGGAGATATAGGATATGGAAGTTTGTAGTCGTAAGTTTAAGAGGGCTATGAGACATTTCAAGTGCTAATAATGTCCAATGATGTTGGGAAACTTAGATCACAACTAGGACGCTATGCCTTTTAGTGGAACAAGGAGCATCTTGAAGAAGTCTTATTGGTCCAAGAATTATTTTCAAAGATTAATGAAGAATGTTTGGTTCTATGTTTACTTGTGTTCAGGGTGTGTGCAGAAAGTTGGTGGAAAAAAAGTGACAATGGGGTGAGCAGGAACACGCACCCGTATAAACGTGTGTTCATTTCTAGGAATGCACATGCGTTCCTAATGTGACAGGTTCGGAAAACCCTGAACCTCTACTCAGTGAACCATGTAGGAACATTGCCAGGAATGTCTGTGTGTTCTCAAAAACATGTGTGCATTCCTGAGAAACACATATTCAGGAATGTGCACACATTCCTAAAAAAATGAAATTAAAATAATACATTCACACATTCCTAAAACGCACGTGCATTATTAGGAACAAGAACACGTGCCTATTTCTATTAACATAAAAAATCCCTTTGTTTCCATCTTCCTCTCCCTATCTATCTCTGTCT